>OZ010787.1:531435472-531921761 GCA_963932465.1 Maratus speciosus | reverse complement strand
TTTATATTAAAATTTTTCTCCTGATCAAGGTTTCAAAGATTAAACCGAAACGTAGAGATTTATTTTATTCATATGTTTTTTTTTTTTTTTACATCATTTAATTTGCGAATAAATAGTACGTTGGATAGCAAAAAATTTTTGTTTTGTATAAACAGTTTTATGTACAAACATATTACTTTTGACAGTAAATATTTTAGCAATTATAATTGAAAGTTGTGTTACGTACTCAAAATTTCTCAAACTCCGAAATATTCACTCCAATGTTTGATTGCCTATTATTACCCGACTGCCAAGAAGGGTTATGTGTTTCACGCGTATCTGGGTATGTGGATTTCTTTATACTCTCGAAACATCTCAACAGCTGGATGGATTTTAAAGAATGAGGTCTCTATCGATTCGTCTTAACCGCCCGATGGTTATAGGCTAGGTTTTGTTTTATAAATTCAAAATTGCGGCCGTAAAATACAAAATGCCGGTAGAGGCGAAAAAACATTTTTATGCACGATATTGAGTGGCATATCATTGGATAGGTCTTTCAAAATGAAGATGATATTTCACTGACTATTTTACAGTCAGAAAGCTCCGTTTAAATATTATACAACCTGGAAGTTGTGTAGGTAGGATCAGGGCCGGCCCAAGGACATTTTGACGCCCGTGCGAGCACCCACAGGGGCGCCCTCCTTCCCCCCCCCCCCCCACACACACACGCATAAGAAAAATTGCTTGACTTATGGGGTTAATTTTTTTTAAATATTCTTACTTTTTATGAAAACTATTACTAATTATTTAACCTCTTCGTTACTGAGTATTAATGCAATTATTATTGATTATTACTGAATTATTTCTACTCCCATTTGACTTCAGTGCGATATTTTAAAATTTATTTGCATTAATTCAAACATTAGACTTTGAAAGATATCATTCTGATATCGAAATTGTAATTATGTTCGAGTATCATTAATAAAACGGGCCAGAACGGAGGTCCACATATGTGGACCCAGGGATCTAAGAGGTTAAGATATTAATTTAAAGTGTTTCAAAAACAGATAAAAGATTCTAAATTTCATCCTATCTTTGAGTTTGTATTTGGTAAATTGTAAAATCAGGGAAATTTCAATTTCACAGTAATTATCAGTCTTAATGTGAAACATTACGATACAAAAGTAAAACACAAGGCCACAGCACATGGTATTGGACAAAAATAGCAATAACAAGTTAATTAATTAAAATATAAAAATTTTTAGAAGAACACTGTTTGTAATACTACAAAATAAAGAAGCAGAACTACTAGTAAATGGAAACTATGAAAGATGAAAACTGTAATCTTGTCTCTTTATTTAGAACATAAAAGTACGAATAAATTTCATATTTAAATATCGATTTTCGTAAAGGACTCACTTTTCATAGTGAAAACTTTCGAAAGAATGGAAAACCCAGTTTTCTCTTCTGCTAAATCCGGAAATATAAATATTCTTATTCTTTCTTATCAATTTTTGAATGGTTGTCGATCTCTGTGATGATATTTACCCCCCCCCCCAAAAAAAAAAAACCCTTACTATTTTATTTTTTTTTTTTAAGCAATTTAAATTAATTAAACACTAAGAAAAAACTATGATTTAGAATAAGAGTTGCATTTATAATAACAAGGAATAAGATTAACAAAAATGACACCCCCCCCCCCCCCCCCCAAAAAAAAAAAAAAAAAAAAATCCTGATTTTCGTTCTACTGGTGCCCACGCTAGAATTAAACAAACCACCCTAAAGAAAATCTTTAAGTATTCCGAATTTATGTTTTGGCGCTGCGCTGAAGTTGGATAAAGAAAGTGTTATTATAATATGTAGGGCATCATAAAAAAATCGAGATATCGGGCACTAAAAGAAAAAAAGTTATTTAACGATAAATGTATTAAATGAAAGATTTTTCAAGACGATTACAAAATAAAATTTTTATGCCGATAAATTCTTTTTTTTATATAAAATAGGCTTCAGTTTCACAATTCTGCACTGACAAGCTTATGTTGATTTATTCACCAAGCTCTTTGCTCCTGTTAATGAGAAATCAAGGTAAAGTGATCTTACTATAAACTTCTGTTTAGTAGATTTAGAAATAATAAAGTGCATATCATGGGCGCTGGTGGGGGGGGGGGGGGCAAGGAAAGGCCTTTGCTCCGCCCTTTTGAAACAAATTCGTCATCGTAGATGATTTAAAAAAAAGGGGGGGGGAATTTACTTTTTTCGCTTAATTTTAAATAATAAATCACTGAGAGAAAAAATTGCGCTTGGGCATAAGTCTGTGTATATAATAAAATGGCTTAGAACAATATTATCCCAAAGAAACCTTACCCCTAAGCAGATTTCGCTCTTCCAGTAATAGTTAATCGGAGATATTTTGATAAAATTCTCTTACAACCTTTTATTTTTTATTTTAATTTTTTTGGCGCTTTTATGTTGAGAGGGGGGGGGGGGGGGGTACTACATTGAGAATTCAACAGATTTTATTTGTCTTACCCAGTGAGAAATACCGATGGCTGTACCTATAATCGTTCATAAAAATAGGTCCAAAATCTCAACGAAATATCGAATTTTAAAGTATTCAATAAATTTCTGGAATATTTTTAAATATATCATATAGAAAAAATGAATGTGTAACTCAGACTAAATATGGACTCTGTCCATATTTTCTTTACCTGATGATTTATAATAATATTTTTATCTATAAACAAACTTAAAAAAAAATACATATTGCAGTAATTAATTATAATCAATTGTGCTTTGATTTTTCAGTAGTAAATTAATGTTGCTTTACATAAACAAAAGAAAAAAATCACAAACACTGAATATTACGTAATAAATTATGAAAACGAGTCATAGACAAGTTGATTTAATAATTATTTGTTTAAAATTTAGGACGGTTAAATTTGAAGGTAAACATGAACATATAATAAACATAATATAAAGTAAGGTGAAACATCAAAATCATTTTAGACAGCAAAATGACATTGAATCACTTTTTATTGTCATATTTAAATTTTTATCAAACATTTTCTAAAATTTAGGCATTTATAAAAGTCGAAATTATTCAATTGAAACTTATTCCTTGATGGAATTCCTGGTTGCGTCGCTGTAATAATAATAATAATAATAACAGTAAAATTGTTCAATGTGATCTCGTGTATTTTAAAAACTGCAAAAGAAATTGAAGTACTAATATTTCCCTACTAACAAAAATAGCTGCTATAGGAGAACTTTCTGTTCCTACTGGCTCATAAATTTTGTCAACAGACAACCGATAAGATGTCTTGGACTTCACGCCATTTAAAGGTACACGCCTCTCTGACAGCTTGGGAGGGGGGGGGGGTAGGAACGGTCTAGTATAAGAGCTGAACGCGATATTTTCCGCCAGTGACCAGCGCCCTTAAGGTGCAAATTATTTCACAAAATAATGAAGAATCTCTGTAATATTGAATATAATTCCCTTTCGATTTAAACAACTTTTGACTCAGTATCAAATACATAATCTGATTCCAAAAAAGTCCTTTTTTTTTTTTTTCATTTTAGTTAAATTTCCAGCAATTTTTATTTTTAAATTAACAATATTTGCTTAAAATTTCAGTTATTTTAATTTCAGTGTTGCGAAATATTTATTGTGTAATGCGCCAAAGACTATATTCCACTAATAAATAATCCCTAATGGACAGTGCATCATTATAACGCAATTATATATTTTTATGACGTTATTTTTTACTGGCTTTCCGCTCAGTGTTCCTTTCAGACCACGTTTAGGAAAACTAAGGCGATACATAAATTCCAAGAATATGGCATGGGCGCCGGATGAACGAAATCCCTGAAGTGAGACGATTTTGGAACAAATGTGTGACTGTAGCAATAATAGAAATAGTTTAATCTCTTTCCGTCAACTGAGCTCCGACCGGCCCCTCCTCTCTGTTGAAGATGATAAATATTGGAATAATTAAACACTAAAATAGTTGTACTGTTGCTCGAAAATTTTCCCAAGTAGGGGGGGGGGGGGGGTCTTTCGCCGGAGAGGCACTACCTTCCACTATATGTGCCTGAAAGAAACACTGGTCCGATCAGAGCCTGATTATCGCAAGGGCAAAAGAGACAGCTGCCTAGGCTCTCAACTCTGAAATACCCACCCCCACTTCAAACCCCAAAATCGTTTTTTAATAAGTAGAAATTGTGGCTAAAAGCATGTTATAGGGGGTCCCATCTAATCTTTGCCTCAAGCACCAGGGCGCCATATAGCCCTTTGTTCCGCCGCTCTGAGTTTAGGGCGCGACCTCCTTCGTAATTTCATGAACTGACAACTTTGAAATACTACGAACATGCTTTGTGACTTTAAATATTCTACTATGTTCCACATTCGCATGAAAATTACTCATTTAAGTGAAATAAATAAATGAAAAATGTTTGATTTGATTCATTTTTACCTATTAAATATTCAATTTACAGCAGTTTAATAAAATAATTAGTGAATGACCGAATTGTATTGTCTCGATACTGCGGTATTTTAATAAGAACTATTTACCTATATATTTTTCGTTATATGCCCCTTTTTTCATTTTTCATTTGCGGCAAAATTTCTGACACTAACGCTATTGACTATTTGCAGAAGAAGATGAGCTTATATCCAGAAAACACTGATAGAAGAAAAACCTTTTCGAAGACGTCTGTTTTTTATTTTGAAATTTCTGCCCCTTTAACACTAGAACGTCAAGTTGGTATCAATTCGACACCGATCAAATGATAAAATGTCGATTCGAACCAGATTTTTTTTTCGTAAAATCAGTTAAATTTTAACTAGAGAAAACTCAGTTAAGTAAATAAGTGAAATAGATTTAAATACAAATTCTGGTGTTGAAATGTTTTTATTAAGGTTGGGTAAAACTTCCGAACGTTCCAGTGTTAAGCTTCTAACAGTTGTTTTTTTTTCCGGTCATCTGGGGGACAGTCTCAGACGTGGATGTACTCAGATCCCCTGCGGGATAAGAGGACTCTAGAATAATGCGCTTAAATAGCCGGAAGTGATAGAATTCACCATGAATCATTCAAAGTCGAAATCAATTAGCATACCGCAAGAGAAGCCGATTTGAATCGGGTGGTTCCTGAAGTTTAAAATTCTATTTCTTTTCTCAGTAGCTTAAAGGTAATTCCATTCAGATAAAGAACAGAAGCCGATGTCTGCATACGAAAATTCAGCGCCCTTGCATTCAATTTTAAACAGAACGAAGAATCCTTTCTCGAGCCAGCCCCAGCCTAACTGTAGAATATGTAAAAGAAAAAAAAAAAGCAAAATATAAAATAATTTTTATCGGTGCTCTTATAGGAGCCCTTTCATCTGTTTGGCGCCCCACCGGCTCGGCGCCCCGTGCGGTGGCACACTTCGCACACGCCTTGGGCCGGCCCTGGGTAGGATCTCTAGCTTTACTGCAACTCTAACCTTTATAGACATTTAAAAGGGTGTATTCCGATCCAAACTGCTTATTTTCTGATTCATTTTTAAATTCATTTTTGCTCTCAAACGCATCAAACTGGGAAATTCTCTTACTTTTAGAAACTACATAATGTGCCGTGCTTCTCGATTTTTTGTTAAATGCAGAAAATATTGTAAAAAATGCTGTCAAAATCGGCGTTTTGAACCGAAATTTCCGGAAGCGGGTGATCTGGGGATGAAAAAGATGGTCATACTGAGAAAATAATTGCTTAAAAATCAAATTCTAATTAATTTAGCGAAAAATGAAATCACACGGCACCTTATACAACTCTTCAAAAATCACCCCAGCAAGTTTCATGTTTTTACTTTTAAAAATGAGTCTGAAAATGTCTCAGAAAATTTCGAGCTGTTGAGGGTGGAAAAATATTTTTTCGAATACACCCTTAAAGGCCTCGTCAAAACACTGTTTATAGATAGGAACTAACAATTAAACACAACTTAAAAGTCATCAATACAAGTAAATAAAAAAAATAGGTAAGTAATATAAAAAATAGTTCCACATTGATGAGAAATAATTAATTAGTTCGCTTTTTACGCAGTCGGGTTTTTTGATTTTTTAAATTTAATCTATACTCCTATTCTGAATCAAGAAAGGGCGTTTTAAGTTTTAGTTAAGAACGGCTGGATACAATGCAATTTGTTTTTAAATATTGGACATTCAGACCCAAGATTACTAAATAATTAAAATTTGACTCTCTATTTCTGCCTTTATCTTACCTCAACCTCGATGGCATAAAGTATTTTACATATTTTAATTTTAAAATTTCTTGGCCATTCTGGACATAGAAAAGTAAAAATACTTTATAGGAAACTAATTTTAGTCTCTTCAAAGAATAGATTCTGTAGTATTTCGCTCAGTTGTGTAATTTATGTGTTATTGAAATCATTTACAGATAAAATATTTTTTTTCAGACAAGATAGTATGACAGCTTCACTACAGACAACTTTAATCAAATCCAAAATTGCTACTTTCAGACATATTTATGAAGTCTTCTTCATATATAAAACTTCTTGTTTTTATTCATATACCAAGCAATCTAATCGTATTTTTTATTTTTCTTGCAAAAATAACTAATGTTTCAGGAAATGTTGTCAAAGTTGGAGTTCTGAATCGATTTTCGCAAATTGTAAGGGCGGAATGGTGGACATCTGGCACTCAAGATATACTGAATTTATGGAAAAATAGCAAACGCTATTGAATTCTTAGGTACAGTTGTGGAAAAAAAAATAAACATCCCCTCCTAACTCTGCAACAAATTACTGTAGAAGAAAGTTACTGGTAGCAAACGATTGGAAATAAAGTCTACTTTAAATTATGTATATATAATTTGCTTATGGAGCCATTTACATATCAAAACGAACCCAAACTTTGTTTTTTCAGTAGCAATACCCAAGTTTGACACCATAAATACATCCTACACCCTTCAATTAGCCCAAAAACAAATTTTCATGAAATTCGTACGATTAATTTCAGAGAAAGTATGTATTTAAAAATGAGCATATTTTAGTGTCTGTATCCAAATTGAAGTTCGATACTTGATTGTTGAAATGCAAAAAAATGACTATGTCACTTCTATTGAAGTATTATTTCTTGCCAATATGACCATTTCACGCGCTTAATATGTTTCGAATATTGCTAGAAAAATGTTTCAATAAAATGAGTAAAATATACTTTTTTCAAATTATGCTATTCTGCACATCATATCAAACCATCATTTTGACGTTTTTTAATTATAATTCGAAAACTACTAGGAAGAAAAATTTTAAATTGAGAATTCCCATAACGCAGGACATAATAAATATATCAAAAAAATTGTAGGTTGCAATTCATTTTTTTTTCGAATATTAATTTCATAATTCATATTATAAATTTTTTAAAATTTCAAATGTATTTATGTTTGGAGTTTTTAGAATCACATATATATAGTTAATGCATAACGCCCACAGCACAAAATTATCACATTAGGATTATAATTTCTGGAGATTTTAATAAAAATGTGAAAATGTAATTTAACATTAGAAGCTCTAAATTTTGAATGTTTATAGCTCAAAACTTATCATGCAAATGACTTGAAATTTCGTTTCTAGGAATAGTTTGAACCGAAGATATAAAATATATTGACAAAATTGGGTGTTGCCTTTGAAAAAAAAAAACAGAATTTGGTCTGGTTTTGATTTGTAGATGGCCCCCTAAGCAAATTTTACATACATTATTTAAAAATAGATTTATTTTTAATGGTTTGGTAGCAGTAACTTTCTTCTATTATAATTAGTTGCAGAGTTAGTAGGGGGTGTTTACTTTTTTCCCCACCTTTGTACCTTAATGCATATATAGAAAAAGATCTTTATAACGCAAACCTAAAAACGCCAGGTTCTGTGTTATATAGAATTTTACATTTTATGGATCACCTGTCATATGTCCTTAAACTTACCCTGTAAACATAGCAAAATATATCTGAAATATACCAAAATACATTATACTTTCTTTATACTGCATTCCTTATTACCAGGAGTTATCCAGATTATAAATTTTTGCATAATATAGATCTTTCCACACATTATTAAATTTACTTTATAAACATAGTACAAATATACCTGGACCAAATCTTATTATTCATTTTCAAAAATGGTTATTGTAATAATAGCAATTTTTTCATTAAAAAGGTCTTAAATTAGAAGATAAAGTTGAAATAATGTATCAAATTTATTCCACTAGAGAGTAGCAATTTTTTACAGCGTGGGAATGCAGGTGCTTCTTAACTGCAAAATTCATTGTTTACATCTGAGAAGTTGTGCGTTATATGGAGAATTACGTTATATAGAATCGCGTTATAAAGATCTTCTACTGACTACTGTACTAGAACATTTCAAGGAATTAAGAATGAAAAAGTTTGTAAATGCGTCAGAAAGATTCGCGTTGTTGAAGGGGGAAAATATATGAACAGGCTCTAACTGAATGGTGGAATCTTAGGCCCAGCGTCAAAATCAATCACTAAACTTTTCTTTTTCGAAAAGTTTTCCTGGATACAAAAAATCTTCCTAGTTGACGGTCAACTCCGTAGTTGCCTCCGGGCACACTCGCACATCCCCGGCTACTTATAACAACCACACCCCGGATAAATTCTCACATTCTATAAACGTGAGGGTGAGAAAGCCATAAATATGAAAGCTAGCTATTCTGTTATCTTTGTTCGTATCTCTTGTCCATGCCATGTGGGTCACACGACACCACATCGACCTTTCTATTTTCAGAATGACAGACATTGTCAGAGACATTTTGCCCAACTTTGGCAGTAAATCACTTGCTTTTAATGGGATGCTTGTGCGTTTGATAGAAGGCAATGGAGAATACTGGTATTTTTTGTACATTTATTTTTCTGCGGAAATGACCAGCTCAATCCATGAGGGCATTTGTGTCACCGTTTCCACCTAAATTAGCTTTGTACTGAAAAGTCTTCCTAGTTTACGGTCAACCCCGTAGTTGCCCCAAAGCACACTCGCACATCTCTGGCTACTTATAACTACACCTTAGCGAAAAATATCTAAAACATACATTTAAAAAAAAGAAGAAAAATAGACCTTAGGCTATGCATTGCAACATTCATGGTCACTCCCACAATAAATAGTTATTATTATTTTTTTTTTAATATGAAAATAACGCCTTAGAAAATTGGCGTTGCTTTATTAAAGTAAATACATGTTGCAAAAGTATATATACAAAAATTTGGGCTTTAAACTTTTAGTACAAAGATATTTTATGAGTAAGTGTGTCAGACGCTATAACCGTATGCATATATGCTCAAATATGCCACAATAATTAAAATTGCAGAACAGGGCCATCGCTGAGACTTTTTCTTCGGGGGGCAGAGGACCTTAAATTGCCAAGTCAAATTTCAGTATTTGCAAAACTATTTTTATAATTTTGCCAAATTACCACAATTAAAAAATGTAATATAGCTCTTATTTGTGAAAAGTTTACTAATATCCCCTATTAGGTTTGTAACTTTTGCTAAGTCTATCAGAAATGGAAAGTGTATTATAGTTTTTATTAAAGTTTCAAGCAAATTTGCCAACTAAGTTTATAAATTTGCCAAGTGTAATAGCATTCGCGAACTTTTTTTTGGGGGGGGGGGAGGGGGGAGAGACCACCCCCGTCACCCAGTTCAGTACCCGCGCACTCCGCTTAGTGCGATTTAGGATTATGCAATTTCAACTGTGCATAGCATAGTTAGCAATACAGTGATAATGAGATAACACACGATTCCTATACAAAATTTAATGAGGAATTCAACTGGGATATTTATTGTTAGCAAAAGTTTTTTTTTTATTAATGAAAACTTTAAATTAATGAAAGCATGTTTTTAAAACACGCCGACGATTTGAAATTTTTGTCGGTGCGAATTCTTAGTAGTTTTGAGTTCAAAGTTTAAGTATCTACAATAACTATCATTCTTAATCGTTAATTTTATTAAGAAAATTGTAATGTTTTATAATATAGAATTGTAATATTGTTTAGAATGTTGAAATGTTAAAGAAAAAAAAATGTAAGGCATGGAAAATGTAAACAAACGTTTTGAAGATTATATAAAACATTTTCTTGTAAGTGATCTTTTATGTCGCACTTTTCTCGTGTCACACGGCCATACGCATTACAAAGAGGAGCTGTATTTATCGTGATACTTTCCCTTTTAAGTTCCTATGAAATCGTAAATGAACATATCGTAATAAAACGAAAAACATTAATATTTATTAAATTATATGGAATAAAAACATTTAAATGATTCACTTTTTACACAATAGATTCATCTCGATGTTGCCAAAAAACAACAAAAAAAAAAAATCCCTTCCGGCTCGGCCTACAGGAGCAGGTAGATTTCAAAGTTAAGTACTAATTTCAACAACAAAAACTAAATCATGATTAGAGATGAACCGATTTTAACAATTTTATCTAGAAGATTTTGACGAGTTTTTAATTTCATTTTTATATAAGAGCTGATTTTATCAGAATCACGTTAACACGTTAAGCGCCACGTCAGTCACCGATGGCTGACACTGATCTTTCCGTTTAGAACGCATCATTCATCGACGACCGACGGTCTAAAATATGATATAAAACTAAATATATACATATTGTTTTAAGTAATTACTGAAAACGTATTTAAAAGTTATTTACCTTTTATTTATTATAGGATTATACGTTCTTAAAAATTACTTAAAACATTGTAAATTTTTCAGCTTCAGTATCAGTCACCGTGGCACTCCAACGTGTTAAGGCGAATTTAAAAAAAAAAACTTTTCCATGCTCACCAACAAAAACTAAATCATGATTAGAGATAAACCCACTTTAACAATTTTATCTGGCCGCTTTTGACGAGTTTTTAATTTCATTTTTATGTAACATCTGGCTTTATCAGAATCATGTTAAGGCAGTATTAAAAAATATCTTTCCATGCTCAACAACGCGAAATTTTCTGACATATTTTCAAATTCGTTTTTAAAAGAAAAAACATGAAACTTGCTGACATGATTTTTGAAGAGATTTATAAGGAATTGTGTTTTTCATTTTTCGTCCAATTAATTAGAACTTTATTTATAAACAATTATTTTCTCAGTAGGACAATATTTTTCATTTCCAACACAATCGCGCCCCACCAGTGGCTGAGAGGTTCTGCTCTCGAAGCTGGTAGACGGGAGGTGCTGGGTTCGAACCCAATCGCGCCCGTCGGCCTAATCGTTCGGAGTTTTCGTGGTTTTCTTCGAACCTTGGATTTCCAAGCGTTAATACGGGTTAGGTTCCCTTAGAAAGACCCCCCACGAAGGGCATTCCCCCCCTGGGCCTATATCCCTCGTGCAGATAATTGGCCGTCATAAATACAACCAACCAACCAACACAATCGCTTCCGGAAATTCGGTTCAAAATGCCCAATTTGACATAATTTTTTAAAATATATTCCGCCTCTATTAAAAAATAGACCATTACGGTACATTATACAGTTTCTGAATAAGAAAACCTACCAATTGGATGCGTTTCATAGCAAAAATGAATTTAAAAATGAGTCAGAAAATAAGCAGTTTGGATTTGAGTACACCCTTAATACGGTGATTTTTTCTTCAGCCGCTATGTATTTTTAATTGGTTTTTGCTGTAAGAATTGGTTCTATCAAAACTTGTCAATATGAAAGTTGTAGATGATATTAAGAAGATACATAATAAATTCATGTGGATTTTATATCTTGTGAATTGACAAAGTTATGGATTTTTTTTTTTACGTCCTATCAAAAACGTGTCAATATAAATTTGTAGATAATATTAAGAAGACTTATAATAAATTTAATTGGATTTGATATCTTGTGAATTGACGAAGTTATGAATTTTTTTTCTCCCCAAAACCCTATTTTTTCACCCCTTGAGCCCATTTTTTATTTTATCAAAAACCTGTCATACATAAATGTTTGGCCCTTTTTTTTAGAAGTAATAATAACTTTAAACTGATTCGATAAGTATTATAATTAAGAAATTATGGGGTGTTTTCGGTTTTCACACAACCCCTCCCTATTTCCACCTCCTTGGTCCGATTTTGCCCATTAACGAACTTGACCGAGATTTTATGCCCCTTGATTTTATGTATCAGTTTGGAAGAGATTTGTGCAGAGTTATGGAAGTTATCGTGCCCATAAAAAAGTGATATATATATATATATATATATATATATGTTTGTTTGTGGTCGGTAATGTTTATTATGGTTATATATATATATATAAATCGACTATGTTTTTTGTTTATATATATTTTTTATGTACCCCTTGAAAAAGTGAAATACTATATAAGCTTCTGGCTTCATCCATCCATTTGATCTATTGTTTGTTTACGATACATCTTTTAATGGTTCAACATTATTTAGTTGGTTATTTGTATCTTTCTTTAATAGGATATTTTATCAAAATTTGATGGTTTTTCATATGTTTTATATGAATTAATCGTCTGCAATGTCAGGGCCCGTCTTATGCAGGGGCATGCGGGGCAGCTGCCCCGGGGCCCCGTTTTAGGGGGCCCCCATGTGAGTAATCAGGATTTTCATTAAAAAGCACCGCATGATTAAAATTAGCTAAAAATGACCTAAATTCACGTATTTTCAAACATTTAGGATAGGAGTGTGGTCCCCGTTCACCTCTTTGGTTCCAGTACCCCCTCCATCCATACAAAATAAAACATTATATCATTCGAAAACTAATGATTAAAATTTTATTATAACAACTTAGTATTCTATTGTTTTCATAAGAAATTCTTTATTAGCGTTTACCTCGTAACGTGACAAGTTAAAACCATTAATTTTCACCAATTTTGGACATTTTCTTTTAGACATATATAACTACGTAAATAAGCAAAGCAAAAGTTTGCAAAGAAATACTCGTGTCAACCCAATCTATCATTTTTTCTACTATTATCCTACTAGTATTTTTTCTTAAAGTTGTGACCCTCTTTTTGTGATACCTTGCATACAGATGTGAGCAGTACAAGGTACAAAATTCATACATACAATTTGTATGAAGTTTTGTATTAGCCACTTCCATATTATTCACAAAAAAATTCAATAGATAAAAAGGGGGCCCCCATAGCCTAACTCAGGCCCTGTGCAATGTGCTAGTGAATTAGTGGTATTATGCTTGATTCTGTATTACTAGTTAAAGGTTCCATCTTTATTTTGTAAAATGTCAGTGTTATGTATTGTAGTTAAATTTATTAATTTAATTTTAGTAATTGGAAATAGATGATGATTTGTAATTATATAATGGTTATATATATATAGATAGATAGATAGATAGATAAAGTTTTTTACAGAAGTTGGTTTTGGGTTCTAGGGGTCATGATCGGTGTAGATCTGCAAAAATTTTTCAGACATTCCAACATAGGGTAGATTGTAATATGTAGTATTTCATATGAAATCTATCTAGAAACGAGATTTTTTTAAAAGAAATTTCTCACATTTTTTTATTCCAAGTTCGCTTTGAGAATGAAAATAATGTAGATTAAAATAAACGTAATTTTGTTTGCTCTTCAAAGATAATCGAACTTGAGTGCTGGGAAAATTTCTTTGATACAAATTTATTTGCGAGCGGTTCTCAACTACATTTTACCAGTGTTGAAAAATCTAGCGGATTTTTTATGCAGAAATTCAGAATTCATACTAAAAATTTTTAATAGTAATTTTATTTTATTTACGGAAAATCTATCACTATAAAAAGCGAAAATAACTATTCAAAATTTTTGAATAAACAATCCGCCAGATTTGGCAACACTGCCTTTTGCAGATAGAATAGAGTTCAATCGAAGGTCCCTTGAGTATGCAAAGTATATGTAGTTTTAAACAATATTATAAAACAAATGAGGACGTACCTTATGCAGACTATCAAATTTTGGGAAATCGCGAAAACCCTCCGACTGCGTTCATTGGTTTTCATTGTAAACCAAGATTTTACAATGCCAGAAATACAAGTTAAAACTACTTCTTATGCAGATTGTAGTGTTTTTTCGATGCATGTTCACCAATAGAATATGATTGATAGAGAAAACACAATTATTTAAATTTTGGATAAGGCGAATTTTGAAACTCACGTCCTCAAATGTATCTCAAACCCACAAAAAGATTTGCTCACTGTAACAAACATTTCTAAAGAATAACCTCCAAATCCAACGTTAACTTTCTACTATATTAGAAAGAAAATTTCTAACACAGATAATTACCCCAGAACCTCATTATTATTGTTGGCAATGCAATAACATAAAACTGATTTTGTATGGAATGGAAAGCGAACCAAACCCAGTTGATATACAAAATTTACTGTCTCCATCTATTGACGAAAGTAAGAAACAAAAATTAAAGATTTGTTCCACAACCTGTAGAGACATAACAGTCATATTTCGAACGTTTTACGAAACGTTTAAACCTTTTCTTCAGGTTACGATTTCTACTTTTTCGAAGGAATGATTAGGGGAGGAGAGTATCTTATAAAGAGTAACTAATATGAAGAAAATCAGGCATCTTCAAATTGAAATTCTTCTGAACTAATCACTGATTTTTAGCATTCCAAAAGTTCATCTGATCTAAGTCATCACAGTGATATTCATTTTTTCTCCCCTTGTCATATGTTGTATGGAATAAATTTGCAACAAGTGTAAATTCGAGAACCCCGGAACAAACTTGGCAGAATCCGGGCGAGCATACATATGATTTGATTTATATTTATAATTCACGGGAGAAGTCATAATGGACAATAATAACTTCTTTCATTATAACCGTTTTTATTAGCCACTAAAGAATTCACCACAGAATTATATTGTATTTTTTCATATTAAAATTTATTCCAACCTTCTACGTTTTTTTCCCCTTCAAGTCCGAAGTCGTAAAACCAGAAATTGTATTTAATAATGTGTCTTGTTTCCACTTGATACTTAATTTCATTTAGTGAAAATGTTTAGTTCAAAGTACGTTTTATTTTAAAAACCCGGAAAGTTGGCACGATTGATTTATGTATTTATGGATCAATCTTGCTGTAGAACAGAATATGAAATTAAACCCCTTCGTAAAACCACAAGATAATTATATCTTTCCACAGCTGTATACTTAAAAATATAAAAATAGGTTAATATGTAAAACAAAGCAAAATTAACAAAAGAACAATTCTACATTTGTCTGTATTGAAATTATACAATAAATTACACAATTTACAATATTGAAAATGCTTTAAGTCACCAGAAAAAAAAAAAATACGAACTGGTTCTTTGTCGCGTGAAAGCATGAAAAACTTGAAAAACGTGTGAAAAACTTTAGCGTAATCTATTGGTTCAGATAAGGGGTCATACTCAAATCCCCCCCCCCCCTCCTTTCTGGATTAGTTCTCGAGTCTGAAGTAACATAAAACGTATATACGATGCATAAAATCGCGCGTGTATATAGAAACAGCCTTCCCTCCTCCCCCGTTTTAGCTTAAAACATCGCGTGTGTAACAAAATACTATTAAATACATTAAAATTAAAGAGCATTATTGTAAGTCAGTTATAGAAATTTGTCAGATAAAGGGCACAGGTACTAAGTAAAAAGATTCCTCATATGATGATCAATAAATGATCTAAGAAATGAATCAAGCTACTGAGAGGAACATGCAATAACAATTTTAAAATAGTCTTTTTTTTCCCTTAAAAGTTATTATCATTACTTAAACCAAGAAATGGAAACATTTTTTTTTTTTTTTTTTTTTTTTTTTTTTATATATAACAACCCAACTTAGAAAATATCTGTAAAATAAAATAGGAACTAGCATTAAAGTCTAGTACTGTTCACCCCAACAGTTTAGACGGCAATAGAATAAATGGAAAATGAATTTGTAGTTCTCTCCTATTGAAATTTCATACAATTTACAAACAATCGCAATTTATAATTTAATCGAAGCGGAATAATCGAATAAGCGGACGTTCAACAACGATTTAAGATTCTAGGGAATGCAATAATTATGTAAATGCTTTGAAAAAAAGTAAGTAATCAGAACTTTTGCTTAGATCTTTGAGCATTTTTCGATTTTCAGAACTTAATTTACTTTTTCTGTTAAGTTATATTAGCAGGACGTTCCTGTATTCCCCGCATTTTATGCCACACCTATGAAAAAGTTGGTGCTGCCCTCTTTTGAGTAACTATTTAAACTTTTTAAAAATAGACAATTTGGAAGGGGAGAAAATTAGTCTTCACAATGGCGCACAGAAGATGAAAGGACAGGTAGGGGGGGGGGGGGGGAATCCAATGGTTCCCCGCAGCTATAGATTTTATGGAAACTATTTTTTCGAAACTTTCAAAATATTTAAATCCTACTTTTGTGTAGAATAGAATGAAAAAATTATGCTTAAAACCGTTTGTCCAGATTTAAAACAGTCTCTTTCAAGAATCATGACTAAAACGGCCTTTTCAAGGAAACAATCCATGTAAAAAGGCTATGCTCCATATGCAATACCTCCAAGTATGGTATCAAATATAAATAAATTCAAATAACAAAATACTATTAATTAAATACCTTAAAATTTAAAAAGCAAATTAAATAAGGTTTTATACAAGCAATCATTAAAGCCCATCTTAGAAATTAACTTTCTATTGACTTTAATATTCAGAATGTTTTAATTTGTTTTTAAAGTAAAATAATGACATTAATTTGAAATCCTCGACTGAATTTTGGAAGCAGCCAAATGCTCAGTATTCTATTGAAGTTATGGATAATACCATATGTGCTGTGCAAGTACAAAGGATGAGTATTACATGCAAGTAAGCAATTTGGAATTCCTGGAAGTACACTAATAACCAAAGCAGACACCGGAGTGGTAAGCTCTTGAAAAAGAGAAAAGGTTAAATCGTAAAAAAGACCGAAAAGAGAAAAAATTAGAATTAAAAAATACAATTTCATTACAAAATTATTGAATAGTTTGTCTTTTTTCCTAAGGAATTGAGGGCATTCCATCATTTTTACAAGCTCTTGGGTACACAATTGTATAAATGGGGAATTCTCACAATCTTTTGACTTTCGGGAATAAAAATCTGGTGAAATTCAACTTGCTAAAATAACATTTTAATCTGATAGACGAATGCCTTAATGATTCAAAATAAAGAAAAAATGGTCAGCAGCAAAAAAAAAATTTTATTTAACTAAGGTTTATGTTAAATTTGAGGGTTTAATTTTCCTTACCATTTTACCACTAAAACTTTTTATTTTCTTCGAAATGTTTCTACAGTCGGACCTCTATTTAACGAAGTCGCTAAATCCCGAAAAAAAGTTCGTTATATGGAAAATTCGTTAAATAGAGAGTCACCTTTTAAAATACTTTAAACTACGTAAAACACACTTTAAGTCCATAAACACTAAATATAATTAAAAAAGGTAATTAGTCAAACTTTTTTTATAAATTATATCTATTTGTTTTACTTATTTTACACACCAAAAAGAAATCTGCAAGGGAAATAAGAATGAAACAAAACATTGTCTGGAAATACATTGTATTTTCAATTAAAAAATAATTTTACATTAAAATCACGATTTTTTATTATGGTTGATAAGCTGTTTGGAGGAATACCAAATTTTAAAGCAGTATTCTTTTTCTTAATGCCTTTATCCACCTCATCAATTTTTTTTTTTTTTTTTTTTTTTTTTTTTTTTTTTTTTTTTATGCTCAAGCACTTTTGCTTTGACATTTTCGAGCTACAAGAACCGAAGTTACCGACACGATTGATCATGATCAATAATCTAGAAAACGGGAAACTATAGTTTAAGCACAGGGGGCAGCTTCATTGAGGGTTAAAAGGGGATATTGAAAGTTATCTCGTCTTGGATGGAAAGCAGAGAATCACAACGATTTTACTGCTCTCGGTGAGTTAGGTACCTGGTAAGACCTGTTCATGGTTATTGATCATCATAAAATGTGTTAAAAGAAAGAATAAATTTGAAATGTCCAGTAATATTCTAAGAAATAGGGAGAAAAAAAATTTAGATCCCAAGAAAAAGTTCGTTAAATAGAGAATACACTTCGCTATTTGGAGGTTATTTTACGAAGAAATTTGCAAAATGTGCTTGGTTCCAAGTAAAAGTTCGCAAAATAGAGAAATTCGCAAAATAGAGGTTCGTTAAATAGAGGTTGGACTGTAATAATGAATTTGCATAGTACCCACAGGACATTCAAATAAGAAATAATGTAGTATGTTTAGTACAAAATTTTGGTATAACATTGTATAAAGGGGTGTTAAAGAAGGGACGGTAAGGTAAAAAAGGAGACGGTATAGGAAAAAAGGGACGAAATGGGGAAAAAAAGGGACGGTAAGGAAAATTACCACCTATTTTAGGCAAATCATGTTAAGACTAAGTGGTAGCCACAATGTTCATTGATTTTTTAGACACAGTAATTTACATTGGATTAAATAAAAAAAAAAAATAATTTACCACGAAAAGTGCAGGAATAAACCTTGGGGACGGTAAGACTACCATTAAAGCCACGATGCTTGAAATTGATATTTAAATGCAAATTTAAATTCTGCAGTAAATTTCCTGTCAAAGAATTTTAAACATTCTTTCTCGAGCATACTTCTGCATGAGAAAAAAGGAAAAAAATTCTGGCTGCATCTGAAGTGATTTTCTGTATAATTTTAGAAGAAGGACGGTAAGAAATCTAAAACCCAGGGACAGAGTTTAAAAAATAATAACAACCCTAAAAATGTGTGCATGTTAATTTTTTGCTACATATTTATATAAAACAATAGTTCCATTTTCGGAAAAATTACATCGAATTATTTTTATTGAAACAATTTTATACAGACAGCTCCAAACTTAAAAATCAGTATCAGGGACGGTATAGGAGTTTTCCTGGTATTTGGACCCCCCAACATCGCCCAAAACTTATTTATCTCGTTGATATTGTTATGCAATCATGCAATGGGACGTTCCCCAGTATATGAAATAAAAGAAACAAGAACATGAGTAGGGGAAGAATGGGAGTTCTGCTACAGCAAGCAAGATTAAGGATTACTCCTGCGTGCTGAATATCATACTACAGTACCGTGTGGGAAAGAGGGACTCCTGCGTGTTGGCGTCTTAGAGTAGGAGGGTAAAATTTTTGAGGGGGTTTAATTTTTGGGGGAGCTTATTTTTTTAGGTGGCTTATGGTTGAATATCATACTAGCGTACGATATAGGAAAGAGTGAATCCTGCGTATTTTGATGGTGACTCCTGCGTGTTTTTGATGTCATGTTAGAGTAGGTGGGTAAAATTTTTGGGGGGGGGCTTATTTTTTGAGAGGGGGCTTATGGTTGAATATCATACTAGAGTACACGATATAGGAAAGAGTGAATCCTGCGTGTTGAGATGGTATGTTAGAGTAGAAGGGTCCCACCTCCCCCTCTCCCACCCTTGATTTTTTTTTTTAATAGTGTCGGTCTCTTTCGATGAGAAAGTTTTCATGTGTTGTAACATATTTAATTTTTCGATTGTTTTGAACTTTGTCAAAAATAGCAGGTTAGTTTTGATGGAATTAATCTGGAATTGTATTATTAGATGACGGTAATTTTTTTTTTTAATTTAATTTGTATTCTTATTGTAAGGATTTTATCATCAACTCTGTTTTTGGAAAAACTTCAGAGAATCTTCGAAAAGAGGAGAAATGTTATGCTTTGCATTAATGAAAAAACATTAAAAAAATTAGCAACCACATCTAGTTTTAAGTCATTTTATGGAGATCTGATTGCAGTGGAAAGGATTAAACACAGTTTAATTTTGTATCGTCCTGTATACGTTGGGTTTGTCATATTAGTACTGTTTTCCTTACGGGTTTCGAACCCTGAAACTCCCCATTATTCGAAATTCTGCAGTAAGAATCTAGACGGAAGCTTGAAAAATTTCATTTAGAACTGAAAATTGTTAATTATTATTATCCTCTTGTTGCAAGTTCATACATCTCTTTACCTATTCGCCTGGTTTCGAACCTACAATCTTCCCATTGTTAGGTTATTTCTATAACCATTGGGCTGTGCGGGCCCCATTGTTTTTTCACTTGAATTTGCTTTTCTTTCAGTTTTGTATCGACTTCTTTTAAAAATGAGCAGAAGAAAGATTTTACTTTAAGTAGAAATTTTAACAAAGTGTTGCCATTGAATTTAGAAAAAATGAGAAATAAACATTATATATATTTATTATCGTGCACTTCGAGAAATTATTTAATTTTCAGATGAATAAGTTTTGCTAACATTTATTCATTTTAGTATTTATTTCAACATTGGGGAAACTATTAACAGTGTGTTGCCCCTGTATTACTAAACGAAATTAAAGACTGTTGCCATTGAATTTAGAGAAATAAACATTCAATTTTTATGTATTACGTACTTCGAGAAATTAATTCAATTTCTTAGATTTAATAATGTTTACTTCAACTTCGGGAAAGTATAGTAATTTGAACGAAAACATAATTTATAAACTGGATTTTAGAACAGTAATGTAATTTTAGCGTAATGATATTTTTTCAATCTGGATTTTCTCGTGCAGTTAATGAACTCTTTCATTATCACTCACCCAGAATGTTTCTTTTTACTTATACTGTAACAAAATTTATGGATTTTAGTTTAAAAATATTCGCCTTTGGATGGATTCGAACCATCATCTTTTGGTTAACAGCCAAACGCGTTATCCAATTGCGCCACAAAGGCATTTAAAGGATATACAATTAAACCAAAACAAGTTTATTCATCAGCTTTTAAAAACTAACCAGTTCTTCGATTTTCAAAGATTTGTGGTCATATCTATTTGTGTGTTTGTTGTTTCGATCACACATAAACAAGATGTGCTGTTTCTAATCTGGATGTAATGATAAACCATATTTTCGCTTTATGTGATAAATAGAGATAATACTTCTTTTTTCCATTGCATTAGGAAAACAAATTTTCTTAATGGCTCACTATTTTAATTAACTAACAATTAAGAAATGAATCAGATTTTTTTTCATAACACTCGCATTTTAGTAGGATTCACAATAAAGTTAATCATTTAATGATAAAATCAGGTTTGATTCAAAAGAAATGAATTTATAAAATGATTCATTTTGTCCACTTGCTTATTAAATGAACACAACAGTCTATGTATTAAATCGCTATCACGTGATCTTTTTTCCTGATGCGCCAACTACATTGATTTAAGTGTAGTTGGATTTCAGTCATGTCATTATTCTGTTTTCTACTGTTTTGAATACACGTGCTGTATTTTTGTCCTCGCAAAGTTAAAACAGTTTTTAAATGAATATGGATGTTATTAATGATACACAATCGACTATTGTCGACAATTCGGATAAGATGAGTGAACAGGAGATAAAAGATGTGCCCGTTTCGATTAGTAAAAGTATTCCTTCTTCATCAGAACAGTTTCAATTGCCTTATATTTGTGGAAAATGTAAAGCAGAATTTTACGTGAAACACGAGTTTTTAAAATATATGAACATTCATTTAGAAAAAAAATTTTATGTGCGACGTTTGTGGAATGTTGTTTTTTCGAAAGAGTTCTTTAATGGAACATATGACAATTCATCGCATGACATCAACCATGTACCAATGTGAAACATGTGGTAAATCTTTTTCAAGAAAGAGTGTGTTAATCAGACACACGAAGTTTCATTTAGAAAAAAGGCCTTTAAGTTGTGACAAGTGTAAGAAAACATTTGTTCAACAATGTGATTTACGAAAGCATTTGCCAATTCATATTAAAGCCGGAAAATTTCATAAATGTGAACAATGCGAAGAAACGTTTTCGAGAAAGATGGACTTAAGGAATCATCTTAAAATTCACACCATTTCGAAGAAACGTGAGCTTTCCAAGCAATTCAAATGTGATGATTGCGACCAAGTTTTTTATGATAAATTCGACTTAGCTGAACACAGAAAAAAGTCATCTTTCACGCACCCAACTTAAATTGGAACAGCGTAATGGATTGATTAAGCAATTAAAAGAATTAACACTTCAATTAAGAACTTTGCAAAATGAAATATCTTCATCAAATATCGAATTTTCATTGATTTGAAATAGACATATGTTTTCATTATACATATGTAATCATTTTTGTAATTAACGAAAAATAAAATTTTTCTCAATTGAAAAAACTTGTATGTTTTCATTTTAACAAGATGCCTTAGTATTTTATTGATTCCATAACAAATGATCTTGATTTTTTTTTTTTTCTAAGTGAATGAAACTCTAATAATATTTTGGAAATACAATTTTTTTATTTTCAAGTTTTCTTCATTTAACTCACTCTATTAATTTGAAACCATTGCAAAATTGAAATATATTTTAATAAAGTTAAAATAATAAAGTTATAATAATAATAAAGTTTTAGTAATATTAATGAATAGCATTACTAATAATTGTAAATGAATTTAATCATCTACTAATTAAATTTATCAACTTTTTGAGGGATATATTAAATGAAGTATGTGTCCACTCATTATTTTATTCAATTTCATATGAGTATAACTACATCATAATAAAAACTATTTTAGTACAATTATCATTTGATTATATTTATCCACTCATTATTTTAATCCATTTCATATAAGTTTAATTAGCCACACACTATTTATTTTAATCAATTTCATGAGAAAAAATATAATGAACTTGCGTTTCATTTTCCATGTGTTGCCATTCACAAGTTTGAAAAATTACTATCATAATGAAATATTCATGCTAGCATTAATCATGCTTTTCGGTTTAATCATCAATTTGAAAAAATTACTTGATACCGATTTCTAACTGAAACCGTCACTGATTTGAATTCATATAAATATAATCATTCACAATTTTATTTTAATCAATTTCATTTGACTCTAATTAATTTAATTTGAGTATAATTATCATTTGATTATATTTATCCACTCATTATTTTAATCCATTTCATAAAAGTATAATTATAACTTTCACTATATATTTTAATTAATTTCATATGAATAAAATTATTATTTGTACTGAACTTGTGATTCACTCATCGTGTGTTGCCATTCTCAAGTTTGAAAAATATGTAACATGATGAAATATTCATACTAGCAATTGTGATGCTTTTCGACTGAGTCGACGATTTGAAAATTTAGTTGCTCACGGTTTTTTAATTAATGCGATCGTTTCTAACTGAAACCGTCACTGATTTGAACTTATGTTAATAATCGTTTTGAAATCATCTCAACCAGTTTACTGTTGACTTTCGATCAGACTACACCACATACTGTTTGCTATTTAAAATGGCTTGTGAATTAAATATGCTGAAAAGATCTCCCCTAGTAATGAATTGCGTAGCAAAGTATCAACGTTTAGGATCATCTTTGGATACTGATATGAAGGAATTAAATCTCCCAAGTTTAGAATTTTGTAATTCAAACGAGAACTGTTCAACATTATTGAAAAGATCTAAACTAATTTTAAAACATACCTTTTTATATCTGCAAACTTTTATTACCAAAAACAAATCATCATCTTTTACTATGTTTAGTTGAAAGATCTTTGTATATAGTATATATATATATATACCTAGTATATATAATTAAGTATGTATATAATTTTATATACTATGTATACTCTATTCAATTACAAATTATGTTAGATAATATATATATAATCAACCTTAGATTATATAAATGATGAAATATTCTTTTTCGCTTTCATAAGAAAATTATTTCTATACAATAAAACTTCTTATTAAGAATTTCGATTACATCATCTAATTAAAAAATAAAAGATCTTTCAACTAAACATAGTAAAAGATGATGATTTTTTTTTTTTTTTTTAGTAATAAAAGTTTGCAGATATAAAAAGGTATGTTTTAAAATTAGTTTAGATCTTTTCAATATCATATGTATAAAGAAAATGCATAGTTCTTTTATAATATGAAGGAATATAGACCTGTAAAGCTTAACGAACCAACACATTTGAAGACTGAATTGGAAATGGCAAACATGGTATCGGTTTATCAGAAGTCAAGTTATGATATAAACATCCGGATTGTTATCTGTAGGACCGAGACATGCCAAGCTTCGTTTTAAGAGAATGCTATTTGTAAGTAGATATTATTCTATTACTTGAATATAAATGAATTTGTATTAGAAATGTAGATGTAAAAATTAGAGTTCGTAGAAATAAGGTAGATAAGGAGAAACAAAAGTTTCATTAAAATAATAATTTTATAACTTATAATTAATTTTAGACTAAAAAAATGATTATTCTTAAGTCGAGCATAGTATACAATTAGTCATATATGTCACACATTATGTGGTATATAACTATCTACTTTGTTATACATACGCATTATGTGATATATACTATGTGATATATATTATGAGATATATAAATACATACTATGTTAACATCAATAACTCATATTTTCTAACTTGTATACAACTGAAAACTAATAACATATATATATATTCTTTTTTGAAATGTAAAACTAATAATATATTTTAGAAAACTTTTAAAATATTTTTTAGTAAACTTAATTGAAATTCTTTTTTCTTTTGTAAAACTTATAAACTATTTTTTAGAACACTTTTTTTTAAATTCAAAAACTAATAAAACATTTTCCTATACTTGTAAATAATTTTGAAATAGAAAAATCTTTGTTCTTATATGAAACATAGTATATACTATGTTACATAGTATACAATATATCACATTGTGAACATACTACATATTTATATGTAAGCATGATTAAAAAAAATTATATAATGAATTGAACAAACAAAAAAATTTTAACTAATGAAAATTTTTAAAAACTTTTATAATTTTATTTCTTAAATTGTAAAACGTAAAAAAATAAAAAAACTTTTTTTATATAATTTTTTTAAACTGATAAAATATTTTTGTAATTTTTAGAAAACTTATTTTAAATTGAAAACTAGTACATTTTTTTCTAACTTGTAAATATAATTCGACTAATAAAATATTTGTTCTCACATAGTATATTTTTCTAACTTGTAAATAATTTTGAACTATTAAATAATTGTTCTTACATAAAACATAGTATATACTACATATCTATATGTAGTATGCAAACATAAAAGCATGGATAAAAAATTTTTTACAACGAATAGTTTAATTAAAAAAATTTTTTGATTAATTGAAAACTTTATTTCTGAAATTTAAAATTTAATTTTAACTTGAATTGAAAAAAATTATTTCAAAATATATTTTTAACTTGAAGTGAAAACTTTTTTTCTAAAATTGTAAAACTCAAAAAATATATTTCAACTAGATTTGAAATTTATTTCAAAAAATATTTTCTTAACTTGTAAATATTTTTAAAAATAATTTTATTAAATTGCAAAAGTAGAAAACTTTTATTTTCGTTATTAAAAATATTAATAACTTGGAATTCATTTTAAATTCAAAAATAAAACTTGTGTATATATATATATACATTTTGATTAGGTAATTGTTAATTTCTTTTTTCCAATATAGATTGTCATAATTAAAAGATACACTAAATGAATAAACATATACATTTAACAAAATTTATTATTTAAACAATACATATTGTATAGTTTCTACTATGATGTTACATAAAAAGTTTTTACTAACACATTCAGTTCCGTTTCAAAACATAGAAACAACATAATCGAAATTCACTAACATTAATACCGTGTCCCCTAGCTGTTTAAACTTTTCGCGATTATTAAATGTGAAACATGTATGAAGACTCATACTTTCGTGTTCAAAAATATATCCTACGCACTCATAAATTTGGTTTAAAATAGTCACTACATTACTCTCAATACACTTGATGAGATTTGAAAATAAAGCAGATTCATTTTCGATTGTTACGTCACTTAGTGTACATTTTAGCTTAATTAAGCGTGGTAGATGATTTGTATACATGCGTTGCAAAAGCTTCTTAAAATTTAATAACTGGTAATCGTTTAAGTCAAAATGTGAAAAATTCATCAAGTTTTTAATTCGCATAGTGCTATTATGTGATTCATTACCGACACAGTATTATTAGCAATAAATGAATCGGATTTATATTTCAAATTAAAAGCAAAAAGTTTCAATTGAAATTCGTACCACGTATTATTGTCCATCAAAAGTCTATTTTTCGTCAGCATTTCTTCATTACTAATCACATTGTGTCTAAACTCCCCGATATACACATAAAATCGTTTGATGCGATGTTTTAAAATTAAATAAACACAATCAATCAACTTGATTTCAATCACGTTAAAATTGCGTGGTTTGCTTTTGGGAATGTCTTTCATAATGGGACCTTGTATTGTATTCAAAACAGGATTTGTTGGTTCTTGTGATGATGACATTGAGGTACTTGAGGAAATGAAGGATTCCAAATTTTTTAAATCTAGGTCATTAAAAATAGTGTCCAAAATACTCATAGTAGAAGTTGTGTCGTCATCATTATGAGTGAATATTGGGGTCGTCGAATCCATATCGAGCCTGGGTTCTGCAGCATGTAAATCCTTGTTTGAGAGTAATGTTGAACAGTTCTCGTTTGAATTACAAAATTTTAAACTTGGGAGATTTAATTCCTTCATATCAGTATCCAAAGATGATCCTAAACGTTGATACTTTGCTACGCAATTCATTTCTAGGGGAGATCTTTTCAGCATACTTAATTCCCAAACCATTTTAAATAGCAAACAGTATGTGGTGTAGTCTGATCGAAAGTCAACAGTAAACTGGTTGAGATGATTTCGAAACGATTATTAACATAAGTTCAAATCAGTGACGGTTTCAATTAGAAACGATCGCATTAATTAAAAAACCGTGAGCGACTAAATTTTCAAATCGTCGACTGAGTCGAAAAGCATGACTATTGCTAGTATGAATATTTCATCATGTTAGATATTTTTCAAACTTGAGAATGGCAACACACGATGAGTGAATGACAAGTTCAGTACAAATAATAATTTTATTCACATGAAATTAATTGAAATATACAGTGAAAGTTATTAATTTAATCCATTTCATAAAAGTATAATTATAAGTGGATAAATATAATCAAATGATAATTATACTCAAATTAAATTAATTAGAGTCAAATGAAATTGATTAAAATAAAATTGTGAATAATTATATTTATATGAATTCAAATCAGTGACGGTTTCAGTTAAAAATCGGTATCAAGTAAATTTTTCAAATTGATGATTAAACCGAAAAGCATGATTAATGCTAGCATGAATATTTCATTATGATAGTAATTTTTCAAACTTGTGAATGGCAACACATGGAAAATGAAACGCAAGTTCATTATATTTTTTCTCATGAAATTGATTAAAATAAATAGTGTGTGGCTAATTAAACTTATATGAAATGGATTAAAATAATGAGTGGATAAATATAATCAAATGATAATTGTACTAAAATAGTTTTTATTATGATGTAGTCATACTCATATGAAATTAAATAAAATAATGAGTGGACACATACTTCATTTAATATATCCCTCAAAAATGTTAATAAATTTAATTAGTAGATGATTAAATTCATTTACAATTATTAGTAATGCTATTCATTAATATTACTAAAACTTTATTATTATTATAACTTTATTATTTTAACTTTATTAAAATATATTTCAATTTTGCAATGGTTTCAAATTAATAGAGTGAGTTAAATGAAAAAAATTGAAAATAAAAAAATTGTATTTCCAAAATATTATTAGACTTTCATTCACTTAGAAAAAAAAAATCAAGATAATTTGTTATGGAATCAATAAAATACTAAGGCATCTTGTTAAAATGAAAACATACAAGTTTTTTCAATTGAGAAAAATTTTATTTTTCGTTAATTACAAAAATGATTGCATATGTATAATGAAAACATATGTCTATTTCAAATCAATGAAAATTCGATATTTGATGAAGATATTTCATTTTGCAAAGTTCTTAATTGAAGTGTTAATTCTTCTAATTGCTTAATCAATCCATTACGCTGTTCCAATTTAAGTTGGGTACGTGAAAGATGACTTTTTCTGTGTTCAGGTAAGTCGAATTTATCATAAAAAACTTGGTCGCAATCATCACATTTGAATTGCTTGGAAAGCTCACATTTCTTCGAAATGGTGTGAATTTTAAGATGATTCCTTAAGTCCATCTTTCTCGAAAACGTATTTTCGCATTGTTCACATTTATGAAATTTTCCGGCTTTAATATGAATTAGCAAATGCTTTCGTAAATCACATTGTTGAACAAATGTTTTCTTACACTTGTCACAACTCAAAGGCCTTTTTTCTAAATGAAACTTTGTGTGTCTGATTAACACACTCTTTCTTGAAAAAAGATTTACCACATGTTTCACATTGGTACATGGTTGATGTCATGCGATGAATTATCATATGTTCCATTAAAGAACTCTTTCGAAAAAACAGCATTCCACAAACGTCGCACATAAGTTTTTTTCTAAATGAATGTTCATATGTTTTAAAAACTCGTGTTTCTCGTAAAATTCTGCTTTACATTTTCCACAAATATAAGGCAATTGAAACTGTTCTGATGAAGAAGGAATACTTTTACTATTCGAAACGGGCACATCTTTTATCTCCTGTTCACTCATCTTATCCGAATTGTCGACAATAGTCGATTGTGTATCAATAACAAATATTCATTTAAAAACTGTTTTAACTTTGCGAGGACAAAAATACAGCACGTGTATTCAAAACAGTAGAAAACAGAATAATGACATGAAATGAAATCCAACTACACTTAAATCAATGTAGGTGGCGCATCAGAAAAAAAGAAGATCACGTGATAGCGATTTAATACATAAACTGTTACATAAACAAGTGTACAAAAGGAATCATTTTATAAATTCATTTCTTTTGAATCAAACCTGTTTTTATCATTAAATGATTAACTTTATTGTGAATCCTACTAAAATGCGAGTGTTATGAAAAAAAATCTGATTCATTTCTTAATTGTTAGTTAATTAAAATAGTGAGCATTAAGAAAATTTGTTTTCCTAATGCAATGGAAAAAAGAAGTATTCTCTATTTTTTACATAAAGCGAAAATACGGTTTATCATTACATCCAGATTAGAAACAGCACATCTTGTTTATGTGTGATCGAAACAACAAACACACAAATAGATATGACCACAAATCTTTGAAAATCGAAGAACTGGTTAGTTTTTAAAAGCTGATGAATAAACTTGTTTTGGTTTAATTGTATATCCTTTAAATGCCTTTGTGGCGCAATTGGATAACGCGTTTGGCTGTTAACCAAAAGATGATGGTTCGAATCCATCCAAAGGCGAATATTTTTAAACAAAAATCCATAAATTTTGTTACAGTATAAGTAAAAAGAAACATTCTGGGTGAGTGATAATGAAAGTGTTCATTAACGGCACGAGAATATCCAGATAGAAAAAATATCATTACGCTAAAATTACATTACTGTTCTAAAATCCAGTTTACAAATCATCTTTTCGTTCAAATTACTATACTTTCCAGAAGTTGAAGTAAACATTATTAAATCTAAGAAATTGAATTAATTTCTCGAAGTACATAATACATAAAAATTGAATGTTTATTTCTCTAAATTCAATGGCAACAGTCTTTAATTTCGTTTAGTACGTAATACAGGGGCAACACACTTAATAGTTTCCCCAATGTTGAAATAAATACTAAAATGAATAAATGTTAGCAAAACCTATTCATCTGAAAATTAAATAATTTCTCGAAGTGCACGATAATAAAAATATATAATGTTTATTTCTCATTTTTTCTAAATTCAATGGCAACACTTTGTTAAAATTTCTACTTAACGTAAAATCTTTCTTCAGCTCATTTTTAAAAGAAGTCGATACAAAACTGAAAGTAAAGCAAATTCAAGTGAAAAAACAATGGGGCCCGCCCAGCCCAATGGTTATAGAAATAACCTAATAATGGGAAGATTGTAGGTTCGAAACCAGGCGAATAGGTAAAGAGATGTATGAACTTGCAACAAGAGGATAATAATAATTAACAATTTTCAGTTCTAAATGAAATTTTTCAAGCTTCCGTCTAGATTCTTATTGCAGAAATTCAAATAATGGGGAGTTTCAGGGTTCGAAACCCGTAAGGAAAACAGTACTAATATGACAAACCCAACGTATACAGCACGATACAAAATTAAACTGTATTTAATCCTTTCCACTGCAACCAGATCTCCATAAAATGACTTAAAACTAGATGTGGTTGCTAATTTTTTTATTGTTTTTTCATTAATGCAAAGCATAACATTTCTCCTTTTTTCGAAGATTCCCTAAAGTTTTTCCAAAAACAGAGTTTATGATAAAAACCTTACAATAAGAATACAAATTAAATAAAAAAAAAAGTACCGTCATCTAATAATACAATTCCAGATTAATTCCATCAAAACTAACCTGCTATTTTTGACAAAGTTGAAAACAATCGAAAAATTAAATATGTTACAACACATGAAAACTTTCTCATCGAAAGAGACCGACACTATTAAAAAAAAATCAAGGGGGAGAGAGGGGGGGACCCTTCTACTCTAACATACCATCTCAACACGCAGGAGTCATCTCAACACGCAGGATTCACTCTTTCTCAACCATAAGCCCCCTCAAAAAATAAGCCCCCCCAAAAATTTTACCCTCCTACTCTAAGACGCCAACACGCAGGCGTCAGCACGCAGGAGTCCCTCTTTCCCACACCGTACTGTAGTATGATATTCAGCACGCAGGAGTAATCCTTAATCCTGCTTGCTGTGGCAGAACCCCCATTCTTCCCCTACTAACAAGTACTAAAATATATTATTCAGGTACCTAAAAGTCAAAAGATTGTGAGAATGCCCCAAATACTGTAGCATGGACAAAATGTTTACAAAGAATTCTGTGGGTGCATGGGTGTATCGCTATTTGAAAAGGTCCTTAGAGGGAACACTAGTATACGAGAGGTCTTCGGACATTTGATTCACATCATGATATGGATGAAAAGACATCTAATACTAAAACGTCATATTTAGCTAAAAACAATGTTATACTGTGTATTATGATGAGAAGTTCTACATTGGGATTATCTTTAAAATTACTAAAGAATGTTGTACAGTAAAATTTCTACAAAAAATTTAAAATTCCGATTCATAGCCACTGAAAACAGACAATGCCGTGGTAAGAAACTTGCATATTTTTATGGGCATTTGACCCCCATATCCCTTTTTCTGTCGATATCGCTGCAATTAAGAAGATAAAGACAGACTATCGCCAAATAATTATTTATATCTTTCCTTTAATACCATTTCAATATATGCATTGCTTTAAAAAAAATTAAGCCTACAATTGTTAAAATAAAATCTTAAATGATGTCAAATGTTTATATCCTTTCTTAGAATTTTTAAGTGCTTTACTTTCAATTTTAAGTGTTTGCCTCATTCAAAATGTAAATCCTTTTTTTTTTTTTTTTTTTTTAAAAATAAAGATTAAAGTATTTTGCTTTTATAACACAGATTAACATTTTTAAAGCATCAATTCCTTTAATTATAAAATAACCTTTTTTTTTTTACCATTACAAATAGACACTGGTTCACTGTGTCACTTATTGGTTTTTTAAAATAGGGTTGGTGTCAGTAACTGGAGTTATTGAGCCTATTTAAAGTAAAAATTTCATAATAAGATGCATAATTTTTCAAAATTTTGCCAACAGTATTTTTTTTTTTTTTTTTTTTTTTATGAATCTACTATCCTTTCAAAAACAGAAAGGAAATAAATTTAAAATTTTGTAATAGTGATTTGAATAAGAAATAATCCTTAAGGTGTTAGTTGCCTTTTTTTTTTTTTTTTAAATTTGGGCCGATTCTGAATCTAGATTTTCTCCAGCATGCCTAGTTAGAGATATTTGCATATTTCGATTTCCGCAAATTAAGCTTTTTGTGCCATTTTATGTAAATTTTAGCTACAATAAATAACGGACAGGCTTTGTTTTATGTTATGACTACTGGACCAATTGCTTCAGGTAAATGTTGCAGTCTGCATATTAACATTATCTCAGTTATTAAGCCTAACTTACATATTTGTCAAATGGCGCAATATTTCCTTACTTCCAACTTTAAAGTCGTTGCCACAGAATTGATATGTTTTTTAGACTAGATTTGTATGGCGATTTCAAATCTGCAAAGTATTTTATGTCGTGGCTGTATAATGAATCTTATTAATTTCAGAAGCATTCAAATGATAGCGACAGCATAAAAGATCGTTCAACGTAACTTGATATCAAGTTGCCAGTGCAAGAGTATAAAAAAGCTTGATCTACTCTGGCACTACCATCTTAATCACCATATGCTTGCTTAACCCTTTATTTACGGAATTATTTATCAAGAAATATCTTCACCTCAATAATTATATTCTTTAATATCTGAAGATATACTGTAATTTTTAGACAGTGTGAAATTTGGATATATTTTTTCATTAAAACAGATTAAATAAATCTGTACTTAACTATTTTTTTTTTGTAAAATATTTACAAAAATAATCAGGATTAATCAGCCAAAAATACTCTTATGGAATGTAAATGAGTATGTAATTGAGTAAGAAAATTACCACTTGTTGAAAAAATTTAGCTTCGACTGTTTCTGTATGCTTCACAGTGGGACGTTTTAATGATCTAGGTGGACAAAATCCATTTTTCGGATTATCTCGGAATCGGACAAAACCGCGTGTATTGGTAGCTGAAAATCTCTTTTCGAGATCCGTACTAGCTTTGGCGCAAAAAATCTGAGGTGTCGATTAATTGTGACCGTAAACTAGCCATTTGCGCAGTTGGCTTAAGGGAGTTTCAAAAGTTGCACTAGCTTCCTCTAAGTTTGAAAGCATATCGTGACTTATGTTCTATTTGAAAGCACGAGTTTGCTGATCTAATGTCACAGCTTTCTCAAGGTCAGATTTAACCCATTTTTGTTTGAAAATAAACGATGTTAAACCCGCTTTACTGCTTTTTACAAAGGCTGAAGTTCTGGATAATCCTTGATGTTTATAAATTTCATCTAGACTTAACAAATTATTTAGCATTATTCAGCAATAAGCATTTTTAAAAATCAAAGTGCCATTCCTAAAGTATTGAAAAATTAAACTTCTGCAGATAGCTGCAGATCAGTAAGTTTTTATATATATATATATATATATATATATATATATATATATATATAAGCATATTAACTCTCAGCGCATGTATGTATGTTTCAATCTTGCAAGTCAAATTTAAATCAATTATCCTATTGAGCCGAAACAATACATGTGTAATTTGAATGACAATACAATATTATTATAATTTAAAGAACGTCGAAGTTTGTTTAGAATACTGTTTCTACAGTGCCACACAAAAATTTAAATTAAAACTTGCAAGTTCATTTTAAACCAATTTCAATAATCCGAGTTTAAACTTTGCTCAGGATATGCAATTCTTATGACAATGCAATATTATAATTTATGGAACGTAGCAGTTACGCTTTTTTTTACAGGGCCACATAAAATATTAGTTCAAATCTTGCAAGACAATTTTAAACCACTTTCAATTAACTGAGCTGAAACTTTGCCTACATGTGTTTTCCCGATAACAATTCTATTAAATTATAATTTGACGAACGTAGAAATTATGCATTTTTTTACAGGGCCACACAAAAAATCGCGGAAAGATTGTTACCAAAAAGCAGAAATTAAATTTCTACAAAATTACTATAGATTATTGAGATACACAATAACATTTTTTAAATTGAAAACAAAGTGCGTAGCAGTTGTATTTCCTTTACAGGGACAAAAAATTAGAGTACATTACCGTCTATATGCCGAAATTTTACTTCAAATTGAATCAAATTTATATAGGTTATTCATTCACACAACAGCATTTTTTAAACCGAAAATAATTTTGGTAGCATTTATGTTTTACAGGGTACCTCAAAACTTTTTTTTTAAAATATGATTTTATTTAAAAATTTTTATTTTTCAGGATGACGACAAATTTCGAGAAATTATGAGTAGACAAATACAAAAAAGAAATGAATGTTAACTTACATGTGTGCATTAAATTGTTTACTTAATTGTAAAATAAGTATATTTAACACATTATTTGTAATGCATTATACAGGGTGCCCACTAAAGTCCTTCCAACGCTGTTAATTGCCGAACTTTCGCAGCTATACTCTCATAAGTGGCGTCTAGGTCTAAAGTGGCTATGCTCTATCAGATGAGACCACTTCCAGCGTCACCCGGTGCAAAACAGCTGAGTTAGTATTCCTATCTTGAAAACGAGATTCATGTTCACAAGCTGTCCTTTCGAACTAAATTGATTATGCTCTACAAATGTCATCCACTTTTATCCCATATTCCGAATCGTTTTCGCGATAGAAACGCTAATACCGCCATTTTTCACCAGGTGGCGCTGTAAGCGGTCTCATCTAGTAGCCTATAGCCTCTTTACTATACCTAGACTCCACATTTATGGATATACACTGCTGGCCATTAAAATTGCAACACCAGAAAGGAATGATCTGACAAACGTCAAAATCGCATGAAAGAAAGAAGAGGTTGGAATATGCAAATGATTAGTATTTCAGCGCATTTAGACGAGGCGGGCGGGAGAAACGACATCTGAAGCACTGCATAAAAGAAAAGTTGCGTAGAGGATTTCTCATTCGGAACGGGCTTTATAAGGTCGGTCTTTGCTCAGAATATCGTGTTATGCCTCGAATAATAAGAAGAAATGCTTACCACCAAGTGTCGATATTCGATAGAGGCAGTATCGTTGCCTATCGAGAGAGTGGATTATCTTTCCGTGATATCGCCCGTTGCATTCGTCGAAATCCAACCACTGTCATGCAAATATGGAATCAACGGATTGCTGAGGGTCATACTGAACGGCATGCAGGATCGCGACGCCCTCCCACGACTAACGCCGGAGAGGACAGACATATTGTGAGGTCGGCCCTGCAAAACCGTACTAGCACGTCACGAACCATTAGTCAGGAAATGGGCGTGTTTGAAGCGCGCCTAGTATCCCCTCGTACGGTATGACGATGATTGCAGCAGTGTGGACTGCCAGAACGGCGACCAGTACTGCCGTTTCCCTTGGCAATGCAGGATAGAGAGAATCGGCGACTCTGGTGCAACAAACGACAAAGCTGGATGCATGGCTGGCACAATCTCGTCTTTTCAGACGAGTCCCGGTTGTACGTGCTGTATTCTGACGGCCGTATACTTGTCTGGAGGCTCCGAGGAAAACGCCTGTGATATCGGCATAAGGCCCTGCACCTGGTGCGATGGTTTGGGCAGCCATTGGGTACACGACATGCACATCTCTAGTTCGGATCGACGGTAATTTGAACGCAGATCGGTACATTGACATTTTACGTCCAGTGGTTGTGCCCTGTCTTTGAGGCCTGACAAACGCCATCTTCCAGCAAGATAACGCAAGACCACATGTTGCACGTCGTGTTCTGACCTTCGATACACAGGGTATTCGATTGCTGCCCTCGCCTGCACGGTCTCCAGATCTGTCACCTATTGAAAATATCTGGTCATGAATTGCTTAGAGACTAGCCCGCCACCCTTCTCCAGCTAATAAGGTTGATGAAGCGTGACAGACTTGAAGCAGCATGGAATGAGTAACCCGTTTCTGTCTTCCAAGCCCAGTTAGACTCCATGCCTAACCGGATAAGGGCCGTTTTAGCTGTCACGGCGAGCAGCTGTTTCTACCAATTTTGCACCCTTGTAAACCCCCCAGACTGTTTACAAATTTAATCATTTTGTTTTCATGCCATACTGTTTACGTACAATAAATATCTTTTTTGTATTTTCAATCTTTCATGGTGTTGCAATTTTAATGTCCATCAGGGTAGTCAGTCGTTCAGCAGTTAAGAGGGTGGGAACAGACTTTAGTGGGGGCCCTGTATTTTTATTTTAAGACGTTAAATAACCAAATATTTATCACCGAGTATTTTATTAGTGATGCATTCAGAAAAACAGCAAAAACTAAACTTCAACGAAATAATTTTGTCCACCAAGATCGTCAAAACGTCCCACTGTGCGCTTTCTAAATTTGATTCAGCAGAGTACTTTGTGTGAGAAAAAAAAACTTAATAGACATCAAATAAATATTAAATTTTCTTCAATGGTACTTAAAAGTTCCATCACTGCATGAAGGGTTAAGAAGTTTGGTCTACTCTGTCACTGGCAGAACTGATCTGAAAGAGTGAAAAAAAATTTACACATTTTAGAATGCATTTCTTAAAATCGCAGGCGGCGAGGTTTCTCCACTCTGGTTCTAAACGCCTCATAAGAGTTTTCTGCTTATATCTCTTCAATGTATTAGCGTAACTTATTTCATTTCGAAATTATACTTGCTTCCAAAAAATTATCCAGAAAACAAAGTTGCCAGTAAATGGCAATTTTATATTATGGAAAGGTCTTTAAATTCTATAAATAATTTAAACGATGGAGTCATACTACATAATTCTCCAATGCATGTGTTAATAGTAACATTTTTGATGTATTTATATACATAAAACTAACCTCAAAGGCAGAATTTTGAAATTGTTAAATATTCATCAACAAAATGTTTCACACCTATGTTAGTTACACTCTGATTGCAGTTAAGTAATAAAACACTAAATCGCAGCTATAACAATAAAAGTGATAAATCAAGTTGGGATGAATATTTCTTACGAATTAGAAAATCTAACGAACAAAAGATCAATTTTGTTATGTTTTAAATGTTAGAATAAAAAGGTGGTGTTTATAAAAATTTACTTCAGACGCGAATGTCACAAAATCTCAAAGTATGTTTGATATTTTAAGGAAACCATATCACTCCACAAACATTACATAAAAACCCAAGTTTATTAAAAAAAATTCAGCACAAAATAAAACTTCAAATAATTACACTTATAAAAACTGATAAAATTAATCATGCTTGTCTTTTAGCCCTTGTTTTTCCCGATTTGGTCGCCGTTTCTTCCTTATTGTTATAAAGCTTCTTTACTTTGGCTTTCGATACCTTAGACGGTGAACCAGCTTTTGGAGGTTGTTTATCAGTCTTAGCTATTTTAGTCTTCTTAAAATCGACTTCAGTATCGGATGAATAGGATTTCACCGATTTGCGTCCAGTCTTTTTCACAACAATTTTAGAATCTGAAGTATCTTTTTTGTCATTAGGATTTTTCTTGGGTACTTTCTTGGCCTGTTGCATATTTTTTAAAGTTTTTTCTTTCACCGAAGGTTTTGGTGTGGACGCTCTCATTCCAATTATCATAGAATCCGATAAATTGCGTTTCCTCGGTTTGGCAGGCTTTACAGTTGCCTCACTATCTGAAGCATGCTCACTGTCAGTTTTCTTTCTTGCTGCTTTAATCGTACGTTTTGGCGGCACTATTTTAACTAAACGGAAAAATCCTGTAGCTCCTGTAGCATCCTTGGAAGCAGGTGGTCTTTCAAGTATTCCTTTCTCGATTCCTTTATTAAGAGCTTTATTCACAAATGTATTCAAGCCTGGTACTTCATGATCTTGTTTACCTATGTCAAAGAACAAAAAGCTGTTAGTAATGTACTATTTTCACCATACTATCTCTCAGTCTTATACAATCGGTCTCACTTAACCCTTAAATGCCGGGTGTTGCTTTTCGGCAACATACCCAATTTAGGCTCTAAAACACCATTAGAATAATATCGAAGCTATAATGCCTAAAGTTGCCAATAAAATATATTCTGGAAATATTAAATCTATTTTCAACCTGTAGATGGCAACACTTGTGCTGGTTAAGAATAAAGATATTTATTTTTTCAATTATTGCCACTTGTTCTTTTTGGTTTTGTTTGGAAGCTTGCGAAATACCCTATTTTGTTCTGCAGTGAGCAACTAAGATTTATTATTATAGTTCCTAAAATTCTTATGTGTTTAGTAGTATAGAATTTTATCAAGGAAAATTATTTTTTTCAATTAAAGACCAGTATTGCCGATTAGTAACAATCTTTTTTAGCCGTAAACCATACTTAAAACAAAATAATTAAGTATTTTTTCCCATGATTTATTTATAAAATGAAAGCCGAAAAACATTACAATGATTTTTGAAAAATCAGGCATTTAAGGGTTAAGATGCTACGCTACTACAGCTCGCAAGCGAATGTTAAAAACAAATGGAAGCTTTCTTTTCAAATTTCTCGTTCGCATTTAAATATTTATAAAAATGTTATTTTTGTATAGGACATCCGAGATCAATGCTTTCCGGGTACTTTAGATTTTCGATTTTGGCTGCAGTTTTTTTCTAAGAACACAAATTTTTGGAGCCGGTTTGGAATAAGACTATCTTCTGATAAAAAGCAAATCAAAATCGAAAGTATAAAAGCACAAGGTCAGACCTCAATGTCCGACATCCTGTACGAAAAACATTTTAAAATACTGAAATGCGAAAAAGAAATTTCAAAAGAACGCTTTTAATTGTTTAACATTAGCTAGCGGGTGTCTTTGCGTTACTAGCAGGGGTGTAGTCGAGGGTATATGGAAGTATACGCCGTACTTTTTTTTTTTTTTTAAGGTTCTCCGTACACCCTCTTTTTCGAAACTACACTGGGTTTCATAATGATATGAACACCTAGTAATTTTGTGATATCCTGGCAAAAATTCATAAATAATTATCAGAAAACTATTCTCGAGACAAATACAGTAATTTTACATAATACATAGCTGTAAAAGAAATAAACTTCGAATTCATTGAAAATATGAATTATAAAAAAAATTGTTGCAAAATATGAACATTGATCGAAATTATCACTAAACGAGCATGGAAACTGTACGGGAATATTGAATGCCACTCCAAGAAGAAACCGAAATATGCAAATTTGTTTAGCATATAAAGATACTTCGCAGACCAAGAAATTTCCAAACCTGATCACAAAAAGTTCTAGAAGTTTGGGTCGTAAAAGCGCTTTAAGTGGTTTTGAGAAAGGGAAAATTGTGGCTTTTAAGGATCAAGGACTTTCGGCCAGAGCTATCGCAAAAAAATTTGAAAGATCTCCAGGTGTAATATTAAGTTTTCTTCGATTAAAAGAGGATTATGGAGCAAAGAAGTCTCAGGGACGTCCACCAAAGCTGACAAAAAGGGGAAAAAGCCATTATAAAAAGAATGAGCAATAGGAAAACTTTAAATAAATCCACTGATAGTGTCAAAAAGTACCTTGTCCAGAGTAGTCAAGAGCTCTAAGATTATGTACAAGAAAAAGCCCGAACCACGTATGACTAAAAATGCATCAGCAGAATCGCCTTGATTGGACAAAATAGCACATGTCCTGGAAGATAGAATATGAAAGAGTAATATTTTCCGATGAAAAAAAAAAATAAATTTAGATGGCCCGGACGGTTTTTCTTATTAATGGCACGATCTGCGCAAGAAACCAAAAACGTTTCCAAACGGCGATGTTCCCTCATGGTTTGGGCTGAGTTTGGATTTCATCGTAAGATCAACGCTGCGCTTTCCTCTGGCTGAGTTTCTACCAAGATCTACTTGAAGAAAACTTTCTGCCATTTGCTGAGGAAATTAGGGGACTTTTCTGGATGTTCCAACAAGAATATGTATCCATCCACACGGCAACCAGCACTTCGGAATAGGTAATGGTGTACGTGTAATTCCATGGCCATCTGTCTCCAGATTTAAATCCAACGGAAAAATGTACGGAGCCTATTGGTGAGAGCTGTTTACGCAAATGGAAAACAATATGCCACAATTTCAGAATTAAGAGCTGCTATCATCTTCCCACTGGAAAGAAATTGATCAAAATATTTTAAAACTGTCCACTCCATGCCTGATCGCGTTTTTACATTAAAAGATCTGGTGCTTACACAGGCTATTAATCTATATTTTTGGCCAACGTTCATATCATTAGAAAACATCACAAAATGTAAAAATGCAGTTTAATGTATAAATCGCTATTTCAATTATATTTTGTTATAAAATAAAACGATTTGTTCTATTTCTAACATTGATTAGACTTGTTTGTTTTGCAACATTTTTTTTATGCTTGAAAATCCGGGGTGTTCATATCATTATGAAACCCAGTGTATAGAGTATCAGTTGCCAACCTCCCGATTTTTTAATACCAGTAAATTTACAAAAATGTTCGTTTTATTTAATTGCGGAAATTGTGCAATCGTATAAAACAAGTACTTCTGCAAAATAAAATAATGGTATTAAAACTATCGTGAGGATGGCAACTATGGAGTGAACTAGCCATGAACGTTCATGGCTCTAGTATTTACCTCCAGCTATAGCGTATACCATCTGGGTTTTTCGCGACTACAACACTTGTTACTAGCATATGCTCCAGGCTTGTTATAAAGGAAGATCGCAAATTCCTTCTAATATTAAACCTATGGGCTTGGATGCATCAGTAGTTACGGCGTTAAAAATGCACTGGATACTGTCTAGTCAGGCGAAGACAGTCGCGAGCTAATGCTAAACCTACGAGAAGTTTATTTTCAGCTATCTCATTTACAGTTCGATATATATACATTTTGTTTGTTTTATGTGTGTGTGGGGGGGGGGGGGGGGGGGGAGATTCGATAGCTGCTGTCGATCCCCACACCTGTCCTTTTCCACTATTTCGATTTTGGTTTATATAGTTAATTTCACTTTCGGAACCGGTTTTGAAAGTGAACGTACCATCTTTAAAAAAAAAAAAAAAAATCGAAAAAGTAAAAAGAGCAGATATAGGGATCTATATCAGCTATCCAATGCAAAATAAAATTTGAAATGCAAATGAGAATAAAATAACATTCTCATAGGTTTAGCATACCTCTCGAGTGTCTTCGCCTGACGGGACAGGAGCCTTAAGATCTCAGTCCACCGATCTCGCTGAGAGAGTTTCACAAACTCTCTCGGCGAGTTTCAACTTTCTTCGGTTAGATACAGTCACTACCACTCGCTGCGATATCGGCTATAAAGTTTCGCTTTAACTGATCGGCTGTTGCGGTCGGTTTTGTTTTACGAGCAAGAGCATACTTTGCATTTGTTCAGATCTCAGACACAGTGACGTTTACAGTTACATTAGTTCTGCGATGTGAACAAGCATTGAATTCCGGGAGGGTACCACCTCAAAAATTGCTGCCTAAGATATCTTAAACATCCAATCTGAAAGAGGTATTACGTTCAACAAGCAAAAAAGGTTGCAAGGACCAACGCACATTGACACGCAGCCAACACGCGCAGGACAAGCTTTCACGTACCGTGATTTTTTGTAACTTTGAAAAGAACGGAAGGCCGCATGTTGATTCTAGCGAAGTTTTTCTGACACAGGTCTTGCTCGTCACTTGTACTTTGAACAGAGTTTCGAGTATCTGTTTCAGTTTTGTAGAAGAATTAAGCATCGCGTCCATCTGTGCTGTACGACTCAACTCATACAGGTTATTTTAGAGTTAATATGAAGCAAGATCTTTCAAATACTACTAAAGATCTCAAATTAGTTTATTTCAAATGATATAATTTATAATTAATAAATGCTAATTATTTATACTCGACTAGTTTTCTTATTGTATGCATCTACATTTAAAAAAAAAGATTAGAAGTTTAAGTCAACTAAACAGCTTTAGGGGAATAATCTACACGCTTAAGAGATGCAAAATCTAACCTAAAGAAGTAGAACCTCCCATTAAGGTGAATATCGGAGCTTTCCGGGATTTGAAAATTAGCATGTTTTATTAAGATTTGACGTCTAGGAAAAATGCAAGAAATATAGGTTTCTGCATAAAAACATTTTGAAGCTCAAAAACTATTTTAAAAAATGCGCCTTTTGAACTATCCTATGTGGCGCGGCATGTTGAGTTCCGCGGGTGACAAACTTTTCAGAGTGGCTTCAACTGAAACCAATTAAACGAAAAAACGTTAAATATACAGGGTGTCCCCATGAAACCTGTTTTCAAATGTTAATTGTACGGAAACAGTCACTGGAGATTTGCGGTATCATGAATAGCAACAAGTTTATTTTGCTGTAATTTTTTTTTTTTAAACAGCTAATTTTTGTTGTACGCATTGATATGTCATGTAATTGCCATTATTTTATTGCAGGTGTTGAGTAATGAGCAGAGTTAACAGCACAAGAGAGCCCAGTGCGTGGTTATGTCTCATTTATCGTGACACGTTGGAACAGATTTTTCACAGCTACACCCTTTGCAGCCAAATGTGATATTTCAACAGGATGGTGCGAGGGATGGTGCTACACCACACTGGAGTTTAGACGTTAGTCGTTCCTTCAGACGAAAAACATTTCTGCAGCGCTGGATCGGATGAGATGAACTGTGCTTGGTCACCTCGATATCCAGACATAACTCTTCTGGATTTCTTCCTGTGGCCTATATCAAAACGTATGGCCTACGCTACACCTGTACGTGATGCTTATGATCCTCGCCACAAAACTGCGGAAACCAATTCAGTCACACCTGACATGCACGTGGATCGGGAGAATATGGACTGGACACAGAGCTACGTACGGAGCCCATACCGAAGTGAATACAGACAAAAATGCAACTTTTTCAGACAAACGTTTGCAGTAAAATAAACTTGTCATGACATATCAAGAACGCACACAACAAAAATTAACCGTTTCAGAAATAAAAATTCAGCGAAATAAAATTGATACCGCAAACCTCTGGAACTCAGTTTCCGTGCAATTAATATTTGAAATCAGGGATGTTTCATGCGGACACCCGTATAATTGTCTGTCCTTTAACAACGGTTATTAAACTTTTTTTTTATAAAACATCAGTTTATAAAAAAAAAATTCTAAAAAACGAGAGAGAAAATAAGCATCGGTCAAGTACCAAGGGTAATAAGTTTTCGTTTAAGAAAAAGTCAAGGAAATTTCATCAATTGACTAGATAACTTCGATACAGACTTTAGCCCTTTATGTATTGAATTATTAATTCATGAAAATTTTATCTTCTAAAGCCTTTTTCGTGAATTTTTGAAACTACATTAGAAGATTTACATAATAATTTAATAAATTTTAGAAGGATTTAGAAGGATTAATTAAATTTATGGTAATTTTGTGCAATATTTATAACACCACTCAAAATCTTTTATTTTAAACTTTTTTTAGTATTTTGTAGAATTAGGAAATGTACAAGTAATGTTCTTACAATAGAAATATTTCCGAATTAAAAAATCCCCCCCCCCCACCAACGCCAAGAAAGTTGAAAAGATGCAAAGGCAAAAGAAATCCTAAAAAATATTTGTTTTGTGTAACCAATAATGCTATCGGAACAAGATAAAGTAATGCATCTGTAACTCATTCTAAACTTTATTACTACTACTCGATGTATTAAATGAATTTTATAACAAGTTATTTTAATGATACTTATAAGTACCGCCAGTAGACAAAGGGTTTATATTGTTTAGAGAAAATCTCGTTTCAAGTTTTGTAACAAGTACCGCTCGTTCGTGAAGTGTTCGACAAGAATAGCTATTTCTTCAATATTTGTTTAAATTTTAAAACTGCGTCGAGAGAATATGTACACCGCTAAAAGAAAAAAATTTCTACGTTCAGAAAATGTAAATAAATTTTTTAAGCCAAAAATCTCAACCTTTTGGTAAACTACGGGGCGATTGAAGCCAATCTTCTCTTTATAGAGTGTTCAGGGACGTATATAACAGAATTTGAGACTCAATACTGATTATACCTGTGTACTTAAAAACAACACAACAGATTAAAGTTCATAAATATAGGCATTAATAGACATGTGTGCTCTGGTGAACTATTTCAATCACTAGATCAAAATATGCAAATAGCTTCAGTAGATCCCGAGAAAAAGGTTACGTCCTATCGGTTTTCCCTGAGGATTTTGCTACTGCTGTTGCCTCCTTAATTCAAAAATTCATCTTTGTGTGTGTATATTTTATTCTGAATTTCAATTGCTAAGAAGTAATCCAGGTTATAATATTCAATATAAAATCTTGGCAATCTCCTGTATTAAAGTTAAGTAACAAAGATTATTGAAATCTCTTTCGTGTAATTTATCTTGGCAAAATGGTTATTATAAGTGGCTTCGGCAAGTATATTTTATAATTTTGAAACTAATTATAAGAGGATATTCTATTTTTTCAAAATAGCATTCCTACAAGCGGCAATTTAATTTGTCATAAGCAAAAAATTATGACATCAGTAAACAAAATTTAAAGCCCTTTATATGTCTACAACAAAATAAGAATTTTGAATCAAAGTCTTCATATTTTTATAAAAACAAATACTCACTCTTAATGTATTTTTTAATCGCTGGAACTGAAAGTCCTTTCCTGCTTTCACCTGAAAAACAAAACAAAAAAACTTAGATTGAAAAAGTCTAACGCTAGGACATTCGCAAGCTACTGTTAATGACAGCGTTATTTTCAAATTGAGTGAAATAGCCTCAAGTTTTTTTTTTCTTTGACACAAACTTAAAATAACGACATTACACCACTTTTTCAGTACATAATTATTGTGCCTTATATAATCGAAAAATGTCTGCTAATTAATAAAGCGAAGATTATCATTAAAAATTAGTGGTAACCAAAAGCTTTTAGTAACGAAGCAAACACTTTTTGCCCGAATGGCGTTAGGGCAAAACTTAGAGTTAAAGGCTGAAATTTTAGTTTAGTACTATTAACATTCGGGAAATTTAGCTTAATCCTACTGGTCACTGTTGTATAGTCCCAGACTTTTTTGCGTGAAATACCACACGCATGAAATACGTATTACGATACCAGTTTCTTCACAAATTGAATAATGATTTATGCTTTGAGATTATAGTATATTTTAAAATGAATGCATGATGTTTTCACAATAGATATATCTTCTGTTAGTAAATGTTCGATGATCATACAATTAAATTTAAAAAGAACATACATTTCAAACCGCTTTGATTATTATTTGAAATAAGTACAAGATGTTTTTTCAGAAAACAGATATCACATGTTAGTACCTCCGCTAATTGCGTGCGTTTGTATTAAATCAGGGTTTCGTTAAATTTTCAAAAATCAGGGTTTCGTTAAATTTTCAAAAATCAGGGTTTCGTTAAATTTTCAAAAATCAGGGTTTCGTTAAATTTTCAAAAATCAGGGTTTCGTTAAATTTTCAAAAATCAGGGTTTCGTTAAATTTTCAAAAATCAGGGTTTCGTTAAATTTTCAAAAATCAGGGTTTCGTTAAATTTTCAAAAATCAGGGTTTCGTTAAATTTTCAAAAATCAGGGTTTCGTTAAATTTTCAAAAATCAGGGTTTCGTTAAATTTTCAATCTCTGAAATGAGTTAAAATCACTAGATTATCCATTTAAGTAGTCAAAAATATTTTCGTTAAACTGCTTGGAAAAGAGATTTATTTGCTTTTTACAAAGTTCGAAATCATTACTAAAGATTATCACAAAGTTGCAGTCTCTTGAAAAACTATTTTTTGCATTTCGCACAGAGGAAAAAAAGTTTTTTCAAACAGATTGCAACTTCGTGATAAATTCTTTAGTAATGATTTCGAACTTTGTAAAAAGCAAATATAAATCGCTTTTCCAAGCAGTTTAACAAAAATATTTGACTACTTAAATGGATAATCCGATGATTTTAACGAAACCCTAATTTTCAAAATTAACGAAACCATATTATATAAACAGTATTTGCTTTAAAACTTAATCCATTAATAGTTATTAATAGGATAGTTTTTATTTTACCAAGAAATCAATAGATGGCAGCACCACACTGCTTCATTTGAATACATGGATCAGTTCATTCTCAATTATCCATGAGAGCGCTGGTTATATATAAAATGGGAGTTTGCTTGGCTATGCTGTATAATGCTGATCCTTGGTCCACCATCATATAAAAAAACTTGGGGGGGTGGGGGGACTATTTTTTATCACTTTGTTAATGTCATTTTATTCATAATGTCACTGTTTTTGTTAGCGGTCGGTAATGTTTAATGATTATATATATGTAATACATCAAACGCATGCAATTAGCGGAAATACATGCGATATCTATTTTCTGAGAAACATTTTGCACTTATTTTAAATAATAAAAGTGGTTTGAAATGTATGCAAGATTGCATTTGAACAGCTTAGCCTAGCGAATTCATAGATGAGGCTCCTGAAGGGAAAACCCAGCGGCCGAGAAAATGAAAAGTGCTGAGCCTACAATTAAAATCGAGAGTCATGCAGATGACACGCTGATGCGCCCGTATGCAGGCGTCCCACTGACGAGGGCGTATGCGATGGAAATCTCAGCAGGTCAGACGGACCTAGCGTAAGCGAAACCGCATCGATGTTTATTATAAACTAAAAAAATAAACAGACGGCTGATAATACTGTTTTAAATTATTACTCAACTGTACATAACTTTGTTACATCCATATATTCAAGAATATTAAAATGTTTTAAGATTTCATCAAAAGTCTGGCCTGGATTATTACCACTAACTAGACACCAGAAAAACGTTTTATGTTCACTACTACTATATCCTACATGTATATGTTCTTTTAAATTGAATTGCATGATCAAACAATTACTAACAGAAGATATATCTATTATGAAAACAAGCATTTATTTTGAAATATACTATGTTCTTAAAGCATAAATCATTATACAGTATTTGAAGAAACTGGTATCACAATACGCATTTCATGCGTGTGGTATTTCACGCAAAAATCAGTTACTTCTTTCAAAATTGTCAACATGTTTAAACATTTCGATGTCTGCTAAGATTGTTGAAAATATATGCCGTTTCCCAAGTATTTGAGGTTCCTTTAAATTTTCTCTATTGTATCAAGTAGACAAACTGTCTCTCGGGGGACTACTGCGTTTTCCGGAAAAGGTATTCGTCACAAATATTAGCTTCACCTTTTTCAATTCAGTTTTACAGACATACTTAAGTGCTCTCTATTGAATAGTAAATTGTAGATAAAATAAACTTTTCAATATACAGGGTGTCCCAAAACGACCGCATAAACTCTGCACACCTAGATTCCTTGTTGGGACTGCCCAAAGAAACTGCCCAAAGAAGCGTTCCTGTACGATCCATAGTTTACGAGAAAAATACGAAAAACAAAGTATGACGTCACTGCCGGTGCAAGAAAACACTTTATTGGGCATATCAACAACAGTATTTGCATATCTTTCCAGACGATAATGTTTAAAACATTCGCCGCGCATATTGCGTTATGCATGCACGCGCGCCATGGAATGACGTTAAGCTGACGTTGAACTCTTATTTTTAAAAGGCTGCATCTTGCAGCTACCTGTAGTCTTCGTATGGTGGCCATGTATTTCGTAACTACTATAACATGTACCTGACTTTAGATTGTGCACAATTGTGTGTTTAAACATTATCGTCTGGAAAGATATGCAAATACTGTTGTTGATATGTCCAATAGTTTTTTTCTTGCACCGGCAGTGACGTCACTTTTTTTCGTATTCTTCTCGTAAACTACGGATCGCACAGGAACGCTTCTTTGGGCAGTTTTTATGTACTCGCAACGAGGAATCTAGCTGTGCAGAGTTTATGCGGTCGTTTTGGGACACCCTGTGTGTGTATATTTTATATATATATATATATGACTTCAAAAAAAGCACTAAAAAGAATTCTTTAAAATTCTCTAATGATGAAACGTTATCCAATAACCACACATGGGATATCATGTAAGGGCATAAAAACGTTAAGTTTAATATATAGGATTTAATATCCACCAAACATTGATTTTCGAAAGAATATTTTTTACAAGAGATTAAGTTACATATTTATGATTTAATTTACGAATATATACATACAAGAATAAATTACTTTTGGATGTCTGTACCAAACAATCACAATCGATAATAATCATCACCACTTTATTCATGGTATTAGGCACAATATATTCACAATTCTTACTATACTTAAGTAGTTTGGTACCGCCTTCAAAAGGTAATTTTACTTTTTATATGTATATATTCATAAATTAAATCATAAATATGCAAATTAATCTGTGTAAAAAAATATTCTTTCGAAAATCCATGTTTGGTGGATATTAAATTGTACATATTAAATTTAACGTTTTTGTGCCGGTACATGATATCTAATGTGTGGTTATTGGATAACGTTTCATCATTGGAGAATTTTAAAGAATTATTTTTAGTGGGTTTTTTTTTAAAGTCTTTATATTTTTTAAAGTTTACTTTATTTCCTACTTTTTAGTTATTTATACCGTAGTACATAATTATATGCAAAATATGATGGCACTTTGCAATGCACTGACTGAGGCACTTTGCTGGGCTCCGATCTATTCACTTTGCTGGTCACTGTTAGATTGTCAAGCTTTCGAAATACAATGTCGGGATCTTCAGGTTTTCTGACCGCGGTAACTACTGCATTGGTCAAACCTTAAGATCCACATCGGTACCTACGGACATCGGAAGGGGTTACGAAAAGCTGAAATTCCATCAGTAAAGTGTCCTTACACATCAGAGCGCGACAACATGCTTCCATATATCGGTGTACAGCAAAATGACTCCGTATATCAGTGCATATTATAATTCTTTTCTAGTGTAGTCAAAAGTGCTCCCTTTCAGTCAGAAAAAGCAAAAAAGATTATCTATTGAAGCATGGCACGATTTTTTCTAAACTGCAGTAATCTAATTCTCATAAATGCAGTAATGACATCGGAAATGAGCGGTGTAGATTGGATGATGAGTCCGTAACTGATAACCTATACTTGGCTGCCTCTGTGAGAGTGAAAACATTCAATGTCCAAATTTCTCTTGGACAGACGCTTTTGTCCAAACTATAGCAATGCCATGCATTTTCAATTCCAGAATTTGGCGATAGTCGCCTGAAAGTGCTCGATTATACGAGTGTGAGAAGTTAACAAGCTTGACGATAATGGCTGGCTCAACAAGATGCATTGCAATTCGCTTTTATGTCCAGAAAAGTTTCAACAAATCAATTATACCGCGTGTGTCATTTTCATATCGAGGAATTAAAATCTGAAATCACTTTGATATCTAAATCCGGTGACCGAATTTGAATCTAAAGTCAATGTCGCTACACATAGCAATGCGCTTTATTATGAACTGAGATATGGAGACACCTTTTTCCTTTGGAACAACACAGGTACCCTCAAACAGGCACTTGTGCTTCGATACGAGTGTTTTACTGGTGGATTCTCATCTTTTCGACACCTACTTCCTATGTCGGTTGGTATCGATGTGGGTTTACGGTTACTTGATGTGAGAACTTGTCCCGTTAATATTTCGCATTTTGGAAAGACCCCGCACTTCGAAAGTTACCGCATCCAGCAAACCTTAAGGTCCACATCGAAATCTACGGACATAGGAAGTAGTTGTCGAAAAGCTCACGATCCATCATTAAACTACCCTTACACATCAGAATGCGTCAAAGTGCTTCCATGAGTCAATGCACAGCAAAGTGACTTCATATGTTGGTATATATATTAATGTTTCCCCCACCCCTTCAGCAGAAAAAACTACAAAGAAAGATTACCAAAAACCGCACCACGTTTCAATAAATAATCTGCAGTGATCTAATTCTCATAAAAGCAGTAATACCATCGGAAATATGCGGTGGTGTTTGGATGCTGAGTACGAATCTAATAACCTGAACCCGACTGCTTCTATGCGAGAGCGGACACATTAGATGTTCAGACTGCACTGAAAAATACCGTGAAAAATTACCTCTGCTTTTAAAGACTTTTTTGACAAATGAAAACGCTGCATGAACGCCTATGGAGCGTTCTCATTGGTCAGAATAGTCTTTAAAAAGTGGTAATTTTTCACGATATTTTTAACAGTGTGGGCTTTGAGACAGACGGGATGTTCCAAACTATAGAAAATCTAGGCATTTTCTATTACAGAACTTGGAGATAGTCACCTGAACGAGTTCGATTATAGGAGTATGAGAACATAGCTTTAATTTAATGGCAAGCTTACCAAGATGCTTCATGATTTTCTAGTCTAGATTAGTCTCAACCAATCAAATACCCCCGTTTTTCCGACACGTTCCTATCAAGGAACACTATCAGAAGAAAATCTGGAATCATTCTGATATCTAATCCGATAATTGAATCAATCTAAAGACAGTGTCGCTACGCATAGCAATGCACTTTAATGTGTACCGGCATATGGAAGTACATTGTGAATCCGGCATAAGAGGCTTCCTGATACATAGGCACTTGCACTTCTGCTCCGATATACAAGGATACGTTAAAAAATTGATTTTCAGCGTTTCGACACTTATTTCCGATGTCGGTTGGTATTGAGGTGGATTGGCGGATGCGAGAATTTGTCCAGTCAAGAGCTGGGATGGGGATCCCGATATTGCGCTGTTAGCGAAACGAGATTTACCAATCAGAAAATTTGTTTACTTAACTTCGAAAATTTCGCAAAAATGTAGGCTTCTGATTGGTCGATCTCGTTTAGCTAACAGCGCAAAATCTATCTGGATCCCGGCCAAGATTTCGCACTTTGGAAAGATCTCGCATCTGTGCAACAGTAACAGTATAAGAAATAAATGCTTTTAATTGAGCGACTGCTTCAAATTTGTTTTGAAGTTTATAAAAAATTTGTTCCAATAGATTGACAAAATTGGAATGGGACCACAAGGGTGTCTTACACTTTCAAACAATAAAAATTATCAAAATCGGTGCATATTTACGAAAGTTATGCGTGAACAGAACCAAAAAAATACATACGGGTCGAACTGATAATTTTTGAAGTCTTAAAAATAGAAAGCATCCTCTAATTATTTGAGGTTCCCTTTAAATTTTTCCTACTATACGAGGTAGAGTTTACTTGTGGATTTCTCCATTCCCAAAAAGGGTGAAACACAGGTTTTCGCTAATGACAATTGTTCGGATGAGTTTGCTTAGTCTGTTCACTAATCCCAATTCTTTCAATGATTTCAGAGTTGACAGCTATATTCTTCGATGTAGCAAACTAGAATTTTCCGTGCTCAAGGGCTTCTTTGCAATATATCACTAATAGTCCAAGAGCCGACAGCTCAAAAACCAATGTTATCAAGCACAAGAAAAAAAAACCTTTATTTTATGGAAGAGTAGAAAGTAGGGGAATCTAATGATCCATGTCTACCGGAAGTGAAGTGGTGCATAAGCCAAAAATTAATACCACCAGTTGTTGACTCGTAGGTTTATCATTGTGTTTGTCCTACAAACAAAAGGTATGAAAACATGATAAATCTACGAGTCAACCACTGGTGGTATCAATTTTTGGCTTATGCACCACTTCACTTCCGGCCGACGTGGATCATTAGATTCCCCTACTTCTACTCTCCCATAAAATAAAGGGTTTTTTCCTTGTGCTTGATAACATAGGTTTTTGTGCTGTCGACTCTTGGACTATAAAATTTCACAAGAAACAGCTTTGTGTCTGTGTGTGTGTGGGGGGGGGGGGGTCTTTTACTTCAATAAAAAGGTCCTCAAAATGCTAAAATTTATTCGACACAATATTAAAAACCGCCTTCATTCAATACTGAATAAAACTGTCAAACATTAAAAAAAAATGCCGCAAATATCTTAATACTTTCGCCATCGACTATTTATAGGAAAACACAGGAGAAATTTCAAAGTTTAAATGCAGATTGTGGTGTGTGCATCTTCTTGAAGCGTTAAGGATAATTTTTTTTGCTGAGTTTTCAACCTACATTTTTGAAAATTTACAAGATGTCAATATATTGGGATAAGGATATAACTAGTGATGAAATAAGAAATTCGTATTTATTTTTCTAAAATAAATTCAAATTTGGTCAATTTTGATGGTCTGGAAACTTTGCTCTCAAATAATTTCTATAAATCTATTTTTATTATTTACTTCTCTTTTAAATAAATTTGTCTTTCAATATTTTTATATGTAAAACCTTTCACGAATTTTATTTTTGCTAAAAATTTGAATTTTAAAATTTTCTCTAACAAAAAGATTTTCCAACAAAAACTACATTAGAGATAAATCCAGTTTGAGTTTTAGAAGTTATGATCGACGTAGATTTGCAGAAATTCCAACAAAGGGGAGAATGCAATACGTAGTATTTCTTACGAGATCGACCTAAAACTTCTCATTATGCACATTTTCAGTGAACATTAATAAAAAGGATCACGAAACTTTAAAATTTTAACAACATAAATGAGTATCTAAAAAATAAAGCCTATGCACACAAGATTTTTCCAAAATAAAGGATAATTGTTATCACACATTGAAAAATTATCAAGTTCTCTAAAATTAGTGTGAAAATCATAAACATTTAAATTTCACTTCAGGTTTCAGGATGACGATATTTTCGAATGGGTAGATGAATTAGCATAAGAAAAAAAAACTTAAATGAATCTTTTTTAAATTCGCAAAATAAAAAATTTGATCTTCCCCCCCCCCCCCCCCCCTCCCACAGAAGTTGCCAATAGTCGTTAATTCATATAGAATTTCCAATGAAAGATTCAATGGAGAAAGCTTGGCAGCGAATAATGAAGCAAATGATAAATCAAACGAGAATTCACACGAATTATTTAAGGATGAAAGCTCGACTTCTAATAATGAAGCATATGAGGAGGAATCATGAGGAGAAATTAGTAAAAAATCTTAATGTGAAAAAATCCTTTTATTTAAAAGATAAAAATCCTTAAAAAATACTTTAAAATTTCATAGGGATTTGAAAATGCTGCAGATAAGGAATTAGATGAAGAGGAAACATCTGACGAGGAAATTGTTAGTAAAAAACAAATAAAAAAATGTGAAAATTTTCCTTTATTAAAAAAAAAATCGTTAAAAAATACTTTTAAATTTCATAGGAATTTAAAAATGCTCAAACGTTTTTCATTAATGCTACAGATGTTAACATTTTAAATCAGGTTGAGGAATTTCGTTTATTAAAAACGAAGAACTGGCGGAAGAAGCCCAACAAAACCAATTGCTGTCGTGGCACATAAAAGTAGGGGAGACCGGGGGAGTAGCGCTACTCGGGGTTATGCCGCCACCCCGCCTATTTTAAAAAACAGTAGTTTGAAAGTGAATACGCCTGCACTATAGCGGCTAACAATAGAAACAGTGCCTAGAGTGAGAGTGATTTTGTTGTACGACGTTCGTTTGTTTAGTGAAAAATTTAGTTTTCATCTCGTTGCTTCTTATTTTGGAGCTTCAAATGAGTAGAGGCAAGCACCTTTTATTGTAACATTAGGTACTTAAGATATTACCCGTAAACTACATGCATTTGCCGACATTTTTATGCAACTTGTTGAACAAGTTCGGTTCTTCGGTGTTTGCTGGGGGAATTCCACTGTATTGCCCTCTCGGGGTAATGCCGCCGCCATTGCAAAGGGTGACTTTTCCAATTTGAGTTAAATTGTAAGCTTAGCACATTAATAAATCTGGCTTAAGGAACATTGTAATTATTCATTATTTTGCTAAATTGTTTTCTAAATATTTTCAGTAGGTTATGTGTTTCATACTATCCATTTTATGTATTAACTAGGTCAATTAAAGAGTGGCGTCATTACCCCAGTATACTGGGTAATCCGCCACTGTACAGAGGTTTAAAAATATTTTTTATGCGTGCTTACTTTACAGTTATGATTACGGTTAAATTTACACAGATACTAATGATTCAGCTTTATAATTTTTACTATTAAAAAATAAACTTTTTGAGGTGATAAAATTTAAATTCCCTTAAGGTGTCGCCATTCAACCGGTCTCCCCTATTTCGATGAAGAACCATGTAGATGTCGATATAGATGAGGTAAAAAATAAACTCAAGTATGCATTTCTGAATTGAAATTCAAAATTCAAATTCTTTTTCTTTCCAGGAATGCACCATTCGTAATGACATCTATTCCGGTTGATTTTCTAGCAGCATGCCACCATTGGTTTCATGTAACATGTATAAAAAATTGGTGCCTTTCCTAATTGCACACATTCTGCGGTGCCCACATGAGAGAGGAGGCTGTGTGGTAATCAACACGTCCCTCAGATGATACATGTTGCTACTGTGATAGTGTGCAGCCCAACACATTTGCGAAACTGCATGTGGGCATCGCATGCACTTACAGTATATATATGGTTTAATCAAAAACCATTAAAAAGACAAATTGCCACAATTGCAGTGTAAGAATTTTACCAATAAAGTTCATGTAGGAAAAAGTCATTTTTTACTTTTGTGAAAAAAAAATTCAGAATTTTGCAACTCAAAAATTTTATTTTCCATTTCATGAAAATTTCTTGTATTTCAATGTTTATTCAGAAAAAAAACTAGCTTTTTTTTTTTAATGACAACATAATTGTTAAGCTACTCTTTTATGATAGAAACTTCATATTCATTCCTCAACAAGAAAAATTCTCACAAACATTATGCAAAAACCTCAGGTTATGTTGCTCTGAGACAGCAACTCATCTGAAAAGCAAATAGAATTAAACGATTGGCGTTCACAAAAGAGCACAAATAAGCTGGATGAGTTTTAGGGAAAACAAAAGTTGAGTAAATTTTGTATTTGCTATATAAAAAGGTTGAAAAGTTGTATGAAGAAAAAGTGAAAAACTAATGAAAGAAAAACATGTTTCAGCTGACAAACATTGTATTATGGCATGGACTGCAGGGCTAGCAGAAGAGTATGAATTTGAGTTCACTGAATCAACAATTTAAAAAAAAAATTAATACTTCAATATTTTAAAACTAAAAATGCACGGTCTGAAAAATTTCCCTGCAAAACTACGCTCCAAAACACCGCCACCATTTTAAGGCTTCTAGATCTGCCAAGTCTCCGGCTTTTTGGATACCAGTATTTTAATAGAAAAAGTTTTGTTTAATTGGATAATTTGTGCGATTTAAAGAACACTTTCTCTAAGATAAGTGATGTGCAAAAAGCCAGAGATTTGACAACTCTGGGCTTCGGTTACTGTACAAAGTTCCGAAACTTCACATGGAAAGAACCCTCCACAATCACCAGTTTAAATCCTGTACAGTATTTCTGGGATTGTTTGGACCTAAAAATACAAATACATTTTGCATCAAAGGACATGCTAAAAAAAACTATGCAGGAGTGAGTAGCCTCAGATAACCCCTAAAAACTTAAAACTTAATTCCATGCACTATCGACTAATAAATGATTCAAAGATAACCCATAAGCTACTGAAACATTATGCAGGGTAAAACGCCTAGTAATTGACACCTTAAGGATTCTTGTTCAAATCACTATTACAAAATTTTAAATCAGTTTTCCAGTTATTTGTGCCTCATCTTAGATTTTGAAACTTACGAGAAAGAACGCCTTCCAAATACATTTTAAATTATCAGAGAATAAAGGCAAAATCATTTGACTTACCCAAAATTTCAATTGCCTCGCACACCAAATCCAGTGTTGTCTTCTTTTTCTCTGGCTGTGGCCCTGCACTTATTGCTTCTTTGTCGACTTTTTTTGCGGGCACTGCTTCCTTATTTGCTTTTTTTGAAGGCGCTGCAGCTTTATTGGTTACTTTTGCTGGTACTATTTCTTTTTTGGCTTTTTTAGAGGGTGCTAATTCTTTATCAGTCTTCTTTTTAGCGGTAGCGGTTTTCTTTTTCGGTCTTATTACAGTCGTATTTCCGGAAACTCCAGGTTCGGGATCTGTAGTTGTTCCGGAAGTGGTATCAGCAGTTTCTTCATCCATTATAATAGAAGTGGGTTCTGTCAGTATCGAATATTCATTAGATAAAAACATTGCAAAAGAACAGGTTTGATTACAGAGTTTAAAATGCTACTCATGATACTGAAATTATCTAAAAAACTAAAAATTCTTATGTTTATAACATTCACGTAATAAAATTGCTTCAAAGTTGACAATGTGTTGAGTTGTAGGGTAGGTGGAGGAAAAAGCACGCACTTTCAATAAAATTTGATTTTTATTGAAAGCACGCACTTTCAATAAAATTTGATTTTTATTGAATACATTGGGCTAAATTTGATGGCTGATAAAAATTCTATTAGAACCTCAGCTAGTATCAGTCTAGATTCCGTCAAATTATGATTTTGCAAGAAATTAGACTTTTTGAAAAACATTCCTTTTCGTGTATTTGCTTCATTGATTGTGGTAGCAACCCGCAGTGGTGGGGCAAAAACCCGCACTGAGTATTTTTGACCCATTTCCACTAAAACGAATGAGTTAAGTGACAGCTTTTGCTTCAAAAAGGTTAATGGCTTCACTGAAACTCCCCGATCGTGAAATCTCATGTTAACTCATGACGAAATTTTGAAGCGCGATTACTGATTTACCTAATAAAATTATTAAAAATACCGTTTTCACCATCAGAAAGCAGACGTCAGATGCCGATGGGCATTTAAAAGTTGGCTACATAAATTAAGTATTTAAGATAACATTTAATCGAATGGAAATTTAAAAGTTTATAGGGATTTTTTTATGTACTTAAAATTTACGGAGAACTTAATAACGCACATCATGGGCATCCGACATTAACAAAGGTTACTTTCTGGTGGTGAAAACTATTTTAATAATTATATTAGGTAATGAATAATCGCGCTTCAAAGCTTTCCCATTAACATGGGATTTCGCGATCGGGGAGTTCCAGTGCAGCGGAGGCTTAAGTGAAAGCCTTATTGAATTATACCAAGGTAGGTAACCATTAAAAATTTACAAAACCATTATTTTATGATAAGCTTTGTCAAGTTATCTCCGAAACTTACGCTATCTTGATATTTTAGCAGAACAATTTTAGATCGATTTAGACAAAATAAATTGATCATTCAACGCGTATCAGGGCATCGTCAGTCGTTTCACAGAATCTAACTATTGAGTACTATCTTATAAACTGTCCATGGTGACTTATCCTAAAACCGAATAAGGTACTTTTGGGGTTATAGCGGCCCCCCGTGGACGAATTGCTGAGCGACCAACATTTATCGCCAGATTATAAGACATGACAATAAATATGATGTATTCAACATTTAGTGACGCTCATTTATGTGTATAATAAAGATGAAATCACAAATATATGAACAAATTGGTAAAATTCTAAAGATGAACAAGATATAAACATACGAAACCAGTATGTAGAATAAGAAACTGAATAACCCATAGAATCATCCGAGGAGCTTGTAGGTTTAAATTCATAGTGAAGATGCGTTATTTCATCCAATTTTGTCGGCAGTAAGCCTAAAATGGTAAAATTTAGCACCTAATAGCGCATCATAAATCAAAATAACCGATAACTGATCAAAATAACCAAGATATCTAAAGAAAGATACACCTCACACAGAATATTAAAAAATTGAAAAATGATTAGAGCAAGATACCTCAATTATAGACTAGAATACAAAACTTCAGAAAATTGACCCACTATATTATAACATGTGAGGATGCAATCAGATTTAAGACTTAAAACAAGTGGCCAGCAGTTAGTCACTGAAAACCAAAACATTGCTGCCACCTGGTGTGAAAAAGGAAAACTATATTGTAACTATATTTAACAAAAATGTTTAGTGCTGCCATCTATTCCCATATAAAAGAATGAAATTGAAGAAATCCAGAAATGACAAATTAACATTTACTTAAAGTAGAATGAAAAAAATAGGAATAAACTTAAGTACTTATATATAATGACATGGGCATTTTTTTCCTTGAAGATAAGGAGATGGATAGAAAAGTTACGATATTGAATTATTTTAAATAGAATATAAAGTTGCGATTATATTAAATTATATTTTCATGGTCTTATTTTTAAGGACTAGTGTTTACTATTATACAATAAATATGACTACAGACAAACTCTGAGAAGAATGTAAAACCATGCGTTAAGCATAGATTATGCAACCCTTTCAAACAAATTCTATAATAAAACTTCAGTTTAATAAGGTGAAAAAGAAAGATGTCTAATTAAACAATTTGTAAAACGCATAATTTGTTTGAAAACAATTTCCTCAATTGCCATCAAAAGAAAAAAAATTCTGAATTTTTTGCACAGCCCTGTATATGAACTATAAATTTATCATAATACATAGTAAGCTAAAATTTAGTTCAAAAAGGGTTTAGCACAGTTATAAAATCCCCTTCAGCAATTTCCATCAAACGAAAATGTATTTCAGATGTTTTGTGCAGCCCTGTATGTGATTTTTAGAATTTATACACACTAAGAAATTTTTTAAAAGTTTAATTTAAAAACACGTACCGCGAAAGAAAACACTTCCAGCAATTATTGTTCATAGAGAATACTGTACCCGAATTATTTTGTGTGTCCCTGTATATCAATGATTAATGCTTCCACATTTTATAGTGCACCTCATATCAAATCCAATATGTTTGAAATAGTGTAACATTTATGAAATACACCACAAACGATTTTCCCCGTAGACCGTAATGTAATTAAATTCTTTCGAGTGTCCCTGTAAATGAACGATGAGTGCTATCCATACCATATCCTTTAGTAGGCATCTTGTTTCAAGAAAATACAATTACGACGTAAAAATATTTTCCAAACTTTTTATTAGCAGAATATCTAAATTGGAAAATATTGAACCTGCATAAAATTGTTATTTCATTAGCCCTTAACTAGTGCAAAAAATTGTCGCATAACTACTGTGAGCGGTCTCAGAAACCGCTTGATCGAAGCATTAATAGAAGTTTCGATTCACTCAGTAGGATACTGTTTATGTGCTAAACTTTATGCACAGGGTTATAATGATTAAAATTCATCTGTTCAGGAGTCTATCGATAGTACTAAAACTCCAAACGAAACAAAATTTCACTAGTATCTAGAGTTAAGCTGAAAATTACAAGTTAAACTATGAAAAGCGAATAGAGCTGCGATCTTGTTTGACCGCCATTACCAGTTAAGGGTCAACAGTAACAAGAGTAATTTTTATCGAAACGTCTTGCGTGTAATTGGATATATCCTAAAAAGGTATTTGTCTTGAAAAAATAAAATTGATAAAATCAAGTATCAAGTTTTCTGCTCATGCAAAATGCATTTCTTTGACATAACAGTTCAAAATTCAGCGTTCTGATAAATATACCTTCTGTTAAATTTTTTTCTAACTTCCGCCTTCGAATATTACTTCAGATTTATTTTTATAGCAGATTTTTACTAAGCTGCATTTACAGACTCAAGAGAACTGCTTTCTAAACACGGTTGAATAAGATTTTAAATTCTTTTCTTCAATCTATCCGTACGCATTTACAAAGGGATTTTATGTTCTCCAATATGCTCGTTGACTGAAAACTATTCAGTCATTTTACAGAGAACGAATTAAAAACTTGATATGAAATATTTATGAACGTTATCTAGATTAATTTAAACAAGTTTAAGAGTGAACATGAAAAAGTAAAACAACGTGGTACTGTTCTCAATTATAGCATATGGATCCTGAACAGAGCAGTACGAAAGAAATTTTTGAAAACTAAATTTACAACCAAGAAAAAAAAAAATAGTAAAATCGTTTCTTCGTAAGCATTTATTTTGCCTTAAAAGTTTATCTATGTAAACTAATCAACTCGAAAGCAATATCATGACTTTACTACATATTTATAATTAGATTGTAAAATAGTAAATACTATAAATTCACCGATTCTCATAGATTAGTTACGAAGTTACTGAAAAATATATATTGAGAAGAAACTAATGTTTAGACAAGTTAAAAAATTAAGCATTTTACTTTAATGCTATACTTAGTAAAATCCCAAACATAACGTGCATGCATATTTCAGGTGAAATTATTTTTGAAATATAAACGTGTCCATTAGAATAGACATAACGACTCCCCCCTTTCTCTTAAACATACAAAAATTTCCCCGATGACCATCGATAGCCACGCTTTGAGAAATTACGCAATAAATAATCAATTACTTTAAAATTAGATACTTTACGATTAAATTTCACTTCCTGCCATTTCATGCAAGATTTCATTCATTTGTGAATTGCCAAGAGTTATTGTACCATTACTGTATAGAATAACTATATTCATGCACTTAATCTTCGAAATGAATTTCAATATTAAGACAGTCCCTAAAATAAATTTTAGATCATTCAACGCGATTTCTAAAATAGAATACAGAGTTTATATTTAAGTGCAGCATGATAGTTTCGTATTGAAATTTTCAAAATTTAGGTTAAAAATATGTAGACAAAAAAATTTAAGGGGTTATTCTGGTCTAGAAGTTTTTTTTTCATATTGTTAAAGTTTAGACCTCTAGGAATATATCCTCGACAATTTAAAATTCCAATGATTTACGGAGTAATAGCTATTTTAGTAACGCAGCAACTAAGCCCGTCTCGCCGGAGCTAATCGGACAATACGCTGTTGGCAATGCCCGACTATTTTTCGTATTGTAACGACTTGGCTCATTACCAATGGAACCATATTTAAATCGGCACTATGCTTGACATCTGCACATTTATTTTTCTCACGACACTACATTACTGCATTTTTCTCAAAACTACTTTTTTCAATATGGTTGGCATCTCAAATTCTATTTAAACAATTTACTTCAAATTTTGTACCAGTCTTCAATGTATAACTTTCTAAGACCCCTACCATTTGTACCGAAATTATTTTACTATTTGAAAAAAATTATTAAAAAGTCGAAAATGCCTTTTTTCCCCCCAGACAGCCGCCATTTTGCGAAAAAACTTTTACGTTCTCTCTCAAGTGCTATAATGACACTAATTAAGAATTTGATTTTGTTTCAAGTGACCAGAAGGGTCGCAGTTGTGTAACCAGCACACCCATTTTTAGGTGCGTTCGTAATTATATAAATACGTAGCACCTACAGTCGTCGTTCGGTCCATCTGTCCGCATATAAGAGCCGAAATTTTAAAATTTTAAATTTAAATTTATGAAATTTTAAATTTATAATTTGCAAAATTTTGCCGAGTCATTTCAAATTTTATGAAAATCTGATGTATAGTTTAATTACAGAGACAGTCAAAAGTTTTCCGTTGCATTACAGTCAATGGGAAAAAATTATTTCAAGTGCATTTTAAGTTTTAATGATGTTAGATCCTTTCGAACAGGATGAGATTGATATGCACTTATGAAGTGCACTAAAATACATTCAGTACAATATGCGGTGCAAAAAATATTTATAAAACTAGTTATAGTACGAACGCACCTCATTTGCCACGTTTTGACGTGCAATTTCCAGCCTTTTTTTTTTCTACTTCAACTTATTTAATTTTCCTTTTTAAAAATGTATATTTTCAAAAAATCAATAAGTATGCAAGAGATTTTTTTATTGAGCTCGACAAAGCGCCCAAGATTTATGCCTCTGCACCAGAACCCCCCCCCCCCCTCTTAAAAGGCTTATAAAAACCCAAACTGGTGCAAGCTAAAGCTTTATCCCGAGACCTATGGACAAAATATTTCATTTGTAGGGATGGGTTGGGGTTTTACTGTATAGTTGATCCCCTGCCCCTCAAAAAAATAACATTTGATTGGTGGGGGTTGTGTCTATACACAGAAATAGGAGCAAGCTTTGTTTCAATGGCGCCTAAATTTTGAGAGCAGAAAGCAAAATAGATCCTAAAATTAGTTTAAACGCAAATTTTTACGCAGTTTCAATGAATATTTAGTTTATATATTAAAAATTGAGCTAATCTTGGCTAAACAGACCAAGTCCTCAGTTTAAAATTTAATCTAACCCTCTACAAACATCCATGCCTGAACTTTGATTCGAATCCAAAACGTTTTGTAGCCAGCGTTCTAAACACTAGATAAATAGGTGAGCACCGTGACCGATTAAATACAGATTATTAACTATTTGCACGCTTTGGAGATTTGAAAAAGTCACCTTTATCTACCACTTTTTTTCCAAATAGTCATGGTAAGATTTACAACATTTGCAATAAAGATCTATCACAAAGATAGTTGGAAGTACTGATAGACACTGCTGAGGCAAAAGGTTGGCAAAGAATACTGATCAATAGGAAACATCGACAGAAAACTGCTAAATTAAACTTCAGATATAAACTCGTTTAAAGAAAGCTGGAATTTAATTAGAACCAGTTTTTAAGGGAACAAAAATAATATGGCTGGTATAAAACTATTTACGAGAAGGTACGTAACGCAAAAGATTTTGCAAATATTTCCGATCATCGAGCTAGCTGTAAAAGGGGGTAGGAAATTTACTAATAAACTTAAGCAGAAGTTTTTAAATCCTAAATTAACCTTTAACTGATGTGACTGTCACATAACTACGGTGAAGCGGTCTGTCGGACCGCTCCATCGAAAAATGAAAAGGCGATATTACCTTTAACTGAGGTTACCGGTCTCTCAGACAGCGACTTTTCAATTTTTATAGTTTAACTTGCAATTTTCAGTTTAACTACAAACACTACCGATATTTTGTTCCGTTTGGAACTTTAGTACTGTCACCAGATACTTTTGAATATGTGAATTTTAATTATAACAGTCCTGTACAAAAAGTTTAGTACATAAACACCATCCTAGAAGTTAAACGTGCCTTTTATTCATCTGTCAATGGAGCGGTCTCACAGACCGCTTCACACTAGTTATGTGACAATTTAACTCATAGGATAGTGTTTTTGTACATAACTTGTTGTACAGGACTCTTATAATTAAAATTCTTCTGTTCAAAAGTCTCTGGTTTTTAAAGTTCCTAACAGAACAAAATTTTGGTAGTGTTTGTAGTTGAACTAAAAGTTTAAAGTTAAACTATAAAAATGGAAAAAAAAAAAACAGTTGTCGGCGAGACCGGTAACATCAGTTAAAGGTTAAGATTATATAACTAATTTATATTTGTAGCCTTTTTCGGCTGTTAATTTGAGAAAAATTCTATGCATAACGTCGATGTAATTTAGGAAAGTAATTTTGCATCCAGTAATGATTAAATCAAATAATTTTCGAGTATAAAACTGTACCTTTAACAAGTGTCGCAGAAATTTTATAGCTACTGCGAACTCTCGGACGTTTGATTGAAATATAAATCTAGGCTGCTTCTGTACTAAACTTTACGTACAGCCGTTTTATACTCTGAATAAATCTAATTCAGAAGTCTAGCGATAGTACTGTGGCTCCAAATGAAATAATTTCCCTAGTGCAGTTAAATTGAAAGTTACAAGTTATGACAATTACTTAATGCAGCCGTCTATCAGACCGCTAACATTAAAGGTTAATTCAAGATCTACTTTAATGACTAACCACTCGGGGCAAGGGCAACTCGTTCTCCTAGCATATTTCAGCTGTTTTAAATTGAGTTCTGTTCGAATAGGTAATTTAAAGATTTAGAGATTCTTAGATCATTAGGAATTCTAAGCATTGTTATGCTCAACAATCCGCTAAAAACTTCAACCCCTAACTGCTATTAGTGATCTTAAGGCTCGTTTACACGGTGCGAGTTTACTAGCTACAAACCGGCGAGAATTCACTAGCTGCTAGTAAACTCGCCTCGTGCAAGCACATTGTAGCTAAAGCGTCGTTAACACGGAGCGAGTTTACTAGCTACAAGCGGGCGAATTCGCTAGCTGCTAGTAAACTCTGCCCGTGTAAACACTGACTAGCGAACTATCAGACAGCTCAGCGAGTGCGAAAAAAGTTGAAAGCTCGGTGACTTTTCCGGCTACTCGCTGGCGTGTTAGCTACCTGGCTAGTAAACTAGCTGTGTGTAAACGGTGTTGCTAGTGAAATCGCTGCGAGTATTCTGTGGTTCTTGGTTCTGTATATGCAAACAATGTCGACTGAAGTAGTTCGTGCCGCCGTGAATGAAACAAAGATTTTTTGAACAAACTTAATTAGGATACCAATAATTAAAATATTTGAGAATTATTCACTGTTTGAAATAACTACCATAATTATCATAAGGTGATTATAATTATTTTAGATAGTTTAAAATACTAATGTCGGGGAATTGCAGTTATCAAATTATTGAGACTACAGGGGTTTAGAAGGCAATTGAAAAAAAAAAAAAAAGTTTTGTATTAGTGCATAGATTCGTATATTTTCCACTATTTTTCATAGTTAAACTACCTAAAATTACTTTTAGTAATTAGTATTACAAATATGATAGGAATAATACTGAGGGTTGAATGTTTTAAATACTAAATAAAATAAGTTCAAAATAAAACTGCAGGACTATGATGGCGTTTGAGGCCACTGATCTGCAGATTTACTAGTCTAATTACTACCATAGATTTCATTAATATTACAATTTTTTTTGTGGGGGGGGGGGGGGGAAATAAGTAAATGTTTAAGACAGAAAATAGATTTTTAACGACTTCAGTAACTTAATTGTTTTTTTACGAATTTAGTATTTCCAACTGAGCGAAAAAATGACCGGGCCGGGAATCGAACAGAGATCACTGGCTTACAGGGCCAATGCTCTACCGTTTAAGCTAACTGGGCCAACAACCGCTGAGCATATTTCGCTCAGATATGCTCGCCGGTTGTCAGCCCAGTTAGCTTAAACGGTAGAGCATCGGCCCTGTAAGCCAAGGGCCTGTGTTCGATTCTCGGCCTGGCATTTTTTCGCTCAGTTGGAAATATTCAATTCGTATGATAACTTTACCAATTAGTTTGTGTTAAAATAGTTTTTATTTAAATGGGGAAGGGTTGAGCCCTATGGGCCTCTTTTCTATATGGCCTTAAACAATATTCTCTGCTTCCTGATTTGTTTCATTGATTGACAGATAAACTAAACAGGGCAGAGTTATATAAAAAAAATGTCATTAAAATATTGAAAATTTTATTAACCACATGAAATTAAAAGCAGCGCTATTTATAAAATTTTGGCGTTATTACATTCCAATAAGTGCAATTTAAAAATTAAATGCGATTAATTAGGTTTTCAGTTAACAGATTTTATGCCCATTAAACATCACTGAAATTGCATTTTTTACAGTGATTTCATGGGGTGTCCATTACTGAAAACAGACAAACGTTACAATAATAGACACGGGTCTTAAAACCTTAAAAATTAAATTTTATAAATGAGCATTAGAATATAAAATTCAAATTTCATCTTTTAATTTCGTATTGCAGTAATCTGTTTTATGTTCCATATCACCGGGTACTCTTGATATACATTTAAAAAATCAGCAATATCATTTGCGTTCCACTTCATTTTTCCACGAACACAAAAAAAAAACCGGATAGGAAAACTCGGCACTTAATATAAAAAACTTTACAGAACAAAACATAAAAGAAAGCTTTAAAACGCGGCAAGTGATGCAATAGCGAGTTGGCTACTGAGCGAGTAAACAAGTTCGTGTATACCACGATCTCGCTAGCTGACTCGCTCGCTTTTTTCCCCTCACCGGCTTGTAGCTAGTAAACTAGCTCCGTGTAAACGAGACTTAACTACCTGCAAGCTCAGCGAGTACGAAAAGAGTTGAAAACTGCTACTTTTCTCGCTATTCGCTGGCGTGTTAGCTACCTGGCTAGTAAACTAGCTGTGTGTAAATGTTGCTAGTGAAATCGCTGCGAGGATTCAGTGGTTCGTGGTTCTGTGTATGTAAATGTCGACTGAAGTAGTTCGTGCCGGCGTGAATGAAACAAAAGTTATTTTCAAACAAACTTAATTAGGATACCAATAATTTAATTATGAGAATTATTCACCGAAATAACTATCGTAATTATAAAGGTGAATATTTTAATTATTTTAGATAGTTTAAAATGTCAGGGAATCGCAGTTATCAAATTATTGAGACTACAGAGTTTTAGAGGGTAATTGAAAAAATAAAGTTATGGAGTATTAGTGCACAGATTCGTATATTTTCCACAGTTAGACACCCTGAACTTACTTTTAGTAATTAGTATTACAAGTATGATAGAAATTATACTGAGGGTTGATTGTTTTAAATACTAAATAAAATAATTTCAAAATAAAACTGCAGAACTATGGCTTTTGAGGCCACTGAACTGCAAATTTACTAGTTTAATTACTACCATAGATTTCATTAATATTAATCATTTTCTGTGAGAGTTTAAGTAAATGTTTAAGACAGAAAATCGATTTTATCAACTTCAGTAACTTGTTTATTTAAATGGGGAGGGATGGAGCCATATGAGCCTCTTTTCCCTATGCCCTTAAACAATATTCTCTGCTTCCCGATTGGTTTCATTTGACAGATAAACTAAGCAAAGTAGAATTATAAAAAAAAATGTGATTAAAAATATTGAAAATTTTAAAGCAGCACTATTTATAAAAAATTTGATGTTATTACATTCCAGCAAGTGCAATTTAAAAATTAAATGTGATTAATTAGGTTTTCAGTTAAGTCAAAAGATTTTATGCACTATAGGGGAGACCGGGGAAATGGCGCCACTGACTTATGCCGCCACCCCGCCTAGTTTAAAAACTAACGGCAGTTTGAGATAGTGAATGCACCTGCACTATAGCTGCCAACAATAGTAACAGTGTGCCTATAGTGAGAGTGATTTTGTTGTACGTCGTTTGTTCTAGTGAAAAATTTAGTTTTCATCTAGTTGCATCTTATTTTGGAACTTCAAATGAGTAGAGGTAAAGATCTTTTATTGTAACATTAGGTACTTAATATTACCCGTAATCTACATGCATTCGCCGACATTTTGATGTCATTTGTTGAACAAGTTCGGTTCTTTTGACTTTGCTGGGGGATTTCCGCTATATTGTCCTCTCGGGGTAATGCCGCCACCATGGCAAAGGGCGACTTTTCCCAATTTGAGTTAAATTGTAAGCTTAGCACATGAATAAATCTAGCTTAAGGAACATGGTAATTATTTGCTAAATTATTGCTTTCTAAATATTTTTCAGTAGGTTGTGTTTCCTACATCCATTTTATGTATTTACTAGGTCATTAAAGAGTGGAGTCATTACCCCGATACAGTGGCGGAATTACCCCAGTACCCCGGGTAATCCCGCCTCTGTACAGAGGTTGAAAGAAATTTATGTGTGCTTACTTTACAGTTATGATTACAGTTAAATTTATACAGATACTAAGGATCATGATTCAGCTTTAGAATTTTTACTATTAAAAAATAAGCATTTTTGTGAGGCGAAAAGATTTAAATTCCCTCGGTCTCCTCTAAATATCACTGAAATTGCATTTTTAGCAATAGTTACATTGGGTGTCCATTATTGGAAATTGACTAAACGTTCCAGTAATGGGCACGGGTCTTAAAACCTTAATAGAATTTTTTTAGGCCATTAGAATATAAAATTCAAATTTCATTTTATCTGTGTAATGTACCATAACACAGGGTATTCTTGGTATACATCTAAAAACTGAGCAATATCATTTGCGTTCCACTTCATTTTTCCACCAATGCGCAAAAAAGACAGGAAAACTCAGCACTTAATATAAAAACAAACACTTTACGGAAAAAAGCTTTAGAACGCAACAAGTGATGCAACAGAGAGTTAGCTACTGAACAAGTAAGTGTGTAAACCACCACTATCTCGCTACTTCTCTCGGCGGCTTGTAGCTAGTAAACTCGCCCAGTGTAAACGAGCCTTTACAAACGCTGCTTCTTTTAATTTTCACAGTTTAGCTTGTAATTTTCAGTTTATTATAGATACTAATGCAATTTTGTTTGGTTTGGGGCCCTAGTAATAGCGCTTGGAGACTTTCGAGTAGATGAATTTCAATTATAATAATCCTATAAGTAAAAAGATTTGTACAGAAGCAGTATCCTAGAGCCTTTTATTCACCTTTAGATCAAGCGGTCTCAGAGACCGTTCACATAAGCTACTGTGTACCACAAAAATCATGGTACAGGGAGGAGTTCTTACAAAAAAGGCAAATTTTACCATGATGAAGACAGTTAAACGATTATAATTACCATCCTTTTTTACATTATACAATGAAATATCAAATAGAAATTTTTTATGTACTTAATATTACGAAATCATATTCAAAAGATACTTCCACAAAAGTCATGGTACATTTATAGTAAATGTCACTCATTTGCATATTTCACTAAAAGTTGTAGTCTCGCAGTATCCACAGCAATGTACAGTCAAGGGAGGGGGGAAAGTGAACACCCGTACTAATTATGCAACTAATTATAACTTAAGTTACTGGTATCAATAGATTGGAAATGGTTACTGTTGATGTATATAAAATTTGCTTAGGGGACCATCTTCAATTCAAAACCAGATCAAACTTTATTTCCAACAGCCACATTCAATTTTGACAATATATTTTAAAATCTTCGTTTCAAAATATGCCTAGAAATGAAATTTCTAGTCATTTGAATGATAAGTTTTTGAATTATAAACATTCAAAATTTAGAGCTTCTGATGTTAAATTACATTCATATTTTTATCTCCTGGAACTATAATCCTAATGCGATAATTTTATGTGTGGTTATAATATTAAAAATTCCAAACGAATACATTGAATTTGTAATTAAGAAATTTATACTATCAATTATGAAATTATATTCGAAAATATAAATTGCAACCTACAATTTGAGAGATTTATATTGTTATATCCTACTTTAAAAGCGAATTCTCAATTTCAAATTTCTTTCAAGTAGTTTTAGAATTATTAAAATACGGCAAAATGGTTTAAGATTGTGTATGATGTGCAGAAAAGCATAATTTGAGAAAAATATATTTTACTCATTTTATTGAAATATTTGTGCTGGCAATAGTTGAAACATTGTGTGAAAGGGTTATATTAAAACTCCGAACGAGCGCAGAGTGGAATGACACATTCAACTTACGTTAAAATAACAAAAATATTTACTAAAAAAGGTGCATAAAAGTTTATTAAAATATTAGTTACAAAATGGTCTAAAAACCATTGATGTTAAAATCATATGAAACAGAAAAGATAATTCTCGAGATCTTTTGATCGCAAACGCGATCATTTTCAAGGGATAGTTCACTGAAATGTCGCATTCACTGTGCTATTTTTATATACCAGTCTGGGAAAAAGGATCAGTCTTATTTGTTGGGGGTGTCTATGAAGTTGTTTCGTTCCGATGCTGAAGTGTTAGATATTTTTTAAATATTGAACAAAATATGAGGTAAGTCATAGTCATACGATAAAACATTACATTTCCTTTACTTAAGGGTGTATTCGAAAAAATTTTTCCACCCTCAACAGCTCGAAATTTTCTGAGACATTTTCAGACTCATTTTTAAAAGTAAAAACATGAAACTTGCTGGGCTGATTTTTAAAGAGTTGTATAAGGTGCCGTGTGATTTCATTTTTCGGTAAATTAATTAGAATTTGATTTTTAAGCAATTATTTTCTCAGTATGACCATCTTTTTCATCCCCAGATCACCCGCTTCCGGAAATTTCGGTTCAAAACGCCGATTTTGACAGCATTTTTTACAATATTTTCTGCATTTAACAAAAAATCGAGAAGCACGGCACATTATGTAGTTTCTAAGTAAGAGAATTTCCCAGTTTGATGCGTTTGAGATCAAAAATGAATCAGAAAATAAGCAGTTTGGATCGGAATACACCCTTAAAATCTCTCCAATGATTCTCTAATTCTCAAAGCGTAAATCTGATGTAGGTACAATAACTTTTGCTTTCTTTAACTTTTCGAGGGAGCAAGAGTTATTATACCAACATCAGATTATTATACTTTGAGAATTAGGGAATCATTGGAGATTTTAAGTGAAGGAAATGTATGTAATGGTGGTGTTTATCTTATGACATACCTCATATTTGGTTTAATATTTAAAATATCCAACACTTCAGCATCGGAACGAAACTTCATAGACACCCCAAACAAATGACATCCCCCCCCCCCCAGACTGGTATATAAATAGCGCAGTGAATGTGACAATTCAGCAAAACTATTCCTTGAAAATGACCGCGTTTGCGATCGAAAGATCTCTGGAATCATCTTTTCTGTTTCATATGATTTTAAAAATCAATGATTTAAGTTTTTAAAGACCAGTTCATTTTGTAACGGAATATTTTAGTAAATTTTTATGCACCTTTTTAGTAAACAGATTTTTAATTTTAGTTTCGGTTCTTCATTGAATTTTTGGATTAGCAGCATTATCTCAGCAATCACGCGAATTTAAAATATTGCATCAAAAATGAAAAATTGAAACTTGCCCAATTTTCTTTGCACGGAATGAAACTTTCTTCGCATGTTAATACCCAACTGGTACGATTGAAGCCTAACTGTCGATTAAGTTCCGAGAGCTATGACATCCCCGGATACATGCGTAAAACTGACTTTGGTTTCATAGCTGATACGTTACATATTAGCAGAGGATTATTAACTTTAGGAATTACCAACAGTCCGATTTTAACACGATAGATTTAATTTTAAATGTGTACGCAGTTAAATCTGTATGGCTTTCGGCATAACACTCCTGGTTATGCTTCCAGATTTTAAGAGTCCCGATTAAAGTTAATGTTTAACCCTTAACTGCTGTTAGTGGTCTCACAGACCGCTACTTACTTTCGGTGGTACTTTGATATACCGGCCACAACAATTACAAGTTGCAGTGAATTTCGCCAAGGAAGCTCGTGAAGCACGAACGTAACGCGCACATATAAAAATAGACTCAATATAGTATTTTATGTTAATAAGATATTACAATGTTTCATAAAGTCACACTAATTTATTACAATTTTGTAGAATGCTTCATAAGAATAATATTTTAACTTTTCCAATTATTGCATTTTCATCCATACAATTCTTTCTTGCACCATTTTATGGATGTCAGTTCCTCTACCCAATAGTATATAAAGCTTAAAACAACGATATTTTTGAACCACCAATTTCCAACACTTTTTAAACATTTGTTTACGTTGCACCTCTATATACCTCCATTAGTAACAAGTTTTATATCTTGCCCATTTTCACAGTTTGTTGGATAAAAGCCCTAGCTTTTGAATAAAAAAAATGATTACATCCATTTCGGTGCTAGGTAAATCGAAGATTATCTCATTTATAAAAATAAATGCAGGTGATTATAGAAACAATACAACATACAATAAAAATAAAGTGTTCTGCAACATCAACGAAAACACAATACGACAATAGCATAAACATGTGCTATTCCTTTGCGACTGCAAATCATTATCGGATTTTACGATCTTTGCGATATATCTATCACTTCGCGATTCATCCCTGGGAAAAGAATTCAGTTAATCTAGCCAACCCTTTAACCGGCTGGCCCGGATTTTCCCGTTTCTAGAAACCATGTTAAAATGGCGTTAGACAAAAATATTTTAAACAGAGTTTTATTTTGAACCATATAGAAAAAAGTGATACTAAAGATATAGCATCAAACTGCGATTAATATATATATCCCGGAATTTACAAGCATTCTTATCAAAATACAGGAAAACACTCGGACGGTGAAAGGGACTTAATAGTGCGGTCTCAGACCGTTCAATACAGTTATGCAACAATTTCTGAAACCTTAGTTAAGGGTTAATTATATCGTTTCATGCGAAGTCATTTAAAATATATATTAAAGCCATTTAAAATGTTGTATAATACATTAAAGTCAAAATATACATTAAAGTCATTTAAAATGTTGTAATACATTTGATTTTTTTTAAGCGAGAACAAAATATTAAATTTATTACTCAAAGCCAATCTTTCAAGCGCTATTTTTAAAATAACTAATATCTCTGAATTTCACAGTCCCATGGAAATGAAATATGGTGCTACTTCTCCCCCCCCCCCCCCCCCAACCAAAAAAAGAATTCCTACCCAATAACCACATTTTCGCAGTTTTCACGCACGAATGTTTAAAACACTCCCCACTATTTTTGTCATAAGATTGGGAGGGAGGGGGATTTGTAGGAACATTAATAAATATACAATTTTTATACTTTTATAGATAAAAATTTTATTACGATATAGGAAGATTGAATTTAAGAACTAACCCTTGAGGTACTTCGGGTACACGTGCATCACCCTTTCCTTTTAAGTTTAGATATAATTAGTTTATTTCGAAATTAAAGTTTCATAACATACAATTTTATTTGTGTAAAGAGTAATAACATTACTCCTGTACAATAGTGTAGCAGACTCGTTAACATTACTACTATAGGTGATGTAAATGACATTTTTCAAAGTTTTGATTCATGTTTTCATTTTTGAAACTAAAAAGTAGATATTCTTCAATGTATTAAATGATTCGCGATTGTTTACGTCTAAAAATTAAACATTATTAATAGAAACCTTTAAAAAAGCGTCATTTGACAAGAAATATTGTTATTCGAGTAAGTTTTAAGGAGCCAAGTGAAATTTAAAGGGAACCAAATTGTGAAATTTCTGAAGTATATATCCTCTAAAAATCAGTTTACGCTTTTGACGGCTTCTCGAGATTTACTTTAAACTATTTGTGGAGCCAGTTAACATTTAGTGAAAAAAGCTGGTTTTACCAAGTTATGAAATTTCATCTATAATCGGTGGTTCCGACATTTGGACTTAATTTCTTAAAATCGACCAGTTTCTAGAGAAAGTCAAATTTGTATTTATTTCAAAGACTGAAGTACAGAAATAGTACACTTTCAGGATACATTGCTGCACAACACGTTCAAAAGCTCTTCTCTCACAAGGAATTAGTTCTGATAATGCGTATAAAAACGAATGCACTAATGATGTACGAGAAAAAATTACATTAATAATGTAATTTATAACACGTATTTGGAAATGTAGGCACAGCTATAAGATCTCAAATTCCCCTCACTAATGTAAAACCTATGGGTGTGTAAAGCATTTAAATAATATATCCTTGGGAAATTATTTTTAACTTCCCTTTGTGTATCATCAAGGGCTTTTAGTTAAAGTATTCCTAAAATATTTAATTTTATTCGGAATGTTAAAATCTTACTCAGAGCCCATCAGCTTTTAACACATTAAATATTAAATTAAGCATAGATTTTAAATATTTTGCCAACTAAAAAAGACATTTTTTAAGAATATACGAAAACAGTTCAAAATATTAATTTCCTGACGTGGTATTTTAAAAATACGAATTCACGACATGCCTATAGGTTAAGCATTAGCGAGGAAATTTTCAGATCTTGCTGACGAACACACTTAACCCTGCGTTAGTCATATGTGTATCTGATACAACCCGCCGTTTTACACTTGTAAGTTTTGAACCAAGTAGATTCGGAACCCGTGGTTCCCTCTACCTGCGTCACAGCGGTATAATTTTTCACCTGCGGCAGATGCTCTCAAACCGGATAATGTAGTCGAAACTTACAAGAGAAAAATGTCTTGTACAACAGATGCGCATGCGACTAACGCAGGTTAACCGGGGAGGTGTAGTAGCAGAAACCGCAATTCCCCAGTTACAAGTTCAACTTTTCTCAATGTAACGCATAAACTTACTCATTTTCATAAAGTGACAACTCAAAGGAAGTTTCGTTAAAGAAAATTGTTTTCAAGCATGAAAGCAAGATTTAAATACGAACGGAAATTTCAAAAGCTTTGTCACATTAAAAATAATTTCTATTAGCCACATTACAACTAATCTTTAAAATGTGGACTAATAGTCCAAAAGCCGACAGCAAAAAAAACCTATGTTATCAAGCACAAGAAAAAACCTTTATTTTATGGAAGAGTAGAAATAGGGGAATCCAATGATCCATGTCTACCGGAAGTAAAGGGTGCATAAACCGAAAATTAATACCACTAGTTGTTGACTCGTAGGTTTATCATTGTGTTTGTCCTGCAAACATTGATATGAAATCATGGAGGACTGTGAGCAGGAAAACAATGATAAACCTACGAGTCAACCACTGGTGGTATTTTTGGCTTATGCACCACTTCACTTCCGGCAAACATGGGTAATTAGATTCCCCTACTTCTACTCTTCCATAAAGGGTTTTTTTTCTTGTGCTTGATAACATAGGTTTTTATGCTGCCGGCTCTTTGATTAATGTAAATCATAAAACAGCTTTAATTCGGTTATGTTAACCCTTTATATCCTGAATTATGAATTAAAAGAAAATTTCATCTTCTAAAGCACTTCGTAAATTTTTGAAACTACATTAGAATACTAATTTGCATAATCATTTTAAAAATTTTAGAAGGATTGAAGGGTTTTAAAGGATTAAATTTGAATTTATAGGGATTTGGTGCGATGTTTATAACTACTCAAATCTTAATTCTTTTATTTTGTAGAATTAGGAAATGTACAAATATAATGTTCTTATAATAGAAATATTTCCTAAGTGGAAATCCCCCCCCCCCCTCTCAAATCCTTCAATGTCAAGAAAGCTGAAAAGACAAAAGAAATCCCTAAAAATATTGGTTTTGTAACCAATAATGCTTTGGGAACAAGATAAAGTAACGTATCTATAACTCATTCTAAACTATTACTACTAATCGATGTTTTAAATGAATTTTATAAAAGTTATCTTAATGGTACTTTAAACTACCGTCAGGATATAAAGGGTTAAACATATAAACACGCTTCTGACGACTGATGAAGTGCCTTCATCACGATTTACTCTCTTAACTCAGAAATCTTGGAATTGTGCCACAATAAGTGTGCGATATCTTGTTTGAAAATATGCATTCGTATAAAAAGGATTATATTCAAATGTTGTAGAATATAAGGGTTCAAGTACCTTTTAAAAGGAAAAAAAACTGCTTACATTTAAATATTTGTTAAAACATTTTAAGAAAAACTTCATGGGGGAAAAATTAGCTTTTGAAGAGAAGTTATGACCAAAACAGAGCCCCTATTTTGTACGATTAAGGGGTTTATCTTCAAAGTCAATTTTCTCAAAACTGATTTTGATCATTGGGCGCATGATTTCTAAAAAAAGACAGGCTAGAATTGCATGGAATTTTGAATGAAGGTATAAACCTTACAGATGCTCAAAAATTTTCAATTATGACAATTTTTAAAAAAGTTAAATTGAGAGTTTCCCCCCCCCTTTTTTTTTTATGAAAAAAAAATTTTTTTACAATGTAGTGAATAAAATCTCTCCTAATTAACCCGGGAGAACTCTCTGCATGAGATTTTCTCTCAGTCGTACTTTTTTAAGACTTATTTAAATCATTTTTCCTTTTAATTAAAATTTCAAAATGTTTTCCAATTATTTTACCTATTTTGTGAATAAAAGTACTAAGCCAACCAAAAAAAGTTGATATTATATGAATGTAAAGTAAAAGAAAAGCAATTGGGCGTTCTCACTAGCGAGTTCTCCCGGGTTTAAAAAAAAAAAAAAAAAAAGTCATTTCAAATTTTAAAAAACATCTTACATCTAGACTTCAGAACATTATCTGTTACAGTATCTCTTTTAATGTGCGTTAATTTCATATCTAAAAGTTAGTTAATTAGATGTGGAGTTATTGCAAACCATATTAAGGACAATTTGTCAGTTTAATGGATACTTGACCCCTTAAGATGATTATACATGTCGTTTACTGATCTGAGAAAATAAAAATTTTCAGCTTCAATTAAACCTTTTTCTTAAAGCGAAATAGAGATTTTTCATAGTCTGCACATTATACAGTAGCTTTGGTTTAATAATTAAAAGTGGCGATACTAACGACATACTATAAAACTTTACTCTTTTTCAGTAACTTGTACACCTATTGACTTTTGAAAATAAAATTATTAGCCATAAAACGCAATACTTACACTATTAAAAGCTTTAAAATTCCAAATACTGGGAAAAAATACAAAAGAAAACGATGAATAACATTAAACAAACTGACGGGAAGAGCAAAATTACATTCTTCAACTAACGAATGAAAACTGCAGTCCTTTGTCACGTTCAGACTACACTTCGTAGACTACGTCGCAAAACGAACGTTCCACACGTGAGGCAAATTCAATTAGCAAACCCAATATTTGACAGAGAAATCGAATTTAAAATCGATCTGTTAATTTGAAATAAGAAACTACTTAGATTAGGGTCGGGATCCAGATGAGGCCGAAAACTTTTTGAATAAGCGCATCCTGACGCGACCAACGACATACAAGGCCAGTTCATGACGTTTAAAACGTCACACGAAGTGGATCATCTTTACACGGTGATTGGTACAAGATGTGCGCCAATGGAGGATATTCCATCTACGTTTTGATCACGTGGTCAAGGTAAAAACTTCTAGCATAAAGATGGGAAGGCTCCGTATACGTAATGAAAAACCCTCGTCAGCCAGTGAAACAGTTCATGCGAAAAGCAGTAGAAGCGTCCCTTCTTATCAGTTAGAAGTTCTTTGGGTAAATGGAGGATATTCCATCTCTGTTTGGATCACGTGGTCACGGTAAAAAATTTTAGCGTAAAGAAAGGAAGGCTCCGTAGACGTGTAATGTAAATCCCCGCTAGCCAATGACACAGTTCATGAGGCAATGCAGTAGTATCTTCCCTTCTTATCAGTTAGAAGTTCCTTGGGTAAATTACCGGTATCAAGTAACTTTTTTCAGCTTCGAACCCATATTTGGAATATCCTCCATTACCAGTATCACGTGACTTTTTTCAGCCTCGAACCCAGATTTTGAATAATGTCCATTGTTTAGTGCCAATCACCGTGTAAAGATGATCCACTCCGAGGCTAACGAAAAAGACAGGCTACCGCGGTGGGTCCGATTCTTCTTTTTTTACAGACCGCTGGAGTCACGTGATACTCGAATGCACCAATGAACGTGTGCGAAAAGAGCATCACGTGACTCCAGCGGTCTGTAAAAAGAGAAGAATCGGACCTACCGCGGTAGCCTGCCTTTCTCGTTAGCCTCGGATCCACTCCGTGTGACGTTTTAAAACTCGTGAACTGGCCTTGTATGTCGTTGGTCGTGATCCTGACAGCCCATTCAAAACATGATGCCCGAATCTAAGCGATATCGGTGCGACTTCGATACCACTAGTACAGCGCCTAGAAGATACAGTGTGGAAAACGGCTACAAAATAGTGCTAAAAAATTGAATCCCATAAATGTACAACGATGCTGAATAACAAGATGTCGATCGTAGCGCCATCGTAGTGATTTAAAAACGATAGACATTCTAAAAGAGACCCTTTAACCTATTTCATGTCATCCCTTAACTAAATTAGCTTATAACAGACCAAAATATCTTATATTTATAGTTTCCGATATTTAACATTCTATAATTTTTGAAAACACAGTGTTTATATTGAAAAGAGTTACGAGATGGCGCTCGTATCAGCATATTGCCGCTGAGCATTGTTGGAGATTTATGGGATACAAGTTTTTAGCACTTTTTAAAGCATTATAGGAATAGCCGTTTTCCACACTGTATCTTCTAGGCGCTGTACTACTAGTATAGCACCTAGAATATATAGTGTAGAAATCGGCTATCCCTGTAGTACTTAAAAAAGTGCTAAAATATTGTATCCTTAAATGTGCAACAATGCTGCTGAAATATGAAGATCGCAGCGACATCTTCAGATATTTTCTACAACTGCAAGACATTGCTAGTCTATACAATGTAATACGAAAATACCGCAGATGTCGCTGCGATCGACACTTGGGATTTTAGCAGTATCGTCGCACATTTAAGGGATACAAATTTTTAGCACTATTTGGATAGCATATTTCCACACTAGGTATTCTACACTGTTAAAAATATCGCGAAAAATTACCTCTGTTTTTAAAGGCTACCTATTTTCTGACCAATGAGAACTCTCCGTAGGTGTTTCTGTAGCATTCTCATTGGTCAGAAAATAGATAGCCTTTAAACACAGAGGTAATTTTTCACAATATTTTTAACAGTGTAGACGTTGTACCACTAGTGCCGGAACAATAATAGAGAAAAATATTGATGTCATGGAAACATCGGCTCCTTCGATATCGAAATGTATAACTTAAGTACAGCGTATAGAATAAATCGAGGACTAAATAGTGTGTAAATCGTCTATCCCAGTAATACTATAGCGTCTAGAATAAATAGTGTGGAAATTGGATATCCCAGTAATACTTAAAAAAGTGCTAAAATATTGAATCTCTTAAATGTCCAACAATGCTTTAATACAAAGAGCCGATCGTAGCGACATCAGCAGGATATTTTCTGAAACTGCAGGACTAGATGCTGCAATAATACGTTTACATTTGAATTCGAAAATATCCCGCAGATGTCGCTGCGATCGACTCTTTCGATTTCAGCGTCGTTGCACATTTGAAGTATTCAAATTTTTACCACTGTTTGGATAGCAGATTTCCACACTATTTATTCTGTACGCTGCGCTGTAGTAATACTTTAAAAAGTGCTAAAATATTGAACCCCTTAAATGTCCAACGGTACTGAAATTGGAAGAGTTGGTCGCAGAGACATCTGCAGGGTATTTTCTAATACTGCAAGACGACTGCTAGTCTAGATACTGTAATAATACGATGTTTACATTGAAATTGAAAATAATCCGCAGATGTCGCTGCGATCGACTCTTAAGATTTCAGCATCGTTGCACATTTAAGAGATTGAAATTTTTAGCACTGTTTGGGTACAGCGTCTAGAAAACATAGAGCAGTTCACATCACGTGACTTTTACCGGAGAACAATGAAGAAAGCTGTAGGACACACAAACACAAAAAGCATTGATGAAGGTAGCGATAGCCGTCCTACAGCAGCCGCAAAAACCTCTTCGTGATGTCACCTTGCACAGCTCTATCGTGTGGAAATATGCTATCCAAACAATGCTAAAAATTTGTATCCCTTAAATGTGCGACGATGCTGCTGAAATACAAAGAGTCGATCGCAGCGACATCTGCGGTATTTTCGTATTACATTGTATAGACTGGCAATATCTTGCAGTTTTAGAAAATATCCTGCAGATGTCTCTGCGATCTGCATATTGCAGCAGCATCATTGCACATTTAAGGGATACAACATTTTAGCGTTTTTTTAAGTACACTGTTAAAAATATCGTGAAAAATTACCTCTGTTTTTAAAGGCTATCTATTTTCTGACCAATGAGAACACTTCATAGGCGTTTATGAAGCGTTCTCATTTGTCAGAAAATAGATAGCCTTTAAAAACAGAGGTAATTTTTCGCGATATTTTTAACAGTGTATTACAGGGATAGCCGATTTCCACACTGTGTATTCTAGTCGCTATAGTTTGGGTTGCCGAAATCCGCACTATTTATTATAGACACTGTAGTTACAGCGCCTAGAAGATACAGTGTGGAAAACGGCTACAAAATAGTGCTAAAAAATTGAATCCCATAAATGTACAACGATGCTGAATAACAAGATGTCGATCGTAACGCCATCGTAGTGATATAAAAACGATAGACATTCTAAAAGAGACCCTTTAACCTATTTCACGTCATTCCTTAACTAAATTAGCTTATAACAGACCAAAATATCTTATATTTATAGTTTCCGATATTTAACATTCTATAATTTTTGAAAACACGGTGTTTATATTGAAAAGAGTTACGAGATGGCGCTCGTATCAGCATATTGCCGCTGAGCATTGTTGGAGATTTATGGGATACAAGTTTTTAGCACTTTTTAAAGCATTATAGGAATAGCCGTTTTCCACACTGTATCTTCTAGGCGCTGTACTGTAGTTACAGCGACTAGAATACCTAGTGTGGAAATATGCTATCCAAACAGTGAGTGTGTTCAGAAGTGCATTTCGCGCCGCGCGCGCGCTCAGAAGTTTATGTCATGGAGTAGGTCTTATCGAAGAAAGGAATTTTAAAGTAATTCAATTATTTCATTATTTTTAATGGTTCAAAAAAGGTAAAACCAACGACTATATTTCTTTATCCTTCCAAAACATGGTTTTCGTAACAGAAATACATGTCTATGTACACTCAGATAAAATCTAAAATAGTCGGGGGAAACATCACGTGACCTTCTTTATCTACTTTAGCGACTTTAGCCCATTTAGAATTTAAAATTAGTTAACCAACCGCACACAAACTCCGCTCAAGCTGCTCAAAAAAATTGTGTGGGTGATTTGATCACGTGATTGTGTGTTTTCTGCTTATGTGCTTTGTATTTATGTGGTTGTGCTTTGTTTGGTAGGTTGATTGATACAATTTAAGAATTCAACTGGTGATCTAAAAATTTTAACTTTTTAACAATTTTCTTTTTATTTATTTAAAAATGATTTATCAGTTGATTTATAACTTCTGTGATAAATAGAATGCTGTTAGTAAACCAAGATTGTGATATCAACATATGAGATTTGTTTGTAATCTACTATACTGGATGGATTTCAATGGAATTTGCACTGTTAGTTAGACAGTTTTTCAGAGAAGGTTTTAATATATATATTTCTTATTTTATGATTGCATATTTTAATACCGTGTGGATAACAGACCAAAATACATCATAAAACATGAGAAATAAATGGCATTCAAAATTCTGTTAGTATAAGCAAAATACTTATACTTTCAGTAGAAAATTTATAAACATTCTAATCATACTTTATTCACTATAAAACTAGACAGCAGACCTATATATTTTATCTCTTTAAAAAATATTTGTACAGATATTTTTAGTTAAAATAATCTACAACTATTACATTTTATTTTTATAATGTTCAAAGTAAAATATGATTTCCAGCCTAATCTCGATAAAAATTCACTCGTAAAGTATTCAAAAAAAAAAAAAAAAAAAAAAAAGAAAGAAAAAAAAAGAAAATCAAGGAATTATCCTACGTGCAAAAAGAATATTTTTGCACAATATATATTATTTTTTCATTTGGATTTGCTTAATGTTTATATCATTATACATATACATATATAATCACTTAGAAACGAAACTTTGAATATTTAAAAGGCGTTCAGGTGTAAAACTTTCAGTTCGAAATACCTCATTTTCTCACATTTAAATAAGTATTTTATTATTATAATAAAAATACACGTGCTTCTGTATAATAAAAATAAAAAATATATCTTCATCAAAAATATCTTATTCATTATGAAAAATATAAAACAACCAATAAACAAAACAAAAAAAATTGCGACACGATGTGGGACTAGAAGGATTCGAACCCAGAACCCCTAGTCTCGAGTTCACTGCCTTATCCATTCGACCATCTAGCACACGTTCCTTTTGCAACAAAATATCTTTATAATTAGCACCTTAATTAATCAAATCCATGATCTGTTCCTGAACACACTACGCGTTATTCAATCCATGATATTTACCCACTCCATGTTCCTGTCTCCTGAGCTCGCGCGCGTAGCGCGCGTGCATCTCGAACACACTCAGTGCTAAAAATTTGTATCCCTTAAATGTGTGACGATACTGCTGAAATACAAAGAGTCGATCGCAGCGACATCTGCGGGATTTTCGTATTACGTTGTATAGACTAGCAATGTCTTGCAGTTGTAGAAAATATCCTGAAGATGTCGCTGCGATCTTCATATTTCAGCAGCATTGTTGCACATTTAAGGGATACAATATTTTAGCACTTTTTTAAGTACTACAGGGATAGCCGATTTCCACTCTATATATTCTAGGCGCTATACTGTAGTGTACAATTGAAGCGCCTAGAAGATATTATGTGGAAATCGGCTATTCCTGTAATGCTTTAAAAAGTGCTAAAAAATGTATCCCATAAATCTCCAACGATCCTGAGCGATAATATGTCGATACGGGCGGCATAGGGTGGTTCTTTTCAATGTAAACACTTCATTGTCAAAAAAATTATAGAAATGTAAATATTGGAAACTATAAATATAAGATATTTTGGAGTGTTATAAGTTAATTTAGTTAAGGAATGGCGTGAAATAGGTTGAAGAATCTCTTTAAAAAGGACTATATACGGTGTCTAAATCGCCTCAGAAATGAAACAGAAAAAAAGGATTTGTGTTTGAAGTGTGTGAAAAAAAAGAAAATCCGGACAGCAACTTACATCTATTATAATTTTAAAATATTTTTTAAAGGTATTTTTTAAAGGTCTCCATTTTTGGCCCATCTACCCTATTTCTGAATAGTTTTACGACAAAATAAGATAACCATATAATTTTATATGTTCATAAAGTGTTAGACTTTTCATGTGCATAAGAATGCACTCTAAAATCCATTTTTTTTAAATAATTAAAAGCATGATTGGATTTTCTGCTTGCAGCTTTAAAGAAAGTTGCATAAAAGCATTATGTTGATGGCGATTCTACAAAATTTTATTAGTGGAAGATTCTACAATCATAATTTATTTTTTGTAAAAATAGTCACAACTTTGTGATTTGGTGCATATTTTTATACCCGTAAAGTTTATTGCATATGTAATACAAGAATAATTTTAAATAAATATAAGTTATATTTATTACATGCTTTTATTTTATTTAAGTTTATTCATATGTAATACAAGAATAATTTTAAATAAATATAAGTTATATTTATTACATGCTTTTATTTTATTTAAGTTTATTCATATGTAATACAAGAATAATTTTAAATAAATATAAGTTATATTTATTACATGCTTTTATTTTATTTAAGTTTATTCATATGTAATACAAGAATAATTTTAAATAAATATAAGTTATATTTATTACATGCTTTTATTTTATTTAAGTTTATTCATATGTAATACAAGAATAATTTTAAATAAATATAAGTTATATTTATTACATGCTTTTATTTTATTTAAGTTTATTCATATGTAATACAAGAATAATTTTTAATAAATATAAGTTATATTTATTACATGCTTTTATTTTATTTAAGTTTATTCATATGTGTAAAAATGGAATTTTGTAATCTATTTTTCGCTGACTTCTTGAAATTATGTACAATTGTGTGTTTCTTTAAAGTTAAATTATACGTAAACGTAAAGACAAGAAAACAATTTAGAAATCCAGAGTACTTAAAAATACTTTTTAAGAATATTTTTTTAATCTATTACTTAGTGACTCAACAATAAATACTTTGTTCTTACAATAATGTAAATTTTAAGTAATATAAAAGTGCATTTTCCTTTTCTGTTACTATTAAAAAATAAATTACAGTTACCAAACTGACATTTTTAAATAAGGTAAACATCTTTTTTAGTTTTCAGGAGTATTTTAGAATAATAATAATAATAGTAGTAGTAGAGAGACTAACTTAGTGCAGGGTGGTCACAGACCTGGAAAACATGGAACTCTCAGGGATTTTTGTTGACCTGGAAATATGAGGGAAATTCAAACTCAATCCTGAAAATTTGTGGAAACAAATTTTAATTTCCATCGCGATTACAGTAATTTTGGAAAGAATAAATAAACAACTCTTGAATAAATAATCAGCCCAGGCCCAAAATAGGCTGGGCCTCTATTTTATGTCAGTCTTCAGGCTCGGGTTCATAGTGAAGATTTTATTTTTTCGAACATATTCTTAAGGGGACCTTGAAAGTCCTATCTCCGCCATGTTAAATTCACCAATTTTATGTACCTTTTTCGCAAAAATGATGAAAGATAGAGGTCTAGATTTTTTAGAGTAGTTAGAATAACATGTTTTACAAATTTGAACGTGCCATTTTATTTCTAAGTGAAACTGAAAATTAATTATTAATTGTTTATTGAAAGTCATTTTTAAATTAGCATTTTTGGTAAGATTTCACTGCCTAAAATAAATAATTCTCAACAAATCATTAAATCCCTGTGTTAAAGTTTACAATATAACATAAGTATTAAAAAAAAATCTGAGTTCTTAAGTTTAATAGATATTGAAAAAAAAGGAACATAAACATGAAAAATCCAAGTTTTGAGAAAAAGTCAATTAAAGATTTAAATGGCCATTAAGCTGCGAAGTACTCTTAAAAAGAATGAATAATTTCAACAATTATTTTTTTATATATATATAAACATGTGTGACACATCGTTGGAAAGATAAAAGTTTAAACTATTTAATAATATAAAAAAGTAAAAATCGATTTTTTGGTTGAATTTTGCTTTTCCGGTTCCCTTAAACGAACATATAACGAAAGTCGAATATATAACGAAGTCGAACATATTCTTCATAATCCTGAAGTTCCAGAAAAATCCGACAAATATATCTTCAAATATTCGACAAAATGTCTAAAATTGAAAGTGCCCGGTGATTAATGGCCATATAGTGCAGATATACAAATGAATGTTTACGTGTATGTTCTTTATACAAATCTACAGTTTTCGACCGATTTGCACGAAACTTGATATGCATATGTTCAAGAACAAGAGTAAAATTTCTGGCTGCTTTAAAAATTTCTGAGGCCATGACAACGAAATACATATTGATTGCCAAAAACTCATACAAAATATGCCAAGACGTATCGAATCTTTAATAAAAAACAAGAGGATGCACACTAAATATTAAATGTATCGATATTTTTTAAATGTATAATTTCTTTAATATAACAAGATTTTAATGTAAATTTTGCAATTATTCTAATAATTTTCACACGTCTGTACATTAAAATTGTATACTGTACACAATTTCTGATATTAATGTAAAATTTCAGAATTTAAAAATGCCAAATCTGGCAATCCTATCATAAAATCACATGCACTATTGAAGCAGATAAAAATAGAAATCTACAGCATAGATACACAAAGAACAGAACATGCTCCCGTAGATACACAGAACTAAAGTGAATAGCTAAAATATGATTATGAAATCGAAATTGCTAGAATATGTGTGGTTAAAGTAATTTGAAATTTTGTTTTCTTATTCCTCTTTCCCATGGATGCTTCATCTGAAATCTTAACTTTGTTAAAACATAAATTTTCTTTAAAAAGTAGGAGATGCAAATCTTTTTTTTTTTTTTTTTTTAACCAAAATTTCCCTTCAAAAGTACGGAATGCTTACATTATGTAGAGGCATACATTATGCAAGTAAATATGGTGCGTTTATCTTGGATTTCGATACTTTTTCACGTCATTTAAAAAATAAGAAAATTTCATTATTTTTTTTTTTCTTTTTAATGATGGATTTTTTACATGAATCATCTAATTAAAGACGGCTTATTTTTGTTTTTTGTTTTCTTTTTTTTTTTTTTTTTAGTCAAAGAAATTTTGTGATAAAATCATTATTTAAAAGCTATTGATGATTCCTTATTTCTTTTTCACGTGATATTAATTAGCTATAATAATGTGAATCTGGGTCATTCCATAATAACTTACGTTACATTTAGAACAATTTACTTCAGTAATTTTAGTAATATAAACCCCCAAAAATGTTCAAAATGTAAAGTTGACGTGATTTGTTAATTAAACCTATTCGAAGCTCAATTTGGATGAAATTTACCTAAGTTTAGTGTTATTTCTTGATCTCTAGCAGTTATATGTATTATGGTAACTGACATTACTGATAAAGGAACGTAAGTTACCATAAAAAAAAATAATTTTCATTCTCATTTTTTAAGTAATTTTCATCCAAATTGACCTTTGGATAGATTTAATTAACCAACTTTACTTTTGAATATTTTTTGGTCTTATATTACTAAAATTACTGCATAAATTATTCTAAATGTAACGTAAGTCATCATGGAATGACCCATCTGAGCATGATTTCAAATAAGTTTTATAACAAGATTTTAGTTGTAATTTACACAAAATGTTAGGGTTTAGTTAAATAAATTAACATACATAGGTGTGAAATGTAAATAGTAATATGCAGTTTAAAAAAGCCAAAGACCTTTAAAATTTTTAAATAAAAGCCAGACGGTTTGGCTTTTACAAAATGACGGCCTTTATTGCCGCCCTGTGTAAGACGTACGTACACAGTGTATATTCGGAAGTCATTTAATATATTACTAGCTACAATAACAATATTTGTATCTAACACGAGGGATGTACAGAATACTTGGTTAGGCCATATATTAAAATATTTGGCCAAACCAAATACTTAATTTTTTTTTTTTTTTTTAACCTTAAGTAATTTCTATTTTTAATCTGCCGATAAATATTCAAAATAATTAAGAAATAGAATCATATTTAAATAAAAGAGATTCTTTTATATTATTTGGTACTTTTCCAGTTCAACAATAAACTTAAAAAAAAAAAAAAAAAAAAAAAGTTTGGCACATTTCAGGCTTCAGAAAGTGAGATGTATTGCCAAATTTATATAAACTTCTATGAAAACGAACCTGATGAACTTTTATATTTGTTCATGTAGTACATAGTTATATGCTGTAGATAAAATTTTATTTATATCTATAGTATTATTATTATTTATATACAATTTACCCCTGTTTGTGTATAAAAATACATAAATGACTTATGAATATGAAATAGTGAATAGGTTGCCAGAAAATATGTTGCTAAATTTCCTTACCTTATCAAGGCAATTTGCTCTATCACGCCAAGTTTTTGTTTGTGTTTGAAAATGGACCCATGATGACATTCATAGGAATTAATTATGTATAAACTCAAGTTCCTGAATATTGTCTGGGAATAATTTGTTTATTGTTTTTTCACAAACAGGTTGTTTCTAAAAAAAATGGAATAAACTTTTAGGATTTAGATGTCTAAACTGATACAATGTATCTCATTCCAAACCAAACATGTATATTTCATAATATCCAAAAATAGTGACTTTTTACTCTTGCGACCGATAATAGTCTATTTATCAATAATATTTCAAATTCAAATTCAGAAGCTGAATTTTTCGCCAAAGCAAGGGTACAAGTAGGAGCATTCAACAGTTAGTGAGTTAATATTAACAAGTTCTCACAATATTAAAAACTTCATCAATATCTTATGTTCTTTCTACATTTTTAGGGTTGGTAATAGCTAACTCCTTGAAAGTTTAGAGATTTACGTGAATTTCTGCAAATTTTGTGTTCTTATTGTATTATGCTGTCTTGATACATTTTCTGAGAGAAATTTTTAACAGTGAATCAACGTTGTCAAATATTCCATAAATAAATTACTTTTTGTATTAGTAGCAGTATTAGTGGGAAACAACGTGCTAAACCAGCAGTCACCAACTGGTAATCTGCGGACCAGCACTGGTCGGATCGGGGTCAAAATTTTTGTGGTTCGAAAAAAAATTGGACATTATTTGCATCGAAAATAATATTCTCAGAAATTCTTTCATTTATGAAACTTTAGATTTTTAGCTTTGAAAAAATAAATTATAGTAAACATTGACAATGATGTTAATAGACGTTATTTGTTACTTACTTGGAAAATAAACAATTTTTTTAATGCTCTCCATGAAAAGTGAATACCCATTACTAAGGGAAAAATCGATGAAAATTTATCATTTAGTTTTCAAGAAAATATTTGCAGGAAAAGACATTTTCATCTGTCACAGCACTGTTAAAACTCAATATTGTTGTTCCTTTAATAAAGTAACTGGTGCATTGAAACCATAAATTTATTTCAAAGAAACATGAACATTCACACAGGGAACACAGGTTGAGCAATTGCACCATGAAATATTATAAATAAGAATATATTCATAAAATTGCTAAATGGTACATACAACAAGAACCTTTATATGAACTTGCATAAATAAATATTACGTTAAAAACATAAATACAGCTCTTTCTCTGTTTTATTCGGATAAAAAAAGACTGCTATGTAAACTTTGAAGAGGCGGAAATCATAGTTCTTTGTAATAACCCATTTGAAAGTATGATCAGAGATCAGTAGAAATCACTGCACGTGAGCATAATGCTTTTAACGATAATTTATCTTATAAATTATAATATACCAAATATCTGGCATAATAATTTTAAAAAGTCTTAATTTTTTATCTTTTTGCAATATTTTCATTTTCCCCCTCTTTTACCATGAACTTGTTTGAATGCAATCCATCCCCCCGTTCATAGACGGCGACACTCTGTAATTTTCAATCGAACTTTCGATTCGTTTCCAACTTATTTCATTTTAAGAAGTTGCTGATGTACTCACTGAATGGCGCCACTGCATTTTTCAGTCATGTAATTGGTTAAGACAAATTGTCGCTCACACAGGACACTTTCATTTCTAGACTTAACCACTTCACTTCAACATCAAATTTTATCCTGAGGTCGACTGCGGAAGCAGTTCGAAATGTAGATATTATGTTTTAACATCATATTTATTTATGCAAGTTCATATAGAGGTTCTTGCTGTATGTACCATATAGCAATTTTATGTGTTTTTATGTGATACTTAAACAAGCCTCAATTATTTTGTGATAATTAAATGTACCTTAATAATTTTGTTATAATTAGACAACTTTTAAAGGTATTTCTTATGATTAAATAAGCATTTATAATTTTGTTACATAAAAAATCTGCATTTCATATTTCTGACCATTATTATACATACAGGGTGTCCAGCGAATAAGACCCTGATTTCAAAATTAAACATCTCAAAAACAAAGATCAATAGAATTATGCGGTAAACTGTTTGTTTATTAGCTAAGCTGTAAAAATGTTATACAGAAGTTTCAAAATTTAGTTACAAAAACCGTTAACAGATGGCGCTGTAATCGCAATACTTGTAAACTGTTCTTCGAAGTCCAGAGCACTAGCGTCTCATTCCTAGATGGCTCCCTACGGAAGAACGAATATTGGGAAAGTCCACTTTTTCATTCGGGTGTTGTGCAGAAGTGGAAACATCTGGTCACAGAATTATTGCATCAGCTTTAATTTTTAAAAATTTCAATTAATAGAATTTTCAATAAAAAGTTTAGAAATCATTATATAAGATCTTATTAACATTTTATTAAATTCCATTTTTAATGCCATATAATTATTTAAATCAAAATGCATATATTTAGAAAAATAATTTTTTACTTTTTATTTATTTTTATAATTCTAAATCACGGCATAATATTTTGATATTATTGTTTATACCTGAATTATTATAAATAAAAAAGTAATCTTGCACTTTTCATTTATTTTTAGATCACGGCATAATATTTTGGTTTTAGCACAACACATATATTTCTTTTCCTTATAAACAAAGTTTCAGAGACACAAATTATGCATTAAATTATTTCTTTTTTAAGAGGAATTGATGATAAGTCATATCATCAACGTCAAAGCAAAAGTATTTTGGATCCTGCATTCCTTTCCAACACTTCGGATCCTATCGCTAGAAGCTACACCATATTTCTGTACTCAATGATAAAAAAAACGAAAACGAGTTTTTAAAATTAAAATTATTTTTTTACTTAAGTTTTTAAAAATAGAAACTTTGTATTTTTTCATTCAAACTATTCTCTACAATTTAAAAAAAATGATTTATGAATCATTATTATAAATGCTCAATGATTTTTGAAAAAGGGGTTTCTTTTAGCTTAATTAAATTTTAAAACCAGAAACTTTGGATTTTTTTATTCAAACTTTTTTCACAGTTTAAATAAATATTAAAAAGTAAAGATTTCCATTTTTTTCAAATCCTCCTCTACTTGGATTCGATTCCACGATCTACCAATCAGGAGAGAAAAAACATACCACAGAGATTCCTTTCCAACACTTCGGATCCTATCGCTAGAAGCTGCACCATATTTCTGTACTCAATGATAAAAAAAACGAAAACGAGTTTTTAAAATTAAAATTATTTTTTTACTTAAGTTTTTAAAAATAGAAACTTTGTATTTTTTCATTCATTGGTATCCGGACCGAAGTAGCTTATAACAAAATTTGAAACAAATCTCAATTCTGTCAACACATGGCTCCGCTTCTGCACATTACCCAAATAAAATATTTTAATAAGTTCTTACGTAATGATTGCTAAACTTTTTATTGAAAATTCTATTAATTGAAATTCTCTAAAATTGAAGCTGATGCAATAATTCTGTAGCCAGATGTTACCACTTTTGCACATCACCCCAATGAAAAAGTGGTCTTACCCAATTTTCGTTCTTCCATAGGAAGCCATCCAGGAATAGACGCTAGTGCTCTGGACTTCAAAACACTATTCATAAGCATTGCGATTACAGCACCATCTGTTAACGGTTTTTGCAACTAAATTTTGAAACTTCTGTATAACATTTTTACAGCTTAGCTAATAAACAAACCGTTTACCGCATAATTCTATTGATCTTTGTTTTTGAGATATTTAATTTTGAAATCAGGGTCTTATTCGCTGGACACCCTGTATATGTATTATGCAAATGTACTAGAGAGCAATTTTAAAAAATTTGCTTCTATATTTTTTTGGAAAAGTGATGGGTGCAGTATTTTTAAAGAAATTATCTCTTTTTAGCCCCCTTTTTATTATTTTTTTAGGGTGGAGGGGGGGGGGGGTATAAAATGCGTTGGAAGCCCTGTGATAGCGAACCATTTTTTTTTAAAACTTTTTTGAACCCCACCACTGTATATATCCTATATTTTTTATTACGATATTTTCAAAATAGTCAACTTATTGATGATTATAAATATTTTCAGATATAAATTTTAAATTAAAACACATTGTTCTTAGCATGAAAACATAATAAACAATGTTCTAAATTCCCTTTATTATTATTTCTCTTAAGTAACAAAATTGAAGATCAACTGACTGAAAACAGACACAATTTGCTTTTTACACTCACAAAAAACTAACTACAGGATTTAGTATCAAGTGTTAAGAAAATTTTATGTTTTATACAACAAAATTTCAAAATAATTTGTTTTTATCAATAAATTTGAACATAAATGTGAGCTTGTCTGCTTTTTCATTCCCTAACCTGTTGTGCAGTTTAAAATGAACAAAACAAAAACGAAAAAAAAAAATTTCACAGGGCACACAAACAATACACTCACAGGGTTCTGCCTTTTTTCCTCGTGAAGGAAGGTGGCTCCACGGATTTTCCCAGATTTTTCTGGAAGTAACTTAAAATACGAGTGTTTTTCGAAACACGGTTTTCTTATCACGTTTGGAATTCTTTTATATTATGGAAACTATTTTATAGAAAACTACGTTATACCTTTTGCAGGAAACTGCGTTTTTAACAAGACGTCGAATATTTAAATAGTTGCCGAATATCCCGGCAAATATGGCAGCGTTTCTATGGAGCCCACGTGTTTGTCGTATCACTCTCGTCACTTTTTTGTGGTTTTGATGTGTTATTTCTTGAAGACTTGTGTATTCTCTGTGTATTTCGTGATTGAAAGCTGTATTATTTTCTCTTCGTATGCTGTCAAGCTCGTCAGCGTGTCTTTAAATTATATCTATAACTCTGGTCCTTGGACCTGGATTTTCGTGACATAAGCTGTCCTCGATGACATAGTAAAAGTCACAGTATCAAGAAACCAAACCAAACCAAACCAAACACTCACAGCACAAAAACCTATGATGACTATATTATTGTGTAAATAAAACAAATAAATCACAATGTCATTCAATTGATGTAAATTTTTCATAAATAAAAAGTTTTCATTTTATATATGAATGTAAAGGTTAACTATCGAGAAAATGTGACAAAACGACTTTCAGTCATTAATCAAAAATAATATTACAGTGGCAACAATACTTTGATTTAATTTTTATATCGAGTATCTAAAACAGAATACAAACATTATTCGCATTAAATGAATTCTACATATTACTCAGTCAAATATTTTAAACATGGCTCGTGATTTTTTTTATTTAAATCAGGGTTTTTTAAATTCAAAATATGAATTTAAAACTACACATTTCAAAGTAAAAGAACCTTCAATAAATCATAAAAATTAATAATTAGAAAAGGTTATTTAAATTTATTTACACACAGCAGATTTTGTAGTTAATATTGTATTAGATTGGTGAATTAATCTTTTCCATCTTTCTAGCAGAGTTTCATTCTTTAGCACGCTAAATAAGGAAAGTGCAATGTTTTTGTATTGAGTGTTGCAACCAGACAAGGTACAAAACAATGCTTATTTTACTTTCCGTATCACGTTTTTTAGCCATGATCACTATCTTTCATAATTTTAAAGTTATTGAAAACCACTATCATGTCAGAGAAAAAAGCATACGATTTAAATATTTAAAATATTTATCATAGGCCGTACCTTTTTCAGAAGTCAACTCTTATAAATTGTTTACGTTGAAAAGAGCTAGTACATGTCGGATGTCGCTGCAATCGACATTTTGTTATTCAGCATCGTTGTACATTTATCGGATTCAATTTTTTAATACTATTTTGTGGCATAGAATTAAACAAGAAGTTAGTTCTTAGTTCCATGTTTTGTGGCCGATTTCCACCCTCAGGCCGAAACCAGCCTTTTTTGCACCTGGGGCAAACATGGACTTTGGCGCCCTTGTCCGTAAAGTATATTTACAAAGAGAAATTTACTGATTTTCTAATAGCTGACTTATTTTTAAATTTAAAATATGTAATCATAAGATATACGTAATCTGCTTTGTCAAATGTTGATTCATTAAAATCTTGAAAACGGAATCGAAAAGAATCGAAAAAAAAATCCGCTTTATACAGGATCCTTATGCCATATCATCTTTAGATTCTTCTATGCTTTGTAATCCACCAGACAGAATGATTTTGAAAATACCGTGCTAAACATAGATGTGAGAAAAATCGACAAACAAAATCTTCATTTGGCGCCCTTCGTTCTGGCGCCTGGGGCACATGCCCCCTCTGCCCCCCCCTTAGTTTCGGCCCTGTCCACACTACATCTTCTAGTCTACTGTTGGCGAACCTTATGGCACGCGTGCTATCACCCAAGAGGATATTTTTGGCACGCCGTTAATTGAAGGTTTAAATCAAAATTCAATTAAACTTCACAAAATTCTGCACCTCATTATTTTTTTATTAATACACGAGCTTTTCTTTTTTTTTTATTTATCTGGCAGACGACTGACTACCGACACAATTTTGTTATATATAAAATTCAGAAATTCAGTGGCTAGTCTTTTCATTATTATTATTCTGATTTGCATGATTTTTTGTTGTTAAACTACCTTTACTGTCAAGGCTGGTAATATAAGACTGATTAGATTGCAACGTTAAAGTTGCTAAAAAACAGAAAGTGCTAGATAGTAGAGAATTTCAAACGTGGTGGACTGAGAAATGTGATATGATTATAAAGATGATAAGGCTCTGTGCACTTTATGTTCCGGGATATTGATCTGCAGAACGTCAACTGTAAAACGACATTATGAAACAAATCACAAATCTCTTCCCCCAAAAAATGAAGAGCAAAAACAATTCATTGCCAGTGCAATTAAAGAGAAAAATAAACTGTCCACATCTATGATTAAATATATCTGCAAGGATTCTCAAACTAGTGTCGCAAGCTTCTCGGCTACGAATGTCATTGTCCGGTATGGTAAACTTTTCTGCGATGGAGATTTTTTGAAAGAAGCCTGGTTAACATACGCTCCTTCCCTTTTTGACGATTTTGAAAATAAAGATAAGATAATTCAGCGAATTAAAGATATTCTTTTATCAAGAAATACAGTCAAAGATAGAATCCTAAAAATGGCAGAAAATGTAAGAGGGTAACAAAAATCTGATATGGAAATCTTCTCCTTTCATTTCACTCTGTCTTGACGAAAGTAAAGATATAACTAAATCTGCTCGTTTAGCTGCCTTTGTAAGATATTTTGTTGAAAATGACATAAGGAGGAATTATTATATTTATTATCGTTATCAACTATAACCAAGGGTGCAGATATTTGTACAGCAGTTATAAATTCACTTACTGAAAATGAAATAAATTTGTTGAAAATAGTTTCAGTTACAACTGCCAGCAGTATGGTGGGTAAAATAAATGTATTTTTTTTTTTTTAGTTTATTTCAAACTCACATTGGACATATTAATCTTGAATTTCACTGCATCATACATCACTAAGTTCTGTGTGCAAAGGCTGGTTTGGAATATCTTGATGATATTATGGCCGTAGTGACAAAAATCGGTAATCTCATATCGTCACAAGCTTTAAATAAACGAACGATTGACACTTTGATAGATGAAGTAAACCCTGTGCACAGCGGATTACTGATGTATAAAAATGTTCGTTGGTTAAATCGCGGCAAAGTGCTACAAAGCTTTGTTGACTGTTTGGAAGAAAACCGGCTTTTTTACATAAAGAAAGTAAAATTTAGAAATATACGCAATTGATGGATGTTAAATGGGTTACAAAATTAATGTAGGGGAGACTGGGGATGAAAGGGACAAGGGATGAAAGGGACACTCAAAATTTCAGGAAGAAAATAAAATGTATAAAGTTTCAACTTTGACTCAATCGATGACGATACTTGTTCTGTCTTAATAATCCTTAAAGCTATAACATCAGCAATTGTAGCGTTGTAGCTGATGAAAGCGAAACCTGTTTTTGATATTAAAAAGTAAATTTTGATGTTGCTTTTCTTTTTTTCCCTAAAAAAGCAATATTGTGTTTAACATTATAATATTTATGTTATCCAGCACTGCAAAGTATTTACTTTATGTGAATATCAGTATATTTTGTTAGCTAAAATACTCTCATGCATGAATACATTTTTAATTTCGCTAGGTGGGTATGGGTTTGAAAGGAACAGAAACTGTGGGTTTGAAAGGGACATGTCCCTTTCAACGCCTCAGGTTGTTCTTATCAAGCTTCCTTTAGTGAAACTCAATAAAAAGATTTAGCTTCATACTGCTCCAAGCATCTAATATCAACTAAGGTTTGACAACTGTGCATATGAGTAATCAAATGCTTTGAACTCTCCAAATATGTCCCTATCTTGGCAAACAAAGAAGCAAGCTGGAATTGATTGTTTACAAGATTTTGTGCAACGGAATTCATTACTTTCTCTTAAGAAACCTATATCCATTAGTTTAACAAGAAGTACAAGTTTCAACAAAACTATATATATATTTGTTGATATTTTAAAAAAACTTTCAGTTAGTTATGGATCGCTATAAAATTTCACAGACCATAATACACTGCTCAAAACAATTAAAGGATATTGCAGTTTTAGGTGGATTTTGTATCTGGTAAACTGTTTAGCTGATTGATACATGGTCGACAGACATAGTAGGTTATATGAGAATAAATTACACATGTTTGGCAGAAAAAAATGCATTTTATTGCGCATTTGTGTACTAAAGGAAAAAAACACAATTTGTGCATATGAGAAAAAAAGAATAAGAAAAGGTGTTTTCTTCAAAGAAAATCATTTTCAGTAGGGGGTATGGTTTCCACGGGCGGCCAGCAACGTTGAACACCTTTGAGGCATGGACTCAATGAGGCTATTAATGACGAGTTGGGGTATTCTGCCCCACTCTTCCAGAAGAGCTCTTTCCAGTTCTTGGAGAGTTTGTGGAGGTTGTTGGCGGCCAGAAACTCGTCTTCCTAGAGCGTCCCAAACGTGCTCGATTGGATTCATGTCTGGAGAACACGCTGGCCATTCCATTCGAACGATTCCTTCCTCGAAAAGGAAATTCTCCACCAGGTTTGCACGATGTGGCCTGCAGTTATCGTCCATTAAAATGAAGTTATCTCCGATTGCTGCAGCGCAAGGGACTACAATAGGTCTGAGGATCTCGTCCCTATATCGGCGACCAGTCAGAGCTCCATCTCGAATGATGTAGAGGTCAGTGCGCCCGTCAATGGAGATGCCACCATACACCAACACTCCTCCACCGCCAAATCTGACACTTTCGTGCACGAACGCAGGATTATTCCTACTGCCACGGTCCCTCCAGATGAAAATACGCCTATTATCCGGATGCACAGAAAAACGGGACTCGTCAGAAAACAGAATATTGCTCCATTCATTTCTCCTCCAGTTGACATGCTCAGTTGCCCACTCCCTGCGGTCGCGACGATGCCTTGATGTTAATCTAACACATACCATCGGTCGGCGAGCATACAGACCTACAGCATGGAGCCGGTTTCGGACAGTCTGAGTTGAAATCGTGGTGCCTGTAGCCGAGCGAAGGTGTTGTTGGAGAAGAGTAGCGTTCATGGTTCGGTGTCTCCGAGCTGTTAACGCTAAGTACCGATCTTCATTGGGAGTTGTTGCCCGTCTACGACCTTGCCCTGGTCTTCGGCCTGCACATCCACTCTCCAAAAAACGGTTCCAGATCCTGGAAATGACACTTTGTGACACTCCAATGGCTTGCGCTACTTCGACTTGAGTTTGGGCCCTTTCTAATCTACCAACAATTCTCAAAGCTTCTGAATCTGTCAAATGACTTCGCTGAGACATCGTACTCATCGAAACAAAGCAATCACTGAATGCCGATCATCCTTGTCTTCATTCTCTTTTATCCAGTTGAAAGTCAAATTTCATTCGCTGCCGCTGAAGCGACGTTTTTGACGTCGAACTCAAAATTTGCATACTCCACAGTTTGAAAACCAGAAAAATTTGCATTTGTGATTCTCTTCTTCTATTTTCGGCAAAACAAATTTCGTTTATATCTTTATTTTATATAAAACTTCAAATATCCTTTAATTGTTTTGAGCAGTGTATATAATTTGATAAAACAGGCTTAATGACAGAGCACAAACCACCTAATATAGTAGTAAAACGTACTGAAAAACAATTTTCTTACATAACATCAGCTGAACGTGGTAAACTTGTCACACTTTTGTGTTTTGTTTCTGCATCAGGTAACTCTGTTCAACACTATTCGTTTTCCCAAGGAAGAATTTCAAGGAATTCATGCTCGGAGATGCCCCATCCCAAAAACTTGGAATTGCTCATCAAAGTTGGTCAATGATTGCAAAAGTTATTAAAAGCAATTGTACATTAGCTAAATATTCTAATTGTTCCAAAACTGATCCTGTGCTACTCAGTTTTGATAATTATGAAAGCAATATAAATATTAAGACAATAAAATCTGCGAAAGGTAATGGAATAATTATGATGATATTCCTATCGCACTGTAACCACAAACTCCAGTAAAGCGCTCGTAATGAATTCAAAGTACATTTTTTCAAAAAAAAAAAAAAAAAAAAAAAAAAGCAGAATAAAACCAATTTGTATTTACTGATGCTATTGACATGAATGACGTGAATATTAATAACATTGTGGTGAAGTTACCTAAACCCGTAACTGGTGGTGAGACAGCTAGAGCTAAATCTATCTTAAAATAATTTTTGACTGATTTAAAGTTGTTTTACGTCCAGTAGGCCTGAACATGTTATTTTTCTTGTTTTTATGTTATCATATGTTGCAATATATTTTATATTTATTTGTGTATAAGTATCATTTATTTTTGAATAATGTAATCGCAAATGAAAAGAAAAAATTTCATAAAAATGTTTTAATTATGTGTGTCCCTTTCAACCCCGCACAGTGTCCCTTTCATCCCCTACAATGGGGTTAAAAGGGGCATTTCTCTCAATTTACAAAAATGCATATATATTTTAAATTACTGTACTTCATGATAAGAGATTTTAGTAGTATCAAAGCAAATGCTTTAGACGAGAATTAGGCGCAAATTTGAAAGGGATATATTTTAATGTCATTATTTTATAAGCTTATAAAGACAAAATGTCCCTTTCATCCCCGATCTCCCTTACTTTACATATTTATGCCAGCCTTTAAATGACTTAAATTTAAATCTCCAAGGTACAAATAAGACTGTTATTATCATGATAGATATGATTCAAGCTTTTAAAGCGAAATTTCAAATATTTAGAAAAGATATTATTTCCAAAAAGTATAAGTATTTACCAAACTTTAAAAAAATAGCTGATGACTTTAATTTACATGAAAAATTAGGTGAAGCAAGTCTGACTGAAGAGATTACTTTTGTCATAAATGCATTAGTCGATGAGCTTTTATCAAGCTTTTGTGAATTCAAAAGCCTTTCGGAAACATTTAACCCTTTCAGGGGCAAGGTACTTGTATTCGTAAAATGTTGAAATAATTTGAATGACACCAGTATTTACAAGAAAATTCATTTGTAAACAAGTAAAAGTATGTTTTCGCGTACTTAATAAAAGTGAAATTTTTATTCAAAAATTTGGGTACCAATGTGGCACTTAGTGATTAAAATTAGGTGATGCCATAACTGCATCACCGCTCTTCAAGGAGTTAAATTTATTATCTATCCAGATGTGACTCCTATTGATAAACTGTACTTGATTGTATTCGATTGGTTGGAAATTTCAGAAATTGAAATGGAACTTATCGACTTCCAATCAAGCTCAATATAGGTTCGGAAATTTGTCAAATTGAGAGAGGATTTGGAGATGATCGAAAAAGAAAGACTATCAGCCATCATAAACAAAAATGCTGATAGTGAAATTATGTCCAATTGGCATTCAATTCCAGACAACTATAGTTGTTTGAAGAAGTTAGCATTTGCCATGTTAACAAGTTTTCCTTCTACTTATGCTTGCGAATCTTTATTTTCAGAGATGAACAATATTAAAAATTCATATCGAATCAACTTGTCAAATGACTCCAGTTCATCGTGCATTCTATTAAAAATAATCAATTATGAACCCGATACCAATCATTTAGCATCCAAGATGCAACATCAAAAATCACATTAATTTGTTTCATTACTATAATCTCTTCTTATTTCAATAAAGGTTAGTTGGGGCAATTGGACCCACGAGGTAACTGGGCCATAGGCTATTTTATAAAAAACCGTTGATGTATTTTAAGTTTTAGCTTTTGTAAACAATGCCCCTTAACCTCTACTTCCTAAAACAACGTGTGTCAACTCAATCATAACTCTCTCTTTGCTGTGATAAGTTGTCGAAAATTTACGTTTCTTTTTTAAAAAAACAACGTCAATTTGGTTGAACTTCCTCGGCTTTTTATTAAAATACGGTAAGTACTTTTATTAAACAACCTTTTTTTTTAAGATTAGGCATACAACTACGTTAATATTATTAGGTATCTATACATATTTATTTCATGTTTCAAATGTAAGCCCGGTGTCCCAGTTACCACATAAATTTTTCAAGAATGGGGTAACTGGGACATGTATCCGGGGTAATTAGACCATGCTGGATCCAGTTAACCCAATAGTTATAAATAATTTTTTTGAGTTTCTCTTACAGCGGGAAGTAAATTTCTAAATTGTTTTTTTTTTTTTTTTTTTTGCTCACAATAAAGAAATTTATAGAATACCTTACTAAAATTACGTAGTAAAATTTTAAAAAAGCATATTGGGTGGTATCAAACCAAATTTCTTAACCCCTTCACAGGTGGCGATGCCGTTATGGCATCACATAATTTTAATTCCTAACTGCCCCCTTGGGACCGGAATTTTATAATGAAAATTTCACCTTTATTAAGTACGCGAAAATATAATTTTACTTGTTTTCAAATAGATTCTCTTGTAAATACTGGTGTCATTAAATTATTTCAACATTTTACGAATGCAAATACCTTGCCCCTGAAAGCGAGATAGCCAAACCTTGAAATTGTACGATGGTACAGATAAAGTACTTAAGTACTTATGTAGCCGTTTGTTCATAGATTTACCTTGCTATTTTTTTCCTTATAATACCCATGTGACTTTTATACTTATTACCTGTACTAAAGCACATAAGTATTTACATAATTTTTATGTTTTTGGTATAAATAAATCTAATATTTTCACTTTTAGTGCTTTCTTTAGACACATTGACAGCAAAGGTTTCCCTTACAACGCTCTTTATTGACATATAATTTACATGATCTGCCTGGTTTAAATTTTTTTTAAAGTTGTTTACACTTTCCAAACAGGACCTGATATCCCATATGAAAAAAAATAAACGCGTGTGGAACATAGACCCTCCTGGTCCACTTACCCCATTTTTATGGGGCAACTGGACCCATGAGGAAAAAAAGATGAAATATGCATATTTTTATATTTTTAAATATTAAAATGTAATTTTAAGCATTTCTGTCTGATAGAGGGAACCTAACTGAACACATTTAAAGAAGTTCAGACTTTTATTCAAATGAGCATTAGATTTTTGAAGCTGAATTGTCAGAAGCCCCAGAATCACATTGTAAAATCATGGCCCAGTTGCCCCAACTAACCTTACTTTAGAATTATAACTACTGTAAAACATTGTTAAACCGTCACTCGCTAAAAGCATAACTCTACATAAAACACCAATTTCTTAAATTTCCAACCAAACAGATAACAATATTACGGTAAAATATCCAAATAAATCTTGACTCGAAAAATATAAGACCTGTTAAACCATCACTTTCGGCTTTCGATTTACCTTTTTCGTACAAATGATAATTGCAAATCGATAGAAGAAACATACATTTGTGATAATGAGTTAAATGAGAGTGATAAGGAAATCGATTAAGAGAAACTACCACCCAAATGCCAAGTCGTTGTGTCACTACGCTTTTAATTTTCTTCTGAAAAAAAGAGAGAAGATTTTGCAATGTTTATGAAATGAGAAAATTGAAATTGAAACAACGAAAACCAAAGAGATAACAGAATTCCTTGACATACTTTTTAGGTAATGATTTTTATATTTGCTAATTTCTTGTTATACATTGTAATATACGTATTTTTTAAATAATAGTTTTCCATTTAATACTATGTGTAAAAAAATATTATACAGTTATGCATATGAGTCATAAATAATATTTTTGAATATTTCTTTTCTGTTTGTCTGTTTTAAAGTAAAAGTACATCCAATATAAAACTACCATCATCCTTAAAATTCCAAAATCAACAGATCCCAAGGGGCAAAAACATGTATTACCATAATTATTACAATCATTTGGCAAGTTGTTTCGATTCGAGTTTAATATTTTTTACGATTACGATATTTATTTCTTATATATTATCTTATTTCTGTAATTATTACTATAATTAATTAATCTTTTCATGTGACAAGACGTTTTGGTTTGAGTTTTTAATATGATACGTTATTCAATTTACTGTGTATGTTGGTATTAACTGCAGGTATGTTATCCATATTTACCGTAATCTAATAATAATAATAATAATAATAAGTTTGATTCATTATTATTATTTTTTGGTGCGAATGGGAGGGGGTGGGAGGTTGTTGGCACGCCATTGACATTTGATTTTTTTTTTTTTTTTTAGAAAAGTTGGCACGGGGATTTGAAAAGGTTCTCCGACCCTGTTCTAGGCGCTGTACCCCGGCTGTTCTTAGACAATCGTGTTTGTTGAAACTATCGCAAACATATGCATTTTCTAATACAGAATTTGGCAATAGAGCTGTGCAAGGTGACCTCACAAACATATTTTCACTGGTCCATTTCCAAATCTTTTGGCCCATTTCCAAATCGTTACTCTTTTTATATCTATAGAAAATAAATTCCCCGTGATATTTTTTCTACCTCCTGAAAAAAAAAAATTAATTTCCCAAAATAAAAGTTTTAAAAAAGAAAAATTTTCCCAGTCTTGAAAAAAAAAAATTAACTTCGCAAGATCAAAATTTGTAAAAGAAAAAATAAATTCTCAAAATTTTTTCTACCACCTGAAAAAAAAAAATTACTCACAAAAGAAAAATTTGTAAAGAAAAAAATTCTCAACATTTTTTTTATCACCTGAAAAAAAAATTACTTACAAAATAAAAATTTTCAGAAGAAAAAAATACAAAATTTTTGCATCACGCGAAAACAAATCTTTACCAAAAAATTTTAACTCTTGATCATTTTTAAAAATTCTTTTCAAATTGAAATTTTCTATCTCCCGCTCAATAAATAACATCCTACTGTAAGACGCTTATCTATCCTCAAAAACTTTATCAATTCACACTTCCGCTGTTATCTTTATGCATTTCCGCCCTACTTAAGATAAAAAAAAACTTCCAGATGACCGACCTCTACCGTACCACCGCACACCGCCGTGCGCCCATTTTCACACTACTGCCCTAATCGAAATTTTAAAAAAAAATCGCGCTTTTTTCAGTTAATTTTGTCTTTGATTGCTTTACACTTACACCTAACCCCATTAGTTAAAAGAGATATCCTCACCTCCCAGTCACCATGATTTTTTGTTTTATCTTCGAAAGTATAATTTAGGGTGCCAAAACTTTTCTCAACTTTGTATTGTAAAATCAGAAGAAAACTTTTTTTTAAGGCAAAAACATTTAAATGAACAAGTGAAGTTCATTTTTTTTTTTTTTTTTTTTTTTTCAAGAAATGGATGATTTAGGTTTCATCGCAACGATTGATGAAAACTGAAAGTTTATTATATCTAAATTTTAGATATTAAATCGATATTTTTATAACTCATGAAAATTTCTGAGTTTGGACAATAAGATGTATTTCTTTTAAACATTAAATGTATTCCATGTGAATGTAAGTATATTTTGATTGCATCTAAATATCAGGTGTTAAATGGGCAATCACTATATCGGGACCATCTTTGAAAGAATGGGCGGGGAGACAAAAAAAATTATATTAGTATCTATCCAAATATTCCATATCGAAATTAATAATCGCGTTTAATGTTAAATACATTTGCTTAAAATTAACAGGAGGTGGGTTGTGCGGGCTGCGCCTGCAAATTAATAATAACGTTAATAATATAGGTAATTGCTTAAAATTTTGATTATGGATAATTAAAAGAAAAATATCACAATATTATATAATCACTTTTGTGAGATACAAAGGATACCACTGATAGCAGGGGCACTGAGTGTGGGACCACTGATAGCAGGGTGTATTATGCCTGCAAATTAATAAAACATATTAGAGATAATAGATTAATTGAAAAACATAGAACTCAGAATGAGCTCACAGTGGAAGGACAAGTTCACCTTGCGTTAAAATAACTAAAATTAAAAACTGTTTACTAAAAAGGTGCATAAGAATTTATTAAAATATTCCGTTACAAAAGGAACTGGTCTTTAAAAACTTAAAAACCATTGATGTTAAAAATCATAATGAAACAGAAAAAGATGATTCCTGAGATCTTTCGACCGCAAACGCGATCACTTTCAAAGGATACTTTCACTGGAATGTCGCATTCACTGAGCTATTTATACACCAGTCTGGGAAAAAAGGATCAGTCTATTATTTGTTGGGGGTGTCTATGCAGTTGTTTCGTTCCGATGCTGAAGTGTTAGATATTTTTAAAATATTAAACAAAATATGAGGTGTATCATAGGATAAAATATCGTTAAACACACTATTTTTAGGTAGCTTTCATTACAAAAAGCTACCTATTGCAACCGTTCGGCATAGGCGTAACTAGAGGGGGACCGGGCCCACCCCAGATAGTTCCAGTGCCCACACCAGATAGTTCCAGTGCCCACCCCAGAAATTCAAATTCAAGTGATAATGTTGTGATTATGATATAGTCAAAATTTTCATTTCCGAATATTTGAAAGGTTACACGAGCAAATATATTATATATTTCTGATTTGAGAATTAATGTAATTAAAGCAGTGTACTCGCGTATGTGAATGTGTGTCAGAGGGGGTGGGGGCGTGCCAAAGAAGCAACAGTTTAGTCCAGAGCCCACCAAATCTGAGCGAAAGTTTTCTTTTCTGCCCAGAGTTAATGAGAAAAAAAATCATTTCTGAGAAGTCCAGTTTACTAATCTTTCAACAAGGTCATAAAATGTCATCTGCTGTAGTCAGTTCAGGTGGGGGGGGGGGGGGGGGGCAGGGGCCAGGATTGCATGCAACTTTACCTTTATAAAGTAATGACTGAATTTTTTTCTATTTTCTTCGGAACACTCCGGGTTAGGGAAATTTACCACGGGGGACAATTCTAAGAAGTGATAATTAACCCCCACCCCTTTCGGACAAATCCGGATATAGTTCTCAAATCGTTGATCCATTAATTTCCAAGAGGATCTATGAGGACACCTTGGCAGGGGGCTTCCTTTGAGGATTTGCTATTTCCCTCTTGTAAACGTGTGGGGTAATTTAAGTTTCCCTGCATAATTATCAGCTCACAAATAAATTCTGTACTTCAAAATACGGGAACCTTTTTTGTGTTATTGCCATGAGGCACTTTGTTTCAAGTTCCAGAGTGTAATTTTGTGAGTAAATTTTTTCTTATCAGATCTTTGATATTTTGTATAAGTGCTTGTTGGAATGTTATGTAACACAAATGAAATTGCCAGAAAATTGAAATGAAAGCTTTTTCATGTAAATTTAATTTTTTTTTTTCTTAGTAGCATACATTTAATAGGTTAACAGATGTGTGTTAAACTCTCTCGGAAAAACGTATCATCATTTAATTTCCAAACATAAAAATTATTAATAATATTTAAATTATTTGATATTTAAATATTAAACGCTAATAAATAATTTATCCCATCTTAAAGACATCTTGGTATTTCAGCTTTACTATGTGATAGAATATCTCATAACATCTTCATAAAAAAAAAATAAACAAAATTTTTAGAAAATATAACATAACACCTTCTTCCACGAAAGTCTTTAATTAATGTCATTTCTTATTTAAAATATGGATAGAGATAGAAATTGGTCAAATCTAGTCTTTTCTTATTTAAATTTATTTAGAATTTATATTGTTGTAGTAGTTATCTTTGAGGAAAGAGTAAATGCTTAATGATGAACACAACATATTGAGTTAAATTGTCTTAGAATCTTTCATTAGGTAATAGAATTTCAATTCATCAATAGCACCAATTTAGATATCATTCAGCCCATGTCTCGGTCTGGTGAAATACAGAGAATTTTTTAGACGATCTGGGAATGACATACTTCTTTAGTTTTAATATCATGTTCAGATTACATTTGCTGCACCCGACCTGATTTATTGACTCACTAGCTGCGTTGCCCGGGGACCGTTATAGTACTCAGGGCTGAAACTAGATTTTTTTGCATCCTGGCCAAACATGAACTTTGGCGCCCCCCCCCCTCCCCTCCTCAGGAAAGTATATTTACAAAAAGAATTTTACTAATTTTCTAATTACCGACTTAATTTAAAATTTAGAATATGTAATCATAAAATATGTAATACTGAACTACATAATCTGCTTTGTCAAATATTGATTCATTAAAAAGTACCCAGGGCCGAAACTAGACTTTTTTGCACCCTGGCCAAACATGGAATTTGTCGCTTCCCCCCCCCCCCTCCTCAGCAAAGTATATTTACAAAGACAATTTTAATAATTTTCTAATAACCGACTTAATTTAAAATTTAAAATATGTAATCATAAAATATGTAATACTGAACTACGCAATATGCTTTGTCAGATATTCCTTAAAATCTTGTAAACGGAATAGAAAATAATTCTGCTTTAAACAGGATCCTTATGCCATATCATCCTTAAATTCTTCTTTGCTTTGGCATAATCCAGACAGGACTATTTTAACAATGCCGTGTTAAACATACATGTGAAAAAAATCGACACACAAAATCTACATTTGGCGCCCGGGGCACATACCCCCTCTGCCCCCCCCCTCTAGTTTCGGCCCTGATGGTAACTTTAAACAAAATTCAAGTTTTTATGACTTTATATCTTTTGAAATTTTTTTTAATGAACCTAGTTTCGGGTACGGTAAGTAGAACACTACTTACTACACTAATACTTGTGTTCTACTTACCGTGGTTTCGGGGGCCCTATTTGCCTTCCGCAGAGCCTAGTGTGTTCGCAACAAACCTCTTTCCGAACGAACATGTGACCTGGATCTCCGCTACCTAAGACAGCATGTACCGGGAGTGCTCCGCACCTGCCGGAGACAATCGAAAACAAAGTTGAGTGAGACAAACCTCGTAGTGTTCAAGCCCATAGAACCCAAAAGAAAAAAAAAACCCGCACCAGTAATGTTCTAAAATGTTGTTAACTAAAGTCTAAGATAAGTTCTCATATTACAGACCTTGTCAGATACCCAGCCTGTCATGCATCCGGGGATGTGGGACATAGGTCCTGGGCTCCTCGGCAAAATATCTTCGAATCATCATAATACAGAAAGTTGCTGAATTGTCATCTAAGTTGAATGAGCCAAATACCGAAATTGAGCCCTTAGAACCCAAGGAAAAAATGCGTCCCCAAGTGGTGGAAAATACTCTCTTGTAAATTTCACCAATTACTTTTAGCATTAACACGATATTTAATAAACAGATGAAATCCCTTATCTAACTTAAGTTTTAGCTGAGGTATAAAGAAGGACCGGTTCCAGGAGGCCAAGGTCTTAACTGAAATGTAGTTAGGTAAAAGAAAATTTTAGTAGTTTTAAAGCAGCTGAGGATGCTAGAACTATGTTTAAGAAAATTGTAATAGAATGGAATCAATTTTAAAGACGCTGCAACAAAGACCCAGAGAAAGAGATTAATATTCAAAATTGGTGGTAGCTGAAATTTGAGAATTTTTTTCGTTCATGTAGTAGCTGGAGCACTTAAGACGTTGTTAGAAAAAAAAAGCTATTGAATTGGACCATTTTAAAGGAAATTATAAAGGAAAAGGGGCCAACTGAGAGTTAAGAGCAGGGCCCCAACATGAAAACATGTTGAAAGGTCTTAGCACTTTAGTTCTTCAATTAGTCAAAGTTAAGCATGGGGTATGAATTAATCATTATAAAAAAAATTTCTTTAAATGCGGAACAATGGGGGGAGGGGTTAAAAAGGGGTCCGAGGGTGCCAGTAAAAATATGAGGGTGATTTTCCGGCTAGAGGAGCCCAAGACTCAACTTTAAAAATATGCATTGAGAAGGCGAGAAAATTAAGGTGTGAAAAATGCATGGCGCACAAAAAGTTCAATGGGTCCCGGACCAGGGCCCTAGGAAGCCCCAGGATTTTAACTGAAATGTAGAAACGGATGAATAACTAAATAGAAAAGGGTTCCAAAAATGAAATCAAATTAAGAGGGGGAAATTTATTAGCTATTTATGGTTCAAAAACTTCAAGGGGTGGCCCTGTACCGGACCTCAAGAAAGCAGGGCCTTAACTGCAATGTAGATGCGTATAAATATATATATACTTCTGTAGTTTTTAAAGTAATCGGGGGGTCAATAGATTTATGTTAAAGAAAATTGCAAGCGATTCGGATCTTTTTTAAAGAAGCTGCACCAAGGGCCCCAAGAAGGCTATTAATATTCAAAATTGATGATAGCTGAAGTCTGAATTTTTTTTTTTTTTTTTTTGACGTTCATGTAGTAGCTGGAGGATTTAAAAAAATTATTGAAAATAAAAGCTAGTGAATCGGACCGTTTTTAATTGAGCTATAATAAGGGGCCAAAAAGGGGCCAACTGATTGTCGAGAGCAGGGCCTTAACATGAAAACATGTTAAAATGCTTTAGTAACTCGCGCTTTAGTGCTTCAATTAGTCAAAATCAAGCATAGATATGAATTATTCATTAGAATAATATTTTAAAGAAATGAGCAAATTATTGGGTAAATGCTTAAAAGGGGGCCATAGAGCCCTAATAAAAATATAAGGGTGTTGTACCTGGATGAAGAGTCCATGACTCAACTTTAAAATTATACAATGAGAAGGTGAGAAAATTAGGGAGTGAAAAATGCATAGCGCACAAAACGTTTATGGGGCACAGGATCGGGCCCTATGGGACCGTAGACGGGCCAGGGTCTTAACTGGAATGTAGAAACGAGATAATAACTAAATGGAAAAAGGATCACAAAAATAAAGATCGTATTAAAAGGAAGCAATTTATTAACAAATTAGTGCACAAAACGTACTGAAAAACAATTTTCTTACATAACATCAGCTGAACGTGGTAAACTTGTCACACTTTTGTGTTTTGTTTCTGCATCAGGTAACTCTGTTCAACACTATTCGTTTTCCCAAGGAAGAATTTCAAGGAATTCATGCTCGGAGATGCCCCATCCCAAAAACTTGGAATTGCTCATCAAAGTTGGTCAATGATTGCAAAAGTTATTAAAAGCAATTGTACATTAGCTAAATATTCTAATTGTTCCAAAACTGATCCTGTGCTACTCAGTTTTGATAATTATGAAAGCAATATAAATATTAAGACAATAAAATCTGCGAAAGGTAATGGAATAATTATGATGGTATTCCTATCGCACTGTAACCACAAACTCCAGTAAAGCGCTCGTAATGAATTCAAAGTACATTTTTTCAAAAAAAAAAAAAAAAAAAAAAAAAGCAGAATAAAACCAATTTGTATTTACTGATGCTATTGACATGAATGACGTGAATATTAATAACATTGTGGTGAAGTTACCTAAACCCGTAACTGGTGGTGAGACAGCTAGAGCTAAATCTATCTTAAAATAATTTTTGACTGATTTAAAGTTGTTTTACGTCCAGTAGGCCTGAACATGTTATTTTTCTTGTTTTTATGTTATCATATGTTGCAATATATTTTATATTTATTTGTGTATAAGTATCATTTATTTTTGAATAATGTAATCGCAAATGAAAAGAAAAAATTTCATAAAAATGTTTTAATTATGTGTGTCCCTTTCAACCCCGCACAGTGTCCCTTTCATCCCCTACAATGGGGTTAAAAGGGGCATTTCTCTCAATTTACAAAAATGCATATATATTTTAAATTACTGTACTTCATGATAAGAGATTTTAGTAGTATCAAAGCAAATGCTTTAGACGAGAATTAGGCGCAAATTTGAAAGGGATATATTTTAATGTCATTATTTTATAAGCTTATAAAGACAAAATGTCCCTTTCATCCCCGATCTCCCTTACTTTACATATTTATGCCAGCCTTTAAATGACTTAAATTTAAATCTCCAAGGTACAAATAAGACTGTTATTATCATGATAGATATGATTCAAGCTTTTAAAGCGAAATTTCAAATATTTAGAAAAGATATTATTTCCAAAAAGTATAAGTATTTACCAAACTTTAAAAAAATAGCTGATGACTTTAATTTACATGAAAAATTAGGTGAAGCAAGTCTGACTGAAGAGATTACTTTTGTCATAAATGCATTAGTCGATGAGCTTTTATCAAGCTTTTGTGAATTCAAAAGCCTTTCGGAAACATTTAACCCTTTCAGGGGCAAGGTACTTGTATTCGTAAAATGTTGAAATAATTTGAATGACACCAGTATTTACAAGAAAATTCATTTGTAAACAAGTAAAAGTATGTTTTCGCGTACTTAATAAAAGTGAAATTTTTATTCAAAAATTTGGGTACCAATGTGGCACTTAGTGATTAAAATTAGGTGATGCCATAACTGCATCACCGCTCTTCAAGGAGTTAAAGTTATTATCTATCCAGATGTGACTCCTATTGATAAACTGTACTTGATTGTATTCGATTGGTTGGAAATTTCAGAAATTGAAATGGAACTTATCGACTTCCAATCAAGCTCAATATAGGTTCGGAAATTTGTCAAATTGAGAGAGGATTTGGAGATGATCGAAAAAGAAAGACTATCAGCCATCATAAACAAAAATGCTGATAGTGAAATTATGTCCAATTGGCATTCAATTCCAGACAACTATAGTTGTTTGAAGAAGTTAGCATTTGCCATGTTAACAAGTTTTCCTTCTACTTATGCTTGCGAATCTTTATTTTCAGAGATGAACAATATTAAAAATTCATATCGAATCAACTTGTCAAATGACTCCAGTTCATCGTGCATTCTATTAAAAATAATCAATTATGAACCCGATACCAATCATTTAGCATCCAAGATGCAACATCAAAAATCACATTAATTTGTTTCATTACTATAATCTCTTCTTATTTCAATAAAGGTTAGTTGGGGCAATTGGACCCACGAGGTAACTGGGCCATAGGCTATTTTATAAAAAACCGTTGATGTATTTTAAGTTTTAGCTTTTGTAAACAATGCCCCTTAACCTCTACTTCCTAAAACAACGTGTGTCAACTCAATCATAACTCTCTCTTTGCTGTGATAAGTTGTCGAAAATTTACGTTTCTTTTTTAAAAAAACAACGTCAATTTGGTTGAACTTCCTCGGCTTTTTATTAAAATACGGTAAGTACTTTTATTAAACAACCTTTTTTTTTAAGATTAGGCATACAACTACGTTAATATTATTAGGTATCTATACATATTTATTTCATGTTTCAAATGTAAGCCCGGTGTCCCAGTTACCACATAAATTTTTCAAGAATGGGGTAACTGGGACATGTATCCGGGGTAATTAGACCATGCTGGATCCAGTTAACCCAATAGTTATAAATAATTTTTTTGAGTTTCTCTTACAGCGGGAAGTAAATTTCTAAATTGTTTTTTTTTTTTTTTTTTTTTTGCTCACAATAAAGAAATTTATAGAATACCTTACTAAAATTACGTAGTAAAATTTTAAAAAAGCATATTGGGTGGTATCAAACCAAATTTCTTAACCCCTTCACAGGTGGCGATGCCGTTATGGCATCACATAATTTTAATTCCTAACTGCCCCCTTGGGACCGGAATTTTATAATGAAAATTTCACCTTTATTAAGTACGCGAAAATATAATTTTACTTGTTTTCAAATAGATTCTCTTGTAAATACTGGTGTCATTAAATTATTTCAACATTTTACGAATGCAAATACCTTGCCCCTGAAAGCGAGATAGCCAAACCTTGAAATTGTACGATGGTACAGATAAAGTACTTAAGTACTTATGTAGCCGTTTGTTCATAGATTTACCTTGCTATTTTTTTCCTTATAATACCCATGTGACTTTTATACTTATTACCTGTACTAAAGCACATAAGTATTTACATAATTTTTATGTTTTTGGTATAAATAAATCTAATATTTTCACTTTTAGTGCTTTCTTTAGACACATTGACAGCAAAGGTTTCCCTTACAACGCTCTTTATTGACATATAATTTACATGATCTGCCTGGTTTAAATTTTTTTTAAAGTTGTTTACACTTTCCAAACAGGACCTGATATCCCATATGAAAAAAAATAAACGCGTGTGGAACATAGACCCTCCTGGTCCACTTACCCCATTTTTATGGGGCAACTGGACCCATGAGGAAAAAAAGATGAAATATGCATATTTTTATATTTTTAAATATTAAAATGTAATTTTAAGCATTTCTGTCTGATAGAGGGAACCTAACTGAACACATTTAAAGAAGTTCAGACTTTTATTCAAATGAGCATTAGATTTTTGAAGCTGAATTGTCAGAAGCCCCAGAATCACATTGTAAAATCATGGCCCAGTTGCCCCAACTAACCTTACTTTAGAATTATAACTACTGTAAAACATTGTTAAACCGTCACTCGCTAAAAGCATAACTCTACATAAAACACCAATTTCTTAAATTTCCAACCAAACAGATAACAATATTACGGTAAAATATCCAAATAAATCTTGACTCGAAAAATATAAGACCTGTTAAACCATCACTTTCGGCTTTCGATTTACCTTTTTCGTACAAATGATAATTGCAAATCGATAGAAGAAACATACATTTGTGATAATGAGTTAAATGAGAGTGATAAGGAAATCGATTAAGAGAAACTACCACCCAAATGCCAAGTCGTTGTGTCACTACGCTTTTAATTTTCTTCTGAAAAAAAGAGAGAAGATTTTGCAATGTTTATGAAATGAGAAAATTGAAATTGAAACAACGAAAACCAAAGAGATAACAGAATTCCTTGACATACTTTTTAGGTAATGATTTTTATATTTGCTAATTTCTTGTTATACATTGTAATATACGTATTTTTTAAATAATAGTTTTCCATTTAATACTATGTGTAAAAAAATATTATACAGTTATGCATATGAGTCATAAATAATATTTTTGAATATTTCTTTTCTGTTTGTCTGTTTTAAAGTAAAAGTACATCCAATATAAAACTACCATCATCCTTAAAATTCCAAAATCAACAGATCCCAAGGGGCAAAAACATGTATTACCATAATTATTACAATCATTTGGCAAGTTGTTTCGATTCGAGTTTAATATTTTTTACGATTACGATATTTATTTCTTATATATTATCTTATTTCTGTAATTATTACTATAATTAATTAATCTTTTCATGTGACAAGACGTTTTGGTTTGAGTTTTTAATATGATACGTTATTCAATTTACTGTGTATGTTGGTATTAACTGCAGGTATGTTATCCATATTTACCGTAATCTAATAATAATAATAATAATAATAAGTTTGATTCATTATTATTATTTTTTGGTGCGAATGGGAGGGGGTGGGAGGTTGTTGGCACGCCATTGACATTTGATTTTTTTTTTTTTTTTTTAGAAAAGTTGGCACGGGGATTTGAAAAGGTTCTCCGACCCTGTTCTAGGCGCTGTACCCCGGCTGTTCTTAGACAATCGTGTTTGTTGAAACTATCGCAAACATATGCATTTTCTAATACAGAATTTGGCAATAGAGCTGTGCAAGGTGACCTCACAAACATATTTTCACTGGTCCATTTCCAAATCTTTTGGCCCATTTCCAAATCGTTACTCTTTTTATATCTATAGAAAATAAATTCCCCGTGATATTTTTTCTACCTCCTGAAAAAAAAAAATTAATTTCCCAAAATAAAAGTTTTAAAAAAGAAAAATTTTCCCAGTCTTGAAAAAAAAAAATTAACTTCGCAAGATCAAAATTTGTAAAAGAAAAAATAAATTCTCAAAATTTTTTCTACCACCTGAAAAAAAAAAATTACTCACAAAAGAAAAATTTGTAAAGAAAAAAATTCTCAACATTTTTTTTATCACCTGAAAAAAAAATTACTTACAAAATAAAAATTTTCAGAAGAAAAAAATACAAAATTTTTGCATCACGCGAAAACAAATCTTTACCAAAAAATTTTAACTCTTGATCATTTTTAAAAATTCTTTTCAAATTGAAATTTTCTATCTCCCGCTCAATAAATAACATCCTACTGTAAGACGCTTATCTATCCTCAAAAACTTTATCAATTCACACTTCCGCTGTTATCTTTATGCATTTCCGCCCTACTTAAGATAAAAAAAAACTTCCAGATGACCGACCTCTACCGTACCACCGCACACCGCCGTGCGCCCATTTTCACACTACTGCCCTAATCGAAATTTTAAAAAAAAATCGCGCTTTTTTCAGTTAATTTTGTCTTTGATTGCTTTACACTTACACCTAACCCCATTAGTTAAAAGAGATATCCTCACCTCCCAGTCACCATGATTTTTTGTTTTATCTTCGAAAGTATAATTTAGGGTGCCAAAACTTTTCTCAACTTTGTATTGTAAAATCAGAAGAAAACTTTTTTTTAAGGCAAAAACATTTAAATGAACAAGTGAAGTTCATTTTTTTTTTTTTTTTTTTTTTTTTTCAAGAAATGGATGATTTAGGTTTCATCGCAACGATTGATGAAAACTGAAAGTTTATTATATCTAAATTTTAGATATTAAATCGATATTTTTATAACTCATGAAAATTTCTGAGTTTGGACAATAAGATGTATTTCTTTTAAACATTAAATGTATTCCATGTGAATGTAAGTATATTTTGATTGCATCTAAATATCAGGTGTTAAATGGGCAATCACTATATCGGGACCATCTTTGAAAGAATGGGCGGGGAGACAAAAAATATTATATTACTAGCTATCCAAATATTCCATATCGAAATTAATAATCGCGTTTAATGTTAAATACATTTGCTTAAAATTAACAGGGGATGGGTTGTGCGGGCTGCGCCTGCAAATTAATAATAACGTTAATAGTATAGGTAATTGCTTAAAATTTTGATTATGGATAATTAAAAGAAAAATATCACAATATTATATAATCACTTTTGTGAGATACAAAGGATACCACTGATAGCAGGGGCACTGACTGTGGGACCACTGATAGCAGGGTGTATTATGCCTGCAAATTAATAAAACATATTAGAGATAATAGATTAATTGAAAAACATAGAACTCAGAATGAGCTCAGAGTGGAAGGACAAGTTCACCTTGCGTTAAAATAACGAAAATTAAAAACTGTTTACTAAAAAGGTGCATAAGAATTTATTAAAATATTCCGTTACAAAATGATCTGGTCTTTAAAAACTTAAAAACCATTGATGTTAAAAATCATAATGAAACAGAAAAAAATGATTCCTGAGATCTTTCGACCGCAAACGCGATCACTTTCAAAGGATACTTTCACTGGAATGTCGCATTCACTGAGCTATTTATACACCAGTCTGGGAAAAAAGGATCAGTCTATTATTTGTTGGGGGTTTCTATGCAGTTGTTTCGTTCCGATGCTGAAGTGTTAGATATTTTTAAAATATTAAACAAAATATGAGGTGTATCATAGGATAAAATATCGTTAAATACACTATTTTTAGGTAGCTTTCATTACAAAAAGCTACCTATTGCAGCCGTTCGGCATAGGCGTAACTAGAGGGGGGCCGGGCCGGGCCCACCCCAGATAGTTCCAGTGCCCACCCCAGAAATTCAAATTCAAGTGATAATGTTGTGATTGTGATATAGTTAAAATTTTCATTTCCGAATATTTGAAAGGTTACACGAGCAAATATATTATATATTTCTGATTTGAGAATTAATGTAATTAAAGCAGTGTACTCGCGTATATGAATGTGTGTGAGAGGGGGTGGGGGCGTGCCAAAGAAGCAACAGTTTAGTCCAGAGCCCACCAAATCTGAGCGAAAGTTTTCTTTTCTGCCCAGAGTTAATGAGAAAAAGAATCATTTCTGAGAAGTCCAGTCTACTAATCTTTCAACAAGGTCATAAAATGTCATCTGCTGTAGTCAGTTCAGGTCGGGGGGGGGGGGGGGGGGTGTCAGGGGCCAGGATTGCATGCAACTTTACCTTTATAAAGTAATGACTGAATTTTTTTCTATTTTCTTCGGAACACTCCGGGTTAGGGAAATTTACCACGGGGGACAATTCTAAGAAGTGATAATTAACCCCCACCACTTTCGGACAAATCCGGATATAGTTCTCAAATCGTTGATCAATTAATTTTCCAAAAGGATCTATGAGGACACCTTGGCAGGGGGCTTCCTTTGAGGATTTGCTATTTCCCTCTTGTAAACGTGTGGGGTAATTTAAGTTTCCCTGCATAATTATCAGCTCACAAATAAATTCTGTACTTCAAAATACGGGAACCTTTTTTGTGTTATTGCCATGAGGCACTTTGTTTCAAGTTCCAGAGTGTAATTTTGTGAGTAAATTTTTTCTCATCAGATCTTTGATATTTTGTATAAGTGCTTGTTATGTAACACAAATGAAATTGCCAGAAAAGTGAAATGAAAGCTTTTTCATGTAAATTTAATTTTTGTTTTTTTTTATTCTTAGTAGCATACATTTAATAGGTTAACAGATGTGTGTTAAACTCTCTCGGGAAAACGTATCATCATTTAATTTCCAAACATAAAAATTATTAATAATATTTAAATTATTTGATATTTAAATATTAAACGCTAATAAATAATTTATCCCATCTTAAAGACATCTTGGTATTTCAGCTTTACTATGTGATAGAATATCTCATAACATCTTCATAAAGAAAATAAACAAAATTTTTAGAAAATATAACATAACACCTTCTTCCACGAAAGTCTTTAATTAATGTCATTTCTTATTTAAAATATGGATAGAGATAGAAATTGGTCAAATCTAGTCTTTTCTTATTTAAATTTATTTAGAATTTATATTGTTGTAGTAGTTATCTTTGAGGAAAGAGTAAATGCTTAATGATGAACACAACATATTGAGTTAAATTGTCTTAGAATCTTTCATTAGGTAATAGAATTTCAATTCATCAACAGCACCAATTTAGATATCATTCAGCCCATGTCTCGCTCTGGTGAAATACAGAGAATTTTTTAGACGATCTGGGAATGACATACTTCTTTAGTTTTAATATCATGTTCAGATTAAAACACATTTGCTGCACCCGACCTGATTTATTGACTCACTAGCTGCGTTGCCCGGGGACGGTTATAGTACTCAGGGCTGAAACTAGATTTTTTTGCATCCTGGCCAAACATGAACTTTGGCGCCCCCCCCCCCCCCTCCCCTCCTCATCAAAGTATATTTACAACAAGAATTTTACTAATTTTCTAATTACCGACTTAATTTAAAATTTAGAATATGTAATCATAAAATATGTAATACAGAACTACATAATCTGCTTTGTCAAATATTGATTCATTAAAAAGTACCCAGGGCCGAAACTAGACTTTTTTGCACCCTGGCCAAACATGGAATTTGTCGCTTCCCCCCCCCCCCCTCCTCAGCAAAGTATATTTACAAAGACAATTTTAATAATTTCTAATAACCGACTTAATTTAAAATTTAAAATATGTAATCATAAAATATGTAATACTGAACTACGCAATATGCTTTGTCAGATATTCCTGAAAATCTTGTAAACGGAATAGAAAATAATTCTGCTTTAAACAGGATCCTTATGCCATATCATCCTTAAATTCTTCTTTGCTTTGGCACAATCCAGACAGGACTATTTTAACAATGCCGTGTTAAACATACATGTGAAAAAAATCGACACACAAAATCTACATTTGGCGCCCGGGGCACATACCCCCTCTGCCCCCCCCTCCCTCTAGTTTCGGCCCTGATGGTAACTTTAAACAAAATTCAAGTTTTTATGACTTTATATCTTTTGAAAATTTTTTAAATGAACCTAGTTTCGGGTACGGTAAGTAGAACACTACTTACTACACTAATACTTGGGTTCTACTTACCGTGGTTTCGGGGGCCCTATTTGCCTTCCGCAGAGCCTAGTGTGTTCGCAACAGACCTCTTTCCGAACGAACATGTGACCTGGATCCCCGCTACCTAAGACAGCATGTACCGGGAGGCTTTTTCAAGAAGGCTCACGTTTTGAGCACTTTATCGCCAGAGTAACGGTTGGCGGGGGGATGAATTCAATGCTACGCACCCTTTCTTGTTCCTGACGTCTTACGCATAGCGAACAGCAACCCCATTCCTTTGCTGAGAGCTTTTTGCTTTTAAAACAAACAGTTTTTTCGCATTAAAATGCTTTTAATTGCACAATATATATAATTCAAACATAAGTTACGTTTTTCAGTTCAATAGTATTGATTTATTTCATTAATTCGCTATATTCGAAGAAATTAAGAACGTATTTTATTTTTTAGGAAAAATAAAAACAAATGTAAAGAAAATTTTGTAATATATATAATTCTATTGATCATTTTTATGACACATTTGAACGTAGTTTTATTAGCATTACTATTGAATTAATTTAGTTTTTTTTTTTATCATTATTAAACGGCATAATTGTGTGACGCATTGTGTGATTGCATTAATAAAACATATTTTCACTGAAATAATTCGTTAAAATTTAATTGTTCTTAATTTAATTGCGATTAGACGTTAATAGGAAGTTGAAATTAAAATCAATTCGATTATAATTAGATTGAACGATAAATCATAAATTATTTAGCTGTATCTTGCAATTAAATCAATCAGTTAAAATAATTGCAAGTTGATGCATGCCAATTAAATCAATTACTATTACATTTTAATGGTGTTAAATCTTTATCATTATTTGAGTTTTATGAACAAAAACATTGGTCTGCCCCTAGTGCACAAAATTAAAAATCTTTAAAATTCTTTAGTTTTTTATTTTAAAATTTTTGCCATATTTTTAAATATTATTTCGTCCTAGTTGTTTTATTTTATTTGTTATTTTAAAATAGTCATTCGTCATATTTGAATAAATCATCTAAATTCTCTCGGATGAAATCCCCCCCCCCCCTCTTACACACACACTCCATTTTTCGTCATTCTGCACATAAATTGCACTATTTATTAAGTTGAAGTGGCAATAAAATAATGATCAATCGTCTGAGGCAACCTCCCATTTCGAATTTTCACTTCTCCCCCCCTCCCCCACCTCTCCTCCAGCAATCTATTTTTTGACCATTTAAAATTCATTGTTGCCCAGCAAAGATTAGTTACAATTGTGTTTTGCTCTATCTGCTGATTTTTAAATAACAAATAAATAATTTACCATAAAAAAAGAAAATGAAAGAAATTGAATAAAAGATTTAAAAAAAAAAAAAAATCAGGATTAACCTTTTGTGCACACGCTTTCATTTTTTTTTTTTTTTTTTTTTTTTTTTTTTTTTTTTTTTTTTTAATTCTCTACATTTTTTTCTTAATTTTCCGTCCTATTTATTACTTTGAAGTAACTATAAGTAAAGGACCCATTATTCAAATTCTGCCCCCCCCCCCCGAAAAAAAGCTTGTTTTTCTTTCACACACACCCCCTCCCTCAAAAAAAATTAAATATTCCAAGTTTTTAATTTTTTGGTTTATTTTTCCATTTGTTAATTGATAAATTTAACTATTTAAATCTACAGCCCCTCACTATCATACATAGTTAAAAAAATTTCTCTAGTGATTTTATTTGTTACTTTGAAGTAGCAAGAGATAGTCATTCAATATTCCTTCTCCCCCACCTCCCCTTAAGGCTGTTCTCAAATCCAAAGGGTCAACTTTCTGACTTAAGTTTTAATTCATTTTTGTTCGGAAACTCATGAAACTAGAAGGTGTTGTTATTCAGAAACTTATGTTATCGAACTGCTTTTTCCGTTTTCTTGTAAACGCAATAAATAGATCTTTCAGAAAATACTGTCAAAGTGGGCATTTTGAACCAAACTTTCGAACGAAAGAAAAAAATCCAGTCAGTAAGGGGAGAAAAATGCCCTGCCACGTGATCCAAATCGCTTCTAACTCAATAGGTAATGGATGGATCCAAGAATGGAAAACACAGTTCGATTCCAAATCGCTTCCATGATCAGGATTTCCAATTTTATATCTTTCCGTTAAAAAATGAATTTTTAAATGCGTGAAAACGTTTTGCGCTTGTTGAGCAGAGCAGTTGAGAATAGCCCTAAGAATTTCATCTCACATTAAAAAAGCAATTTCTAAACATCCTGGTTGGGGGTGTGATAGGTTTTTTTTCCTGGTTTAGCCTATTTTCACTTGACTTTGGGTACTGTTTCTGCAGAATGATTTGGTATTAAATTAATTATACTAAGTTCATCGCAGAAAATATAGTAATTTTCTGTCACGTATTTTTTTTTTAAAATCTGTGTTTATATACATCAAAATGCACTGAAACTGCATTAATTCATTATCCCCATAAATCCATCTTTATATGTAATCAAATATCTAGATTTATGAAGATAATGAGTTTTTGTTTAACAGGTATGGAATTATATAAAAATAATAAAGGCTTTTTAATAAAGGTATGGAATTATTAATACTCAATTGAATGAAAATGTAGATTTTTGAGGGATCAAATAATCAAAATTTTAGTCTATATCATCAAAAGTAATAAAGGCCTTTGATAAAACAGAGTATAAGAGTTCGTAATACAATTTCTTTCGAAGATTTCTTTTCATCTAGAACACATAATTGAAAATATTTCTTTAATTTTGGAAGGACTGTTATTCTAAAATATGCTAATTCTTCTTCCGCCATTTCGGCTCAAAACAAAACACAAGACGACGATTGGCGTTAGAGCTGGCTGTACGTTCTCGCTTTCGCCAACTCGCCAAGACTGGTGCTGAAAACGTGAGCCTTCCCGAAAAAGCTACCGGGAGTGCTCCGCACCTGCCGGAGACAATCGAAAACAAAGTTGAGTGAGCCAAACCTCGTAGTATTCAAGCCCATAGAACCCAAAAGAAAAAAAAAAACCCGCACCAGTAATGTTCTAAAATGTTGTTAACTAAAGTCTAAGATAAGTTCTCATAGTACAGACCTTGTCAGATACCAAGCCTGTCATGCATCCGGGGATGTGGGACATAGGTCCTGGGCTCCTCGGCAAAATATCTTCGAATCATAATACAGAAAGTTGCTGAATTGTCATCTAAGTTGAATGAGCCAAATACCGAAATTGAGCCCTTAGAACCCAAGGAAAAAATGCGTCCCCAAGTGGTGGAAAATACTCTCTTGTAAATTTCACCAATTACTTTTTGCATTAACACGATATTTAATAAACAGATGAAATCCCTTATCTAACTTAAGTTTTAGCTGAGGTATAAAGAAGGACCGGTTCCAGGAGGCCAAGGTCTTAACTGAAATGTAGTTAGGTAAAAGAAAATTTTAGTAGTTTTAAAGCAGCTGAGGATGCTAGAACTATGTTTAAGAAAATTGTAATAGAATGGAATCAATTTTAAAGACGCTGCAACAAAGACCCAGATAAAGAGATTAATATTCAAAATTGGTGGTAGCTGAAATTTGAGAATTTTTTTCGTTCATGTAGTAGCTGGAGCACTTAAGACGTTGTTAGAAAAAAAAAGCTATTGAATTGGACCATTTTTAAGGAAATTATACAGGAAAAGGGGCCAACTGAGAGTTAAGAGCAGGGCCCTAACATGAAAACATGTTGAAAGGTCTTAGCACTTTAGTTCTTCAATTAGTCAAAGTTAAGCATAGGGTATGAATTAATCATTATAAAAAAAATTTCTTTAAATGCGGAACAATGGGGGGAGGGGTTAAAAAGGGGTCCGAGGCTGCCAGTAAAAATATGAGGGTGATTTTCCGGCTAGAGGAGCCCAAGACTCAACTTTAAAAATATGCATTGAGAAGGCGAGAAAATTAAGGTGTGAAAAATGCATGGCGCACAAAAAGTTCAATGGGTCCCGGACCAGGGCCCTAGGAAGCCCCAGGATTTTAACTGAAATGTAGAAACGGATGAATAACTAAATGGAAAAGGGTTCCAAAAATGAAGATCAAATTAAGAGGGGGAAATTTATTAGCTATTTATGGTTCAAAAACTTCAAGGGGTGGCCCTGTACCGGACCTCAAGAAAGCAGGGCCTTAACTGCAATGTAGATGAGTATAAATATATATATATTTCTGTAGTTTTTAAAGTAATCGGGGGTCAATAGATTTATGTTAAAGAAAATTGCAAGCGATTCGGATCTTTTTTAAAGAAGCTGCACCAAGGGCCCCAAGAAGGCTATTAATATTCAAAATTGATGGTAGCTGAAGTCTGAATTTTTTTTTTTTTTTTTTTTTTTTTTTTTTTTTTTTTTGACGTTCATGTAGTAGCTAGAGGATTTAAAAAAATTATTGAAAATAAAAGCTAGTGAATCGGACCGTTTTTAATTGAGCTATAATAAGGGGCCCAAAAGGGGCCAACTGATTGTCGAGAGCAGGGCCTTAACATGAAAACATGTTAAAATACCTTAGTAACTCGCGCTTTAGTGCTTCAATTAGTCAAAATCAAGCATAGATATGAATTATTCATTAGAATAATATTTTAAAGAAATGAGCAAAATATTGGGTAAATGCTTAAAAGGGGGCCATAGAGCCCTAATAAAAATATAAGGGTGTTGTACCTGGATGAAGAGTCCAAGACTCAACTTTAAAATTATACAATGAGAAGGTGAGAAAATTAGGGAGTGAAAAATGCATAGCGCACAAAACGTTTATGGGGCACAGGATCGGGCCCTATGGGACCGTAGAGGGGCCAGGGTCTTGGACTCTTAATCTTAACTGGAATGTAGAAACGAGATAATAACTAAATGGAAAAAGGATCACAAAAATAAAGATCGTATTAAAAGGAAGCAATTTATTAACAAATTAGTGCACAAAAAATTCAAGAGATCCTGTACCGGGCCCCAGGGAGCCAGGGTCTGAACTGGAATGTAAAAATGAGGGAATAGCTAAATAGAGAATTGGCCCCAAAAACGAAGAAGATCGGATAAAAGGGGGGCAAATTAACATTTTAGGGTATAAAAACTTAAAGAGGCCCAGGGGCACCGGCCCTTAAAAATTAAAATTCTGAACCTCAGGTGCATCAGGACCCATCTTGGACTATCCTCATCTAAATTTTCAGACTTTTACGTGCGCTAGATTTTGCTAGCCATCACAGACACACACATACAAACACAGACAGAACGAAACTTTCTTTTATTAGGGTTTCGTTCATCTGAAGAACGTTCATCATCTATTCGTCTCGCTCCTCTGTCTGTCTGTATGTCACAGAGCCCGTTCTCAGAAACTATATATGTTGGAGACTTGAAATTTTGCATACTTATAGCTGAACATGTCACATCAAACGACGAATCATATAATTTTGAAAAAGTCTTATATTTACCCTTCTGGGCTCAACGACGTTCACTGATTACCACTGACCCTCCTCTTTATTTTTTTTATGACCACAGAACGCTTGGAAAAGAAAATCCACTTGACATATCGCCAGTTTTTCGTCGGGTAGACCAGGGGCGGATCCAGAGAATCGTTTTTTTTTTGGTTTTTTTTGGGGGGGGGGGGTGATACCGAGTGACATATAATCAACGTAGTCATAATTTCTGTTGCTCAAATCCTTCCTTGCAGTTAATTATTAAATGAATGTGAAATAATTAATGCGATTTGAAAATATTACAGACTCTCGATTATCCGACATCCGATTAACCAAAACACTCGGTTATCTAACACTTTTATTATATAATCCCGCCCTCTCCTCAAAATATCGTTTATTGTTACTTATTAGGTCGTAAAATTAAAAACGATATAAAAGAATTTATTTATTAAATGTTTTTTTTTTTTTTTTTTTTTTTTTTTTTTTTTTTTTTTTTTTACTCTTGTACTATGGTAATTATTTATCTTATTTTTTGTTCTTTCAGTTATAGTGAACAACAACGTTAATAACACAAGCCTGAGATTATTGTGTTTTTTAACTTTTGACAATTGATTTTGATGTATTTTTTAGCGCTGAATCCGAAAATGACCTTCATTTTTAACCACCACGTCACGATTTTCGCAAATAATAAATTTCAAAGTTAAAAAGTTAAAAATAGCGAAAATCTCTCAAAGCAATTTGTAAAGCCTTAACAAAAGAAGGTAAATGTTTTAAATACATCTGCGACAAATGTCCTATCCTTATCAACCGCCAAATTAAAAGAGGGTACCGAGATGAACCCCATAGAGAAGATTAAAAGAAAAGCACGAAGCAGAGCATGAGCGGTTCAAAGAAACTTCCACGCATGGAATAAAATTATAAGGATTTGAAAAAAATAATATTTTACATGTTTAATTGTAAAAATCCATAGTATAAGGGAAAAAAATGAATAAATTATTATGAAAAAAAGTTACGTCTATTTTATAGTAGCAGATTTTCGCAATATCTCGACTTTTTAAAAAATTTAAAAATTTGCGATTTGTGAAAAATCCTGACATGATGGTATGGTAAAAAATGAAGGTCATTTTTGGATTCAGCACTAAAAAAATACATAAGAACCAATTATCGAAAGCTGAAAAACATAGCCATCACATCCATTTTTTAATATCAGATTTCTAAAAGAGGATAATCTCTGAAAAAGGATCCCCTTCGGAAATCCGAAGGGTCCTTAAGGCTGTTCTCAAATCCAAAGGGTCAACTTTCTGACATAAGTTTTAATTCATTTTTGTGCGGAAATGCATGAAACTAGAAGGTGTTGTTATTCAGAAACTATGACATCGAGCGGTTTTTTCGTTTTTTTGTAAACGCAATAGATCTTACAGAAAATACTAACAAAGTTGGCATTTCGAACCGAACTTCCGAACGAAATAAGAAAATCCAGTCAATAAGGGGAGAAAAATGCCGCCTCACGTGATCAAAATCGCTTATAACTCAATAGGTAACTGATTGATCCAAGAATGGAAAACACAGTTCGATTCTAAATCGTTTCCATGGTCAGGCTTTCCAATTTTACATCTTTCCGTTAAAAAATGAAATTGTAAATGTGCCAAAACGTTTTTCGCTTGTTGAGCAGAGCAGTTGAGAACAGACATAGCATCCTTGAAAGTCAAAATGTGTCATCTAAGTGGTGTGTATACCTCTTCACAAGCGCGGATCCAAGGAAGGGGGAGATCGCCCCGATGCCCCAACCCCCTCTTTGGATCAAAAAATATAAATCCACCGATTATCGGGAATTTCGACAAATGGTCACCGAAAAAAATCAATTTCGTCAATCGTTCGCAGGTCAAAGGATCGCAAAAAATGCGAATTTCGTCAAAAGATCGTGCAAAAACGTAAATTTCGTCAAAGAAGAGCGAAAAAAACGTGAATTTCGCCAAAAAAGTGGGCATTTCGCCAAAGGACCACGAAAAATAACGCGAATTTCGTCTAAGGACCACAAAAAACAAGCGCGAATTTTGTCAAAGGATCGCAGAAAAACCCCGAATTTCGTCAAAGGATCGCGGAAAAAAACGCGAATTTCCTCAAAGGGTCGCAGAAAAAACGCGAATTTCGTCAAAGGATCGCAGAAAAAACGCGAATTTCGTCAAAGGATTGCAGAAAAAACGCGAATTTCGCCAAAGGATCGCAGAAAAAAAGCAAATTTCGCTAAAGGATCGCAGAAAAAACGCCAATTTCGCCAAACAATTGTGGAAAAAATGCTAATTTCGCGAAAGAATCGCACAAAAAATGCGAATTTCGTCAACAGATCTCGGAAAATATGGGAATTTCGTCAAAGAATCGCGAAAAAAATACGCGAATTTCGTCAAAGGGTCGCGGAAAAATGCCCAATTAGCACCAGGAGAAGATTCCCCTAGGCGCGCAACCACGGGGGGATCGATCGGGGCGATCACCCCCCCCCCAAGATATAAATCCAACGCTTTTAACGGCAGTTCTCGCCGAACAGACAAACAAGTAACGAAAACCAAACACTTTTCGGGTGTAAATGGTAAACCTCACTGACGTTTCGGCAATTAGTGAACAAAATAGAATTATGTCCTGTCAGAAGGCATATGGCGCCATAACTTTTTACACTAATGGGTTGAGGTGGTGGACGATGCCATTTCGTGTACCTTTTGTTGAATCTCTACAACAGAAATTGACATCGTTATGCGGATCCCTTTAAAGTGTGTAAACTTTTTCGTTCTTTCAAAGAAGCTGCAATTCTTATTTCTGTATAACGATATTTTTGAGGAGTGCTTTATTGTTTGAGAAAAGAATGGGATTCATAGCAATTTCCAAAGACAGAAAGAAACAAGAAAAAGAAAGGTCCTTTGAAAAATTCAAGCATCTTAATGTTTTCTGAAGAAAACCACTAATGTGTAAAAAATGTACTGTTATTGCCACCCACATTGGTAAATTTCAAGGGGTATTTGATGAATGAAAAAAAGGATTATGTCTTTATGTCCTAATCCTAGTCAGTTAAAAGCTAAAATGCGTATGGTGTGTTAATTTCTCAAAAACCAACTTGGTAAATTTGTTCTTCCCTTCTTTGCCCCGATCGACCCCGCCCCCTCCCCCGTTGATGCGCGCCTAGGGGAATCTTCTGCCGGTGCTAATTGTGCGTTTTTTCCGCGGCCCTTTGACGAAATTCGCGTTTTTTCAGCGATTCTTTGGCGAAATTCCGCGTATTTTTTTCGCGATTCTTTGAAAAAATTCGCTTTTCTTCAGAGATCTGTTCACGAAATTCGCGTTTTTTCGCGATCCTTTGACGAAATTGGCGTCTTTTGCGCAATCCTTTGACGAAATTCGCGTTTCATTTGCGATCATTTGATCTGCAAACGATTGACGAATATTATTTTTTTTGGGGGGGGGGGGGCGATCCCCCCCCCATGGATCCGCGCCTGGAGTAGACCATATAAAATCAAATAAACCGGCCTTAAATGAACCTAAATAACTTACGAGATTGGGGGCCTGTGCCCACCCCACAAAATAGTTCTAGTTACGCCTATGCCGTTTGGAGGAAAGCAATTTCAAAAAATTTTCATCGATCATGACCCCCAGACCCCGAATCCGCCCTCCGTTCAAAATTGACATATATATATATATATGACATTTGTCACACTTTAACTCTCGTATTTATGAACCTATTTGGATGTAATTCGGTGTGTACATAGTACATACCAATGTCTCGACCGAGTTCGTTGGCCAGCTTCCTCCGCCATTTTGTTTCAAAATGGCGGCCATTTAAATTTTTTTTAAAAATTTAAAATTTGAAATGTGGTACCAAAAAATTGAAAATGGAAAAATATTTTTTTCTTATGTATTTGACCTTTATACAAAGATTCCGGAGCAGTTTTTGTTTTGTCTATATCTTAAAAAATGACTGAGTTATAGCATTTTGAATTTCTAGCGTGGCTGACATTTTGAAACGTCCTGAAATTTGTCACGCGATAAAAGGCGTATTTATAAACAGATTTGGATGTAACTTCGTTTATACATAGTACATACCAATGTCTCGACCGAGTTCGTTGGCCAGCTTCATCCGCCATCTTGTTTAAAAATGGCGGCCATTTAAATTTTTAAGAAAATTCGAAATTTGAAATGTGGTACCAAAAAATTGAAAATTGAAAAAATATTTTTTTCTTATGTGTTTGACCTTGATTAAAAGATTCGGGAGAAGTTTTTGTTTCGTCTATACCTTAAAAAAATGGCTGAGTTATAGCATTTTGCATTTCTATTGTGGCTGACGTTTTAAAACGACCTGATTTTTTCACGCGATAACAGGCGTATTTATGAACCGATTTTGATGTACCTTAGTGTGTGCATAGTACATACAAATATTTCGACCGAGTTCGTTGTCCAGCTTCATCCGCCCACTTGTTTCAAAATGGCGGCCATTTAAAAAATTTAAAAAAATTTAAAATTTAAAATGAGATACCAAAAAATTAGAAAACGAAAAAGATTTTTTTGTATGTGTTTGACCTTAATACAAAGATTTCGGAACAGTTTTTGTTTCGTCTATATCTAAAAAAATGGCTGAGTTATAGCATTTTGCATTTCTATTGTGGCTGACATTTTAAAACGACCTGATTTTTTTCACGCGATAACAGGCGTATTTATGAACCGATTTGGATGTAACTTGGTCTGTACATAGTACATACCAATGTCTCGACCGAGTTCGTTGGCCAGCTTCATTCGCCATCTTGTTTCAAAAGGGGTGCCATTTAAAAATAAATTAAATTTAAAATTTAAAATGAGGTATTAAAAAATTGGAAAATGAAAAAGATTTTTTTTTTTATGTGTTTGGCCTTGATACAAAGATTCCGGAGCAGTTTTTGTTTCTGAAAATTTGTTCTTTGTTTATATCTTAAAAATCGTTTGAATCATAGCACTTTGAATTTCTAGCATGGCTAACATTTTGAAACGATCTTGTATTTGTCACGCGATAACACACGTATTCGCCTATTTCGATGTAAGAAGTCATGTGGATAGTATACATCAATATCTCGACCAAGTTCGCTGGCCAGCTTCATCAGCCATCTTGTTTCAAAATGGCGGCCATTAAATTAAACAAAATTATATTTAAAGTGAGGTGCAAAAAAATTAGAAATTGAAAAAGGTTTCTTTCTTAAGTATTTAACCTTGATATAAGGATTCAGGAGCATTTTTTGTTTGTCTTTATCTTAAAAAATGGCTCAGATATAGCAATTTCAATATCGAATGTGGGTGACATTTTGAAAGGTCTGATTTTTTGCTTGCGACAGCACTCGTATATATCAATCGATTCCGATGTGTGTGAGCATGTGCACAGCAATTACAAAGGTCTCGACCAAGTTCACTGGCTAGCCTCATGCACCATGTTGTCTTAAAATGGCAGGCACTTTAAGAAATCGCCGAATTTGGCAGCCAAATATAAGTTACTTTAAATAAAAGCAGCTTCGATAAAGCTGACTAATTTCGCGAAATTCTCATTCATAATGATTTAGTATTGATAAAAATTAGTATTGAATCTCCTATATTCGGTTTCCACTAAATTGAGCTTCGTGTGTTTGAATAATATAAGTTGGCTTTTTTAAAATAAGGAATATGAAAGTTACCTCTTCCTCCCGGAACTGGCCGGAAGGACTTCCTTTACTTAAAATCTCCAATGATTCCCTAATTCTCAAAGCATAATAATCTAATGTAGGTATAATAATTTTTGCGTTCTCGAAATCTATTTTTAAATTTTGACGTATAATATCCAAGCTTTTAGTAAGGACACATAGATTACACTTAAATCAGCAATCAATTTAGTCACGCAAAATAATGTATTTATTTTTAACGATAAATTTTACAGACAAACTGAGGGAGCTCCAATGGGATCGCCCATTTCAGGTTTAATGGCGGAACTGAAGCTTAGACATATAGAAAATCAAATAATGGTAAATTTTGAATTAAAACCAACGCTATGGATCCGGTACGTAGACGATGTGTTTATCTTTTGGGATCATGGCATATAAACCTTAGGGGAAAGTAGGGTAATGACGCTCAGAAGGGTAATCCCGCTCACCCAATATCTCTAAACAGAATAGAATTGAAAACGTGCGATCGGTACCGGCACCTAGCGAACTTCATCGTAAGTTCCCAGTAAGGATATAGTGACCGTCAGAAGAAAAGTACTTTTGTGTCTTCACGTTATTAGTTTGCAGTTGTTTTGTTATTAAATTATACAACATCTAACTTGAAGGCAAGTGTACTCTCTTATTTTCAAATATTAATTTTCTCATTATGTCTACAAAATATATACATTTAGCTGTACTTTCATGCTTTTATTTATTTTTGTAGTGCGTTATTACGCCAATTATAATGCATTAAAACCCAACATGGCGATAACGGGTAATGGTGCTCGCTCGCGTGGAATTCCAGAAGAAGTGTTGCCAGTGGGCAACTTTTTTAAAATTCAAATTTATTGATTAACACCATTTTTTTGAAATGGTAAAATTCCCCTGTTTTCGCCTTAATTAATACGTCATTAAACAAGGAGCGTTTTACGATTTCAAAAAAGTGGTGAAAATCAAAAAACCTCAATTTAAAAAAAGTAACCCGCTATATGTGTAACACAATATGTGTAAAGTGGTCGCAAAAAGTCTGCACTTGTGTGAACAGCCCACACAACTACATATGTGACGTTTGTCCTACTTAAATGTTGTATTCAAACTCTGAGCGCAATTACCCTACCATGTCGGGCATTAGCGCTCAATCGATGGTTATTTAAATAAAACGATTAAAAAAAAATCCTTAAACTTTTATGCAAATTAGTTGATTCCAAACTGTTCCTTATGCCTTGGAGTTATACTTCGTTATTTTATTGTCTAAATTTGACTAGCTATTCATGTTTTCCCTTAAGTGAGCGTCATTCCCCTACTTTCCCCTAAATGAATTTTTAGTGAAAGTTAATGAAATAGACACGAACATTAAATTCACCTTAGAAGTAGAAAATGGGGGGGGGGGGGGTTACCATACCTGATACAGAACTAATAAGAAATACGGATGCGGTGAAAAATATAAAGAAGAGTATACAGGAAGCACTGCCGTTCAAATAACACCATGTCTTATGACTGTAACTCCCCTTTCAAATATAAAATTGCTGCTTACAGATTTTACGTAAAACGAGCCTTTGATATTTGCAGTGAAAAGTATCTACAAAATGAATTAAATACAATTAAACACATTGCAATAGAAAACGGATTTTCCCCTCAGCACATAAATAAATTACTTTATGAAGTAAAGCAGAAAAATCAAAAAGAAAGAATTAACATGAGAGAACTTAGAATCTGTACAGTCGTGGAAAAAAAAAAGAAACACCTCTTACTAACTCTGCAAAAAATTATCATAGAAGAAAGTTACTGGTACCTCACGATTGGTAATAAAGTCTACTTTTAAATGATGTATATAAAATTTGCTTAGGGGACCATCTACATATTGAAACGAACCATAACTTTGTTTTTTTCAATAGCAATACACAATTTTGACAGCATAAATGAACTCTACACCCTTCAATTAGCCAAACAAAACAAATTTTTATGCAATTCGTACGATACGTTTCTGAGAAATGAATTATTTTAAAACGAGCGTATTCTATGGGGTGTATCCAAATTGAAGTTCGGTCCTCGATTGTTGACCGAGAGAGCACCCTTCTTGATCAAGGCACTCAAGCAGTCATTGAAGACTTTTAGATTACAGGACAACATAATAGTCCAGGATATAGGGAATTTTACCTAGCAAAATTAATGGTAGTTCTGGAAATCGGCTTACTCTATGTTTTTAAGTCGCTGAATCCGAATTTGTAACTTACCACCAAAATTTCCCCCGGCAACCCCCCCAAATTTTGGTAAAAAGCCCCCCACCCCCCCAAAAAAAAGTTTTTATTAAAAAAAATCAAGTAAGTCAAGAAAAGTATCTAGAAATTCAGAAAGTAGACAAAATTTGCAACAAATTAGATATATAACATTATGACTTAGGATGAAGGGGAAGGGGGATCTGCCTCGGAACATGCGCCGTGGTGCTGCGTGGACTAAGTTGCGCAATTCCACTTAACCCCTCACACGTTTACATTCGCCCCCCCCCCCCATCTCCCCTCCGAACTTTCTCTATAAGGTTCACTTTAAGTTTTTTGGGTCGCTGAATCCGAATTTTTAACTTGCCCCTAAAATTCCCCCCCCCCCCCACCAAGATAGTTGTTTTCTTACTTAAATTTCTTATTGTTTTAGGGGAAAAGCATTACGAAAGTCAGAAACTAGACAAAATTTGCAACAAATATAGGATATATGACATTATGACGTAGGATAAACGGGGAGAGAGGGGGCTGCCTCGGAACATTCCCCGCGCGCTTTTCTCAAAAACCGAATTTTTCCAAAAAATCAATTTTTTGGGTGGTTGCCGGGTCAAATTTTGGTGGGAAGTTACAAATTCAGATTAGGGGCCCAAAAACGTAAAGTGAGTCGAAATCCAGAACTAGTATTATTTTTGCCAGGTAAAATCCCCTATTGCCTGGACTTCATAACTTAGTGCACGTAGCGCCGCAGTGCATGTTCATAGACAGCCCTCCCCCTCCCCGTTCATCCTACCTTATAATGTCATATATCCTATTTGTTGCAAATTTTGTCTAGTTTCTGAATTTCGTAATGCCCTAAAACAATAAGAAATTTAAGTTAAAACAAACTATTTGGGGGGGTTTCTGGGGGGGGGGGAATCTTGAGGGGAAGTTAAAAATTCGGATTCAGCGACCCAAAAAACTTAAAGTAAATCTTATAGAGAAAGTTCGGAGGGGACATGGGAGGGCGAATGTAAACGTGTGACTGGTTAAGTGGAATTGCGCAACTTAGTTCACGCAGCACCGCGCGCATGTTCCGAGGCAGATCCCCAGTGGCGTACCCAGGATTTTATTTCGGGGGAGGGGGCTGACTTAAATTTCCATAATGTTCTAAATCTTACGAAGCACGTTGAATTGTGTTATAAACAGAAATCATTTTTGCCAATAAGGCCGTAGGCGGGGGGGGGGGGGGGGGGAAGGGGCAGGGGTGACTTTGTTCCGAATTTTCCGAAAATTTGAAAAATTTTGTCTAGTCCAAAAATTTGGACTTAAAAAAATAGCGATTTTTGACATGGTCGCCGAAAAAAAAACAATTTCATCAATTGTTCGCCGAAAAAAAATCTCCAATTTTTTTAAAGGATTCGAAAAGGAAAAAACCAAAATTTGTCATAGGGCCACAGATAAAATGCGAAGTTTGTCACAGGATTGCGAAAAAACAGTCAAATTTCGTCAAATGGGCACAGAAAACTCCCGAATTTCGTCATAAGGCCTCAGAAGAAACGCGAATTACATCAAACGTTTGAGGGGGAAAAATACGAATTTCGCAAAAAGATCGCTAAAAGCACGCATACCGACAAAGGGCTGCGAAAAAAAGCTAATTTCGTAAAGGATCGCAAAAAAAGCTAATTTCGTCAAAGGGACATAGAAAAACGTGAATTTCGTCAAAAGGGCGCAGAAAAGCGCAAATTTCATTAAAAAGAGGAGAAAAAACGCTAATTTTGTGAAAAAGCCGCGGAAAAACGCAAATTTCAACAAAGGATTGCGAAAAAACGCGAATTTCGTCATACGGCCGCCGAAAAAGCGCGAATTTCATCGAATGACTACAGAAAATACGCGAATATCGTCAAAAGGCCTTAGAAAAAACGCAAATTTCGACAAAGGATTGCTAAAAAGACACGCATTTCGTTAAAGGGAAGCGGAAAAAAACGCGAATTTCGTCAAAAGGCCGCAGAAAACCGCAAATTTCACCAAAAAGACGAGAAAAAAAGCAAATTTCGTCGAAAAGCCGTGGAAAAAACGCAAATTTCGACGAAGGATTGCCTAAAAAACGCAAATTTCGGCAAATGACCACAGAAAAAATGCGAATTTCGTCAAAGGGCCGCAGAAAAAACGGAAATTTCAACAAAGGATCGCTAAAAAAACATGCATTCAGTCAAAGGGCAGCGGAAAAACGCGAATTTCGTTAAAGGATCGCAAAAAAAAAAAAAAAAAAAGCGGTGTCACAAAGAAGGGCGACAGAAAAACGTGAATTTTGTCAAAAGCCTGCGGAAAAAAGCAAATTTCGTCAAAAAGCCGCGGAAAAAAGCAAATTACGACAAAGGATCTCAAAAAAAACGCGAATTTCGCCAAAGGGCCGCAGAAAAAACGCGAATTTCATCAAAAAGTCGCGGGAAAACGCGAATTTCGAAAAAAAGATCGCTTAAAACACGCATTCCGTCAAAGAGCTGCGACAAAAAAGCTAAATTAGTAAAAGATCGCAAAAAAACGCGAATTTCATCAAAAAGACGAGAAAAAAAACGCGAATTTCATCAAAAAGACGAGAAAAAAAACGCGAATTTCGTCAAAAATCCAAAGGAAAAATTTTTTTCATTCATTCATCATTTCAAATTCATTTTCAACTATTTTGGGATAGGTCTGTAACCCCATCACCCCCTTTCTTCTTCTTTGGGTGTAATGTGGCGTCACTGTGCATGTGCACTAATATGGAACTAAACAGAAGAGTGTGGCTAGTCTGTTGAATGATAGGAGAAAAAAATGCAAATTTATCTCAAACAGAAAGAAAAAAAGAAATTTTTTTTCGGCTATTTTGACAGGAGGGGGCTGTAAGCCCATCAGCCGCCTCCCCTTCTTTCGGTAAGCTGTGATGTCAATGTGGACTAATATGGATTTAACGAAAATGGCTATTTCGCTGTATGGCAGAAGAAAAATTACAAATTTATCTCAAACAAGAAGAAAAAAATCAGCCTTTTTTTTTTTCATTTCATTTTAGACTATTTAGGAAGGGGACACCCCATTAGCCCCTTTCACCTCTTTGGGTATAATGTGGTGCCCCTGTGTACTAGTATGGAACTAAAGAGAAGAGAGCGGCTAGTCTGTTGAATGATAGGGGGAAATACAAATTTATCTCAAACAAAAAGAAAAATATCAGCACTTTTTCATTTCATGTTCGACTTTTCGGGGATAGGGCTGTAACCCCATTAGCCCCCTTCTATATTTTTGGGTATAACGTGGTGTCACTGTACACTAATATGGAACTACAGTGAAGGGAGCGACTAGTCTGTTGAATGATAGGGGAGAAAATGCAAATTTATCTCAAGCAGACAGAAACAAATCAGCGCTATTTTTTCATTTCATTTTCTACTATTTGGAGAGTAGGGGGGCTGTAATTCCAACAACCCCCTCCCCATATTTGGGTATGCTGTGATGTCAATGTGGACTAATATGGAGTTAACGAAAATGGCTATTTTGCTGTATGACAGAAGAAAAAAATTACAGATTTATCTTTAAAAAGTAAGGAAAACCACTTTTTCATTTAATTTTTCGACTATTTCTGGTTTGGGAGGGAGGGCGGCAGTAACCCCGTCAGCCCCCTTTCTCTTCTTTGGTGTCAATATGGACTACTATGGAACTATATGGTGAAGGAAGCGTATAGTCTGTTGAATGATAGGGGATAAAGTGCAAATTTATCTTAAACAAGCAGAAAAAATTCAGCACTATTTTATCATTTCATTTTCGACCATTTCGAGAGGAGGGGCTGAAATTCCATCAGCCCCCTCCCCATCTTTTGGTATGCTGTGATGTCAATGTGGACTAATATGGTGTTAACGAGAATGTCTATTTTGCTATATGACAGAAGAAAAAATTACAGATTTCTCTTAAAAAAGTAAGGAAAAATTACTTTTTCATTTAATTTTTCGACTATTCCGGGTGGAGGGGGGGGGGGGGCTGTAACCCCTTCTTCCCCCTTTCTCTTCTTTGTTGTCAATGTGGACTAATATGGGACTAATGAGAATGGCTAGTCCGCTGTATGATTGAAAAAAATTAAAACTTTCCAAAAAAGAAAGAGGAAAAAGCAGCACTTTTTCATATCACTTTCGAAAATTTCGGGGGGGGGGGGGCTGTAGCCCCATCAGCCCCTCCTTGGGTACGCCCATGCAGATCCCCCCTACCCCTTCATCCTAAGTCATAATGTCATGTATCTAATTTGTTGCAAATTTTGTCTACTTTCTGAATTTCTAGATACTTTTTCCCTTAAACAATAAAAAATTGATTTTTTTAATAAAAACCTTTTTTGGGGGCATTTTACCAAAATTTGGAGGGATTTCCGGGGGAAATTTTGGTGGGAAGTTAAAAATTCGAATTCAGCGACCCAAAAGACATATAGTAAGCCTTTTTCCAGAACTACCATGAATTTTGCTAGGTAGACCCCCTATACGGTCTCTATTGCCTGGACTATAAGAAATTTCAAAATATCTAGTCACTTCTATCATAGACGACCCCCTTATAAACTATCATTTTTCTTTTTTTTAAGCATAATTCGAAAACTGCTTGGAAGAAAAATGTGAAATTTTGGATTTCCATAAAACAGGACTTAATAAATCTAAATCCATCAAAAAAATTGTAGGTTGCAATTCATAATTTTTTCGAATATTAATTTCATAATTCATGTCATAAAATTATAAAAATTGTAAATTCAACGTATTTATGTTTGGGTATTTTAGTATTATTGCTACACAAAAAATTAACACATTAGGAGTATAATTTCGGGGCATTTTAATAAAAATATGAAAATGTAATTTAACATTAGAAGCACTAAACTTTGAATGTTTATAATTAAAAAACTTATTATTCAAATGACTTGAAATTTGGTGTCTAGGCATAGTTTAAATCGAAGATTTGAAATATATTGTTAAAATTTGGCATTTCTATTGAAAAAAATGAAGTTTGGGTTTGTTTTAATATGTAGGTGGGCCCCTAAGCAAATTTTATATACTTCATTTAAAAGTAGAATTTATTTCCAATCATTCGGTACCAGTAACTTTCTTCTACGATAATTTGTTGAAGAGTTAGTAGGAGGTGTTTACTTTTTTTTTCCCACGACTCTACCTTCCATTACGTACCAAGATTATATGAAAGGTTAAAATACGCCTTAAGGAAATTTGATATCAATTTAATAGCCAAACCTCCTACAAAATTAAAAGCTCTAATTCAAAGGAAAATTGATCCCATACCTAATAAGGAAATTGCAGGTGTTTATTCTATCCCATTTCAAACGGAAAAACAGGAGTTAAGCTACATGGTTATGACCACTCGAAAATTTAAAGAAAGATTGGGGAAGCACATGAGAGAAATCAAGTTTAATCGACCGCCTACAGCACTTTCCAGATTAAATCAACGCCAAAATTTAAAAATACATTTCGAAAACGCAAAAGTTATTATACCTACATTAGATTATTATGCTTTGATAATTAGAGAATCATTGGAGATTTTAAGTAAAGAAAATAGTGTATGTAACGATGTTTTATCCTATGATATACCTCATATTTGGTTTAATACACTGCTCAAAACAATTAAAGGATATTGCAGTTTTAGGTGGATTTTGTATCTGGTAAACTGTTCAGCTGATTGATACATGGTCGACAGACATAGTAGGTTATATGAGAATAAATTACACATGTTTGGCAGAAAAAAATGCATTTTATTGCGCATTTGTGTACTAAAGGAAAAAAACACAATTTGTGCATATGAGAAAAAAAGAATAAGAAAAGGTGTTTTCTTCAAAGAAAATCATTTTCAGTAGGGGGTATGGTTTCCACGGGCGGCCAGCAACGTTGAACACCTTTGAGGCATGGACTCAATGAGGCTATTAATGACGAGTTGGGGTATTCTGCCCCACTCATCCAGAAGAGCTCTTTCCAGTTCTTGGAGAGTTTGTGGGGGTTGTTGGCGGCCAGAAACTCGTCTTCCTAGAGCGTCCCAAACGTGCTCGATTGGATTCATGTCTGGAGAACACGCTGGCCATTCCATTCGAACGATTCCTTCCTCGAAAAGGAAATCCTCCACCAGATTTGCACGATGTGGCCTGCAGTTATCGTCCATTAAAATGAAGTTATCTCCGATTGCTGCAGCGTAAGGGACTACAATAGGTCTGAGGATCTCATCCCTATATCGGCGACCAGTCAGAGCTCCATCTCGAATGATGTAGAGGTCAGTGCGCCCGTCAATGGAGATGCCACCATACACCAACACTCCTCCACCGCCAAATCTGACACTTTCGTGCACGAACGCAGGAATATTCCTACTGCCACGGTCCCTCCAGATGAAAATACGCCTATTATCCGTATGCACAGAAAAACGGGACTCGTCAGAAAACAGAATATTGCTCCATTCATTTCTCCTCCAGTTGACATGCTCGGTTGCCCACTCCCTGCGGTCGCGACGATGCCTTGATGTTAATCTAACACATATCATCGGTCGGCGAGCATACAGACCTACAGCATGGAGCCGGTTTCGGACAGTCTGAGTTGAAATCGTGGTGCCTGTAGCCGAGCGAAGGTGTTGTTGGAGAAGAGTAACGTTCATGGTTCGGTGTCTCCGAGCTGTTAACGCTAAATACCGATCTTCATTGGGCGTTGTTGCCCGTCTACGACCTTGCCCTGGTCTTCGGTCTGCACATCCACTCTCCAAAAAACGGTTCCAGATCCTGGAAATGACACTTTGTGACACTCCAATGGCTTGCGCTACTTCGGCTTGAGTTTAGCCTCCTTCTAACCTACCAACAATTCTCAAAGCTTCTGAATCTGTCAAATGACTTCGCTGAGACATCGTACTCATCGAAACAAAGCAATCACTGAATGCCGATCATCCTTGTCTTCATTCTCTTTTATCCAGTTGAAAGTCAAATTTCATTCGCTGCCGCTGAAGCGACGTTTTTGACGTCGAACTCAAAATTTGCATACTCCACAGTTTGAAAACCAGAAAAATTTGCATTTGTGATTCTCTTCTTCTATTTTCGGCAAAAAAAATTTCGTTTATATCTTTATTTTATATAAAACTTCAAATATCCTTTAATTGTTTTGAGCAGTGTATTTTAAAAATATCTAACACTTCAGCATCGGAACGAAACAACTTCATAGACACCCCCAACAAATAATAGACTGATCCTTTTTTCCCAGACTGGTGTATAAATAGCTCAGTGAATGCGACATTCCAGTGAAAGTATCCTTTGAAAGTGATCGCGTTTGCGGTCGAAAGATCTCAGGAATCATCTTTTTGTGTTTCATTATGATTTTTAACGTCAATGGTTTTTAAGTTTTTAAAGACCAGTTCATTTTGTAACGGAATATTTTAATAAATTTTTATGCACCTTTTTAGTAAACAGTTTTTAATTTTAGATAGTAGATTATTTTAGAAACAATTACACAGGCCTGCGAAATTGAACTTTTTGAAAAATACAAGAGAAGTTTTCGTTGTTTGGTGTGCTGATTTCGAAAATGACCTGCATTTTTTTCCCATCACATCAGGATTTTTTGTAAAATCGATATCCGTATTTTTGCTAAAATCCTATTTGAAAAGGAATTCCCTCCAACCATTTTGCATGTACTATCTGGCAACAGTGGTTTTTATCCATTTAAATCTATGTAAAATAGTCGATTCATGGTGAGGCAAATTTATTTTTCAGCAATCGATTATTTTTTTCTATAATAATGGATAAAAACCACTGTTGCTAGATCGCACGAGCCGCTTGTTGTCGAGAGCAAAACAAAAAGTTCCCTGAGTGTAAAATTTTTACATAAAATTATGGTGCAGTTTCTAGAAAAAAATCACCAACATACTATTTTAATCTGTTTTTATTAAGGTAACTTACATAAAATAAACGATTGACCAACAGGAACAAATATTATGTATGTGTACATGAAAGTTTGAAACAAATTTTAAACTGAGGAAAAAACAATACAAAACAAAACAAATGAGTTTATATTTAAGTATGCACTCTTTTTCCTTTGAAACTTCTTTTTGACGTTCTTCTTTTATTTTCAATCTCAGGCCTATCTCGTGTTCGTGTTTACATCCAACGGTAGTCGGCGAGCATGTTCTTATCTCATCATTATTGAGCGCTCCATATCTTCATGTCTTGATACAGCCTTTCACCTTGTTCTTCGCAGACTGATCCTAAATTTTCGGGTGAAAAAGTTCACATGTGAGTGAAGGAAATGTATTTTGACACTTATGAAGCAACCTAATGCTTGAAATTTGTCCAGCATGTTCATTACAATTGGTTTTCAGTCAGGATTCTTGTAATTACACAGAACTTTGCTGACGACATCTTTGAAGGCAACCCAAACATCTATTTCCTTTGTTGCCATGCTAGTCTCAAAATCTTTATCCTTCATAAGCTTGCGGATATCCGGACCAACAAAGATTTCCTCTTTCAACTTGGCTTCGGATAAACCTGAAACTTTTTGCACAGGTATTTGAAACAATCGCAATCATTAGAAACAATACAATTTTTGGCCCAAATAAACTGTTCCGAATCATATTCTTAGTGCCTGGTTTAAGATTTTGTCTTTTCGGCCATTCTTTTTTGACACAATGTTGAGTCTTATCACGGCTGTCTCACTCACAAATGAAACATAGGTACTTTGTGTATCCACCTTGTTGACCAAGAAGCATGGAGATAATTTTCAAATCACCGCAAACAGTCCAATTGAGGTCGGCATATTTAATTTTGTTGAGGACGAGAGCCAGGTTTTCATAGCGTTCTTTTAAATGCACCGAGTGTCCAACTCATACAGATGGATACTGGCTTCCGTGATGAAGAAAGGCAGATTAAGACTCCTTTTCTATAAATCTATAAACAGCCTCCATTCATCTTTATCGTAGATGATGTTAAATTTGCTCACTAATCCGGGAACACCAGAACAATAGACCAGGTTCTGCTCTTCCTCAAAGTACTTAAAAAATTCCTTTTTCGATTCCTGTACCAATAAAAAGAGGTTCTTTTGGCCAATAAGTTTTTTTTTTCTTTCAATGTGGAGCCCAACAATTCGGCAGCCTCTTTCAAAAGGCCATGATCTCTAGTGAGATCTATAAGTTCAAACTCAGAGAGGGGCTGAGGTGAATTGCCTCCAGATGATTTCGATTGGGCATCGGAACCTTGAACTTCTGGATATTTCTAGTCTGAAGACTCTGAAGAGATGACTGACAATTCAGTTTGACGCAAAGGCACTGGCACATCATGTCCATGACGAGCGAGGCGTATGGCTGATGGAATGTAAAATTTAATTTTTCATGAAAAATGACGTGATAGAAATTTTTCATTATTGTTTTTTTTAATTAGCACCAAAAAATACATAAAGTTCAGTTATCAATTCCCTTGTATTTTTTGTATCGCAGGCCTTTGTTATTGATGTAATCCTCGTATACATAATTTTTATAACATTTTAAAAGAAGGGGGCGGGGCGCGATTTCCTGTGACCCAACGGAAAGTTGTTAGTTTCATTCGAGGTTTGTTATATTCTGATACATTCACTGAGGCATTTTTATAGATAAAAGCATGAAATTTGCAGACATGGTAATTAAAATAAATTAGAATAGAAAAGCGTTTTTTTTTTTTTTTTTTTTTTTTTTTTTATATATATATATATATATATAAATATATTACATCTTAAGTTATAAACAACTGCTGTCGTATTATGACCTTTTTGTAGCCCGAAAATTGGTTCAAAATGCCTAAAACTATTTGCTTTTATCAAAAAATGATAAACTCTATTCGATTTCTTTGTTTCTTAATAAGAATACTTGTAGATTTCGTGCATTTAGAAAAATAACTTCGTGAAATCTCAGAAAATAATGAGTTTGGATTTGTAAACAGCTTTAATACAAAATTTCTGAAACATACTCTGATTAAAATGTGATCGAATGCTTTTTTTTAACATACTTGTCAATTGTCATCTTAACCCTTTATATCCCGAATTATAAATCAGAAATTTGATCCTCTTCAATAATTATCTTCGTTAATGCCTGAAGTTATCCAAAACAACTTATATAACAACAATTTGATTTTTAGATAGATTTTTACATAAAACTGATTTAATAAATGGGTAGTTAGAGGGGGGGGGGGTGTAAAATATTTACAAAAATAATTAGATTAATTAACAAAATATACTGTTATGGAAACATCACAATTCTTCCAAGAACAATGTAGATAAATGTATTGTGATCTTATCTGTAACTGAGACATGCTTTAGGTAGATTTCGTATGAAATACAATCTATTACATTCTCCTCTATGTTGGAATTTCGGAAAATTTTTTGCAGATCTACACCGATCATGACACCTAGAACACAAAATGCCTCCATTAAATAACAACCAAAAATAAATCTGAAAAATATGTACGGAGTTATCTTTTGATTTTTTTTTTCAATATGAAGTTAGAATACCTTCATATAGTACAAAATATTAGGAATTATATTTTGATCGTTGATAAAGTATCGAAAAATGAAACAAATGTTTACGTTCAATCTGAATCATATTTTTTAAATAATCACTTTTTTCCTGAAAGTTACTCAACCATTTCTACCAATAGGTAAAAATTTCATTATTTCAAATAAGAACAGAATTTGTTGATATGGTACAAGGAAAAATATTTTTTGGCATAGACAAAAATTAAATGTATAAAAATGCGTATGAATTATCAGATTCCTGTGACACACTCTATGACATAACAAAAGAAACATTTAATTTTGCTTGTTTTATTGAGATTTAAGATTTTAGCTCAATTTGTGCAATTTCGTTTCAGTACTTTTTGAAAGAAAAGATGCAACATCAAAATCTTTGTTCTGTCACAAACATATAGGGGACACTAGGGACGGTTGACCATACGAGAGGCTTGTCCCACCCATCAATTTTCATATTTAAAAGAATTTCAGAGTTTTATCAATAGGTGTCAACCAAAGCTACTGGAATGCTCAAACAACAGTCTTCGTTTCATAGAGGTAATCGAAATAGGTGTGGAAAAATCAATTGTGAGGCATTTTCAACCTAAAAGTTGTGTTTTTTAGAAATATTCTGTAAGCTTTTTTTAAATAAATTATATCATAGAAATTTAAGTAAGTAGGTTTTAAGTAATGCAGAAATATTGAGCTTTCATTCCAGGCATAAAGACGGTACAGTAAGTTAGGCTTAACATAACAGTGGGGTAATCTTTATAAAAGGTCTATGTAGGCAGGCTTGACCCAGTCAATGCGAGGGAGGGTTGACCAGATGCTCAAAGCTCCTTTAATTAAGTTGTTTTGGAAATCTTTTTATTATACACTGTGCATAATTAAAAGTTAATGGTATATACATAAAAGAATGTAAATTTATTCTGTAAAGCTTCAGTGAAATGGTGTGATGGAAAAGAAAATGTTTAAAGCTGACTATAGAAAACTGTGAAAAATTGCTTGAAAATGGGAAAGTTGATAGGAGCTTTTTTTCCATTTAAATATTGCTTACAATAGGTAAATAGAAACTGTGGGAAAGACTAGAAAGGGCTATACAGGAGGAAAGCAGCAGTCTTAACCCTTTGAGGGGCAGTGGTGTGTTTAAAAAAACCCTTAATTTTAATTCCGAAACATCACAATGACACCAGAATTTTGCTAAAATCTTTTCATTTAACATATATGTGAAATTAGCCTTTTTCTTATTTCCAAATAAATTTGTTCATAAATTCCGGTGCCATTCATTTATTTCAACATTTTAGTACTGAAAGTACTTTGCCCCTTAAAGTTTTAAATCATGTAAATGATAAATTAAGTGTTCATGCGGTTGCAAAAGAACATAGCATCGATCGAAAAAATTTAGGAAGGTATGTAGAAAAATTTCACCAGGGTGAATACAGTGAGATGAAGTCAAACTATGTGATAACTAGATTTGTCAGACCGAGTGTCATAAAAAATAGAACAAGGAGATTAAAAAACCGGGACAGTGGCTCCAAAATTCGGACATAATAACATGAAACACTATGAAAACGAAATCTGTCTCTAACAGAATGCTGCCTTAAATGTTAAAATTTCATTTTCCCTGCTGTACAAGTATACCTGCCCAGACAAATTCCTGTTTAAAACAAAATTTTTCTCCTCTGACTTGCGATTGTGTCTTAACAGGTTTGTTTAAGCCTCATATTTAAAAAAATATATTTTGTTATAATAATTAAACGATGTAGAATGAAGTTATTTTGCTTTTTTTGAACTGATTTCATTTCTCTTCACAAATAGTGCAATATAAAACAAAGTGGGTCAAGCCTCCCTTATAGTGGGTCAAGCCTCCCGTATGTGGGGAGCCTTGACTCATTATTTTTTCATGTATAAAATCAATTATTTTTCACATTTCTTACATGTTACACTGATGTAGTAATTTTATTTTGATAACTGATTGTATAACGAATAAAATGATATATAAAACTTTATTCTACGTTCAATATTCAAAAAATAAAAAATCATTTTGTAAAAAGTGGGTCAACCCTCCCTAGTCTCCCCTATATCAACCGATTTAGATATGAGTGAGCATGTGCATAGGAATTACTAAGGTCTCGACCAAGTTCGTTGGTGAAGTTTTTTGCACACATTATGTTGTTTTAAAATGGTGGGCTATCACTGATAATTTGGGTTAATATAATTCGGGATATCACCGAATTTGGCGACAAAATATAAATCACTTTAACAAAACCAGCTTTGATAACGCTGGCTAATTTCGCGAAATTCTCTTTCATATTGAATATTGACAAAAATTAGTATTTAATCTTCTATAATCGGGTTCCACTAATTTGAGCTCCGTGCGTTTGAATAATATAAGCTGGCTTTTAAAAAATAAGGAAAATGAAAGCTACCTCTTCCTCCCGGCACTGGCCGGGAGGACTTTTTTTCAGTAATTTGCCTTTGCAGATACATTCTTCAAATAAAAGTGCATCATCTTATCTTCCTAATATTATACAGCGGATTCTGCGTAAAATATATAAATGATTTTTTATAGAATGAAATTCAGAATGTTTAATTAAATTGTTCATAATATCCCAGGTTATTCCAGCTACCAACACAAATATTTCACTAGGCATGATTAATTTTCCTGTATCTTCATTTTTAAGAAATTCATAAATCTCATTATCTACATCAATAGTGTTATCTAGCTGTAACAAAGATTTACATAAAAAAAAACAATATTTTTTATTCAAAACTTTACGAACACAATAACCACCAATTACAGTCAAAATGGGTAAAACAGGTTTTGGTATAGATTCGAAATCGAATTCCGTTTCAATAACATCAGTAAAAGCATTAAAATTCTCTTCGCAATTATTTGTACACTCAACCTAGAGGTCTGCACGGGTATGGAATTTCCTGGGCCCGGGCCCCGCCTAGCCCGAACGAAAGCTATCTTGGCCCGGACCGGTGTAAAAATTAAAAATTCGGCCCGAGCCCGGCCCGGCCCGGCCCTGTCCCTACAGAAATCAGCGAAAACAAGCCCGACCCGATCTGGCCCGACTGAATTTCTACAAAAAATTCAGATTTTTCTTAACATATAATTAAGATTCATTTAAAGAATACTACATATATATTTATAGGAAATTTTTACAGTATATTTTAAAATTATAATGTGTTCGCAAGACAGAAAATACACAATAGCGGCAATAATGATTACTTGGATTCTTAGACGTTTCAACATTCAAATAAGGATTCATTAAAAAAAATTAATGTAGTTTAGCATAAAATAAAAAAAGGAGGGTTAAAAACATCGCAACTTTTGAGCTGTATAAAAAAAAGTTTATTTGTGAAAATATTTCTCTGTCCTTGATTAAGGCTTTCCTCAAATCCAAAGGAGCCACTTTCTGACACATTTCTGAATTCATTTCTTTTCGGAAACGCATAAGATTGGCAGGTGTTCTTTATTCAGAAACTATGTAATCGCATTGCTTTATCCATTTTTTTTTTATATAAAGACAATATATCTTTGAGAAAATACTGTCAAAGTTTGCATTTTGAATCGAATTTACGGAAGCGACAGCACGGGAAAGGAGAAAAGTCTGCAGCCTTGTGACAAGAATCTCTTATCTCGACAAGTAATTTATTTATCAAAAATGGAAAACGCTATTCGGTTCCAAATCCCTTCAATAACGAGGCTTGTCAATTTTATGAATTTAGCCGTTAAAAATTAGTCATAAAATGTGTCAAAGTTTCGCGTTGTTGAGCAGTGAATTTAAGAACCACCTTAAGGTATATTTCCAAAGATTACGTTAACAGAAGTTCATTATCGCTATTAATATTTTTACGAAACATATTGTCTGCCCTACAGATCCTGAGAACAATTAAATCCAGTTCTGGCCCCGCTCGACTATGTAGAAAAAAAATGCAAACCTGATCTCGGCCCGGCACGAGTCTGCTGAAAAAAAATTAAGCCCTGGTCAGACACCATGTAACTGTCCGATGCCGACCTCTACGCTGGACATGCTATCATTTCTGTATTGATGTCGTTAAACTAGCATCGGCTCCTGACACACATTTATACTTATTACCGACATATTCATTGGAAATAGCTCATATTTTATCGGCTTCGTTTAAATTTTTAAATCGGGCCGGTAGGTCCGCTAAATTTTTTTATCGGCCTGAACCGGCTGGCCCGTTCTTCTTTTTTTTTTTTTTTTTTTTGCCGGCCCGGCTCGTTGAAAAATATGTCCTAATTCTGCCGGACCGTTTGAAAATTTGCCTTCATTTCGCCGGCCCAGCCCAGGCCCATGCAGACCTCTAACTCATCCTCATTTAATGGTAGAAGTGTTTTGAGTGGAATATTTTGCTGTTTTAAGGAAAAAGAACGTTATTTTTTAATACTGTTTTACTTTCATTTTCCAGAACTTGCACGTATCTTATATAATATTTTGCCCTACTTAAATGCAGGATTGTAGTCGAAGAGGGACGCGACGGAACGGCGTCCCCTCATTTTTTTTATTTTATCTCAAGGTGCCCCACTTTTTATTTTCAAGGAAACGGGACGCGGGAGGACGCAGACTTTCCAAACTTATTTTTTTAAAGGAATGAGCACGCTAATAAATTAAGTTTTAAGAAATCAAGCACTAATTTTTAATACTTTCCAACAAAGTTGAAAAGTTTTTATCACTTCGTATCGTCTGTCATATCTATATATTTATCTATTATCTCTCTAACTTCTGCAAATTTGTTTGAATTGTGACAAAATTTATGTAGGTTTTTGAGTTTCTTTTCAATATTATCACTATTGAAAATTACATAGATTTTCAATCTAGAGGTCTGCAAGGGCCAAAATTTCCAGGTTCGGTTCTGCCGAAAGCTATCTTTTCCCGGTCCGGCGTAAAAAGTAGAAATTCGGTCCGGAACCGGCCCGTTTAAACTTCCGCAGTTCACGGCCTGGTTTGAACTGAATCAATTTCTACAAAAAATTCTGATTTTCCTTTGCCTATAAACCTACAATTAAGATTACTATTTTAAAGAATACTGCATGCACATTTATGCGAAAATTTTACAGCCTAATTCAGACTATTTGTCCGAAAGCCACAGAGTACAAAGTAGCAACATTAATGATCACTTAGGCTAGGCTATTACATTCAAATAAAGACTCATAAAAAAAAATAATGTAGTTTAGAATAAAATTAAAGAAGATGATTAGAACATCATAAATTTTAAAGCTATGTAATAAAAGAAATAGATTTTTTAAAATATTTCTTTGTAATTTATTTAAGTATAGTATTTTCAAAGATTCCGTGAACAAAATTCACTACTTACTTCACTACAGAAATCGTTATTATTTTAACAACAACAACAAAATGCCTGCTTCCACGTCCCTGGGAATAATTAAGTTCTGATCCAGTCTGACCCGGCTCAAGTATGTAGAAAAAAATGTAGTCTAAGTCCGGCCTGGTCCGAATCTGCTGAAAAAAATTACGTTTGGGATCAGATACGATGTAAAGACCCAATGCCGACCCCGGGCGCCAGAATGAAGGGGCGCCAAATGAGATTTTGTTTGTCGATTTTTCTCACGTCTATGTTTAGCACGGTATTGTTAAAATCGTCCTGTCTGGCGTATGACAAAGCACAGAAGAATGTAAAGATGGTATGGCATAAGGATCCTGTATAAAGCGGATTTTTTTTCGATTATTTTCGATTCCGTTTTCAAGATTTTAATCAATCAATAATTGACAAAACCAAGGGTGGATCCAGCTCACCATTTAGAGGGGGGTCATGGATGACCTTTTTCTGGGTGGGAGGAGATCACATCTCGTTATGAGAATTTTTTATATTGACAGCTATTCCCAAATCTAAACTAACTACTTTTCTGATACTTTCGCGAAATCATTTTCATTCGCAAATACAATAAAATTGCATTAATATTCGTAAAAATATAAAATTTACCGATTTTGTTCAGATACGAAGAAATTAAAGAGTTTCACATTTTCTCATAAAGGCAAAGATTCATTCAGAAAATGCTGTCAAAGTTAAGATTTTTAGACAAGTTTTACGAGTTGACAGCTACAGAAATGTCGTCGCAAGGGAACAATTGGCTGTCACTTCCGGAAATTCAGTTTAAAAAGTCTAACAACTGACAACGATTAAATATAGCAAAAATTTGTACTAAATTTTAGCGGTAACTAAACCGTACACATTGGCAGCTATGTGATTCTATTAGTGTCACGAAAATTGCAGGTGTAGCCTCTTCTATCTACTCAAAGTATTAAATAGTTTTTTTCAATCGAACTTATACCTTTGGAATGGATCATTTTCTTCTGATGGACTGATGGCTTCCATTATTATGAACAGTCATTATAAATGAAGCGTTAGATGAAGATAAAAGAGCAGAAGAGAGAGAAAAATTATGGCTATTTTTTCCCCATTCTAACCAGAAAATCAGAGTTCTAACTTTTTCCGACTGCTCTTTCATCTTCACCTAACACTTCATTTATAATGGCTGTTCCATAATAATGAAAGCCATCAGTCCGCCAGAAGAAAATAACTCGGTTAAAATTCTCTTTGTAAATATACTTTGCGGAAGAGGGGGAGGGGGCGGGGGGGGGCGCCAAAATCCATGTTTGCCCCGGGTGCAAAAAAGGCTAGTTTCGGCCCTGCATGTATAACTTATTCTCGGTCCAGCCAAGTCCATTGAAAATTGTTCATATTTTCTCGGCTTAATCCGACACATTTAAATTTATTATGTCGCCTTATTTTTTTACTGACCCGGCCCGTTAAAAAAATTGTCTTTATTATGCCGGCCCGGCCCGTTTGGAAATTTGTGTTCATTTTCCCAGGCCTTGGGGCAAGCCCAGTCCCGTACAGACCCTTCAATCTTTTGATTATGGTGGCACAAAAAGCGTTCTTTCACATTGCGGTGCATGGTCGAAAATTGTTTAAAATACACTTTTAGTAAAACTATAAATAAAATGAAAACTACATATGGCATCGTCAATATACAAGGACGAGATAGCAACACGGAAATTTACAACACCAGATAATTACAACCGGGAGCTCCACAAAGAGTGTGCAACGAAGCCAGCGGGAGTAGGACCCGCAGCCCACCTACGCTCCCAAGCGATTAGCGGTCAGCGGTGTGGACTCTTAACCACTCAGCCACGAAGGGCCCGTTTCTGCTATTTGGGAGTGTCCGTCGAGCTTTTACTGTAAATAATTTCTACCGGAAAAATATTTAGACTTTGTTTTGAAAAATCAGGTCAACCCAAACCCAACTCGCAAGAGTGAAACCTAATTTGGAACCAACCCGAACCCGAAGTAATGTAAGTCAACCTGACCCGATCGTTCAAATTAGACGTCGTCAACCCGAGTTACAGCAAAAAGTAGAAGTCAACCTAACCCGAACCCGACGCGCAGCTAAAAAGTAGAAGTCAGCCCGACCTGCAACAAAAAAGTAGAAATCAACTCGGCCGGCATAAAAAAAAGTAGGCGAGTCAACCCGACCTGCAGCAAAAAAGTAGAAGTCAAACTTACCTGCAATACAACAACAAAGTAGAAATCCACCCGACCCACAGCAAAAAGTAGAAATTAACCCGACCCCCAACCGCGGGTCAGATCCAAAATTCTAAAATCCCCCCTCCCCCCTCTTTAAGATTCTCTAGATCCGCCCTTCTGGAGTCCACACTCCAGATGTTTCTTTTTAGCTCAGTAAGTTGATGATTTACATCTTATAACTGGCAACAGTCAGCATCATGCCGGGTTTTCACGTGCTTCAAAAGCTTTCGACGCTCGCCATTTCCCTTACGAAACCGGTCGCAGCTTCTCATATTAAGTTTTCTGCATCTACTTATTTAGTTTGTCGTAAGTTTTCATCAGAAAGCATGGCTAGAACCCAGGTTTTCTTTGATGTTGCCGCCGACAAAACACCATTGGGTCGCATTGTAATGGAAGTACGTATTGTCATATTATTTTTAATTTTTTGATTGCATGTGTTCGGGAAAAGTAGATCTAGCATTTATAAACGTTATGTCATTAACGCTTTTTGGTTACGTAGATTGTAGTATTATCTTTGTAACATCCAAATCTTTATAGTGTTTTTAAATTTATTTAGTTTAGTTTTTTATTATTGCTGTGTAGGCGATCTTGGTATGCTGAGGGCGTTGTCCGTGTCATATCTCATATGTGAAAAATAATTTAAGTTTATGTCTACTGGAGTACTTGTTCAAAATTTCGTGAGGAAGTTACTCGTTTAATACTTTAAAATAATTATGTATGTTTCTTTTTCCTTGCATAACAGTCAAAATACCTTCATAAATTAAAAAAATGTGGCACACCTACGCATTGTAGCCAAACTCTATACTTCCTTTATTATAAGAATTGTAATTATTAAAGGAATCCATGCCTATCGGTTTGTAAAATGTACGCCTCACAATACTGTATTTATTTGGAATCTCTTATTTAAATGGTAAATTTGGGGGGGGGGGAATCTAAAAGGTAGTAATTACTTTTTTTCTTTTCCCCAATATCTCCTGAAATATATTTTATTACTTAATGAGGTTTTAATTTTGATCTCCAATTGTTCTATCTATGAAGGTATGTGTCAAATTACATTGTAAATTTAGTTTAACCCCTTGAGGGGCAAGCAATTGTTTCTGAAATGTCAGATTCACACCGGAATCTGCAAATAGATTTATTGCAAAAGAAGGAAAAGCAATATTTCGACTTTTTTCCACCAAAGTTAAAAAAGTAAAATTTAATTTTTCTGGTGCAAATCTTCATTAATCGTAGGTGGGATAAAATATATCCCATCGCCCCTCAAGGGGTTAATGAGTGGGAGGAATGGAAATTTCATTTGAACTGAAGTATGAGAAATTAAATTATCTGAACTAAGGGTTGTGATATCTTAAATGCCATGATAATATCCTAGATGTTTCTACCTAGGTCTTTGGCCGAGTTGCCAATACAACTTTACTTTTTTAAATATGCATTTTGTTCATACTATAATGCCTAATCTCTGTGCAGAGCTAACTAGTGAATGGGCAGCAAACCCAAAAATGCAGGGTTGTGCATTATAAACAAATTTGCGATTAGATCGCACATCATTAATGTTTACCTTTTGTAAACAATGCCAAAAATGCCTGAAACATTTCAAAATATAGAATATCTGTATAATGCATTCTTTGGGATTAAAGAACTTTGCATAATCATTTTACACATTAATTTTGTAAGTTTGGGTGCGATCGCAGTTTACTCTCTTTCTTGGCACGATTTTCAAAAATTGGCGCATTTTCGCATACACCCGGAGCTGCAACATCCGGGAGCGAGTACGCAAAATTTATTTGTTTTCTCTTCTTGTATATTTTGAAACAAGTACCTATTTAGACAAAAGCTTAAAATGTGAGAATAGTTATTCGATCAGTTATTTTTCTCTTATTTTCACCTGTATTTTTGAGTAAAAATAATACATAAAATTTCAAATTATTTCAAAATACATTTTTAAAAAATACATTTCATATATTTTAAAATACATTTTATCAAATATACCAAAAAACAAAACTTTCACTTATCCAAATTATTAAAAAAGAACGTTTGTTAACAGTAAGGGGAGCAAAACAATGTTGTGGTTTTTTTAATCAGGGGGGCTACCGCCCCCCTGAACCCCCCGTTTTTTTATTCATAATTTTACCTTGTGCTCTAGGATGTCATTCAAAAGCATCACTCAATCTGTCACTTTTAGTCATTCATAGCTTGGAACAATGAGCGTCTCTTTCATACATAATTCAATCAATGCTCAAAAATACAGGTAAAAATAAAAGAAAAATAACTGATCGAATATTTATTCTCACCTGTCAAGCATTTATCCAGATAGGCACTTGTTTCAAAATATACAAGATTGAGAAAACAAATAATAAAAATACGCGACTGCAACACACAGGACTTATCAACAGGAAATCCATTGCAGCAGTAATAAAGTTTTTTCCAAACAAATTCAAAATTATCCCCAATTCTCCTCTTTGTCCAATAAGAAAGCCTTTTGCAAAAAAATAAGCATCCAATTAGAAAGCAGCTTACAAAACAGAGAGTTCAAACCATGAACTCTCTGAAGAGAAATCTTATGGTTGCCATATTTAGTGACGCCGGATAAACCGGGGTTGGCACATTGGTGCAGTTATCGAGGGAGAGTATACTGCGAATTACCCTAAATTTGTACCAAAACATTCCTTATATTACCCGGATTTTAAAACATTTTATTGTAATAAAGCAATTTTTTCTTTAAAAAAGTTCTTAATTTAAAGAGATGAGCTGACGTAGCAAATTAGTCCTGAAAGTAGTAAATAGTTTTTTTTTTTTTTTTTTTTTTTTTTTTTTTTTTTTTGTGAAACATAGGTGCTTCCTAACTACAAAATTGTTTCCACTTTAAGTTGTGTGTTATACCTATCTAGAGAATTGTTGTAACAATAGTCTACTATAGTTCTTTACTGAGTTTGAAAAAGGGCATTTTAAATGCGTTTTTTTTTTTTCCATTGAAAAATGATTGACTCATTAAACAATTTGCCTTAATAGAAACATTTTTATGATAAATATGTAGTTAAATTATTTGAATATTTATTTATGCTTTGCACAGAAGGTTTCTGACATGTTTGGTGGTTGTAACAAATGAATGGGTAAACTTATGACCTCCTAGTGTTCAGAGCCAATACAGTAAACTTTCAATTTTCAGTCTCTCATGGGACCAATGTTGTGGCAGATAATCAAAAGACAGTATAAGACTGTTACTAAAATTAAATTTCTGTCATATTTTTTATTAAAAAATAATGATTAAAAGATTGTTTTTTTTTATTATTGTATACTTTGTAAGAAGCATAACTGATAAGAAATCTATTTATAAGACATGCTGAATAAATATGTAGTATTATCTGTTTTCATGCATTGAATCTATTGTTCTTTTATGTTTGTTTTGTATGTGCTTCCTGCAGAGTTCATTCTAGGATAAAGGGCAGGCCGGGTGCACTTTGCCATAAAAGGGCACTTACTTTAGAGAAAAAAGGGCACATTAATGTAATGATAAATAATCAACTAATAACTCTTCCCCCCTGACCCCACCCCTTAAAAAGTCTTTGCTACTACCCCTTTACCCCATTCATAACACTTTGCAGTGCAGGGGTGATTCTTTTCCGAAAATTTAAAAAAAAAACAAAGTCATAAATCCGAAAATTTGGACAAACTATATTGCTAATTTTGAGATGTTCGCCGAAAAAAACGAATTTCGTCAGTATCGCGAAAAAACGGCAATTTTGTCAAAGGACCTTTCCAGGTTTTTTTTTTTTCTTTCTTAATGCGGCTGAATTTTCACGGTAGCCGAGAAACGGGGTATAGAGACAATTTGACTGCATCTGTGCTGGAATTTTACTGAAAATAATTGGTGTCTGTATGAGGATGTTGGGGGGGGGGGGTAAAAAGGAACAGATTAGGAGCAAAATGGGGCTAGGGTGTTATATAATGTTTACAAATAGTTTAGAATTTGCTTGAAATAAGCGATGAAATTAAATTAAAGGGCGCTATTTTTCCCTCGGACGATTTTCTGAGTGATAGGGCTTGCGGGGCGGGGATTTCGAACAGCGGGGCCATCGGAGCGTCAAATTTTGTAAAGAAAAGCAGGCAGGGCGACCCGCCCTGCGAAAAATGCCTAGAATGAACTCTGCTTCCTGTTTCATCTCAAACCAATTATAATGCATTTATTGAGTATGACAGACTCCTGGATGATCATTCCCAGATTCATCATTCATCCGCTTCAGGTTTATCTGATTTCAAAACATTTTGGATAATTTCGTTATCTTTAATTCTTCATAAGGAATATCGTTCCTGTCACAGTTAAGAGTGTTTGTGATTTCATATGCAAAAGTACTTTTAGCTACTGTTTCTCACATCAGACAAGCCTTTTACTTAAAATAGCGCTGTCTCATTCTGGTATGTGCATTTGAATTTTTGATGTTAGTTTCTGATTTTTTTTAAAATGAGGAAAGGGGGTGGCAGTTAATCGGAAGTTTACTGTAATCTACGACAGATAACTTCTGTCATTTCTGGAGACTAGATTTTTGATATCCAGTCAAATGTTTAATTTTTTGAACTGTTATAGTTAAAATTTCGATGGATTCAAATTTTTCATAATTTTACCTAGTACATACCAAACACGTGGGTAAAAGTATGTAAAATAACAAGAATTTTCTTTTCTGTTAAATAAAATGACTGAACAAAGTTCTTTATTTACATCCCTTTTTAAAGTACATTCATGATAATTTCCATCCTTCCAAGTACACAAGTTAAAAGTAAATTAGCTGATATTTAGTGTTAATTATCTAAAAGTCATTCTAGTCTCAATTTCGGTAATCCAGAATTGCCATGATCCCAATGATTCCAGCTTTAAGCTGGACGATTCTATTTTTTCAATTTTATACTTTAAGTATAAAATTAAAATTGCAGCTTATCTGAAAATAAATGAGCTGTTAATAAAAATGTTTTACAAGGAGTTTTCAGGATAATTCCTTGACAATGTAGGATCTCAAAAGTGACGGTAATAAATCTAGTTATATGAAACTTCAAAATTAAAAGGTTATTTTCAGATCTTTTGGTTAGCATTTTCAGATGCATTAAAATAACTTCAGAGTTATGAAGTCTTTATTTTGCTGAAGTTTTTCTTTTCTGCTTCTGATAGCATTAGAGAATAAAGTTTAACAAACCATTTTTTTTTTTTCTCTTCCCATGAGATTAGTGGTGTTTATAGCTCTTTAAATTGACTATGAACAATTTTTTTCTTAGCATGCTAAATCCTATGTTGTATTAGAAACAAGGAAACTTAACTCAATCATGAAATGTTACTCTTAAAATTTTTTAATTAAATTGCGCCTTTTTGAAACATGCATAAAAGTTTCAAAATCATTGATAGATGCAAACATAATTTATAAATAACAATTATGGTGTGCACTTGTCTTGTAGTTCTTGAACTTTCTATCAGGGTTGCAAAAAACCCGGGTTATTTATATTAAAAAAACCCAACCCAGTTGGGTTCTATTGGGCTTTTTGGATATTTTCGGGTTTTTTAAGAAGTGGAGGCAGGGGTAGTCCCTTATTTTTTAAAAATATATGTATTAAATTAAGAAATCTTATATTTTTATTGATTAACGTAATATACAAGTAATTTGAAATAAAACAATTCGGTGCAAAAATCTGTAAAAAAGCTTTTACTTCTAACATCATATAATATTATGTAATAACTACATATCACATATTTAAAAGTTACTTTAATAGATTCTTTTTTATCTGTATTCTCCCACTAAGAACACATTTTTGAAACAAATCTTTAATCTTTATTTATTAATCAAATAATGCTTGATAATATTTTCAAGATATCTATGGTTCACCGCATCGAAGTTTATTCTTTGAGCATCATACAGAGCGGTTACTAAAAATATTTAAATTACAAATGATTTCAATTATCTACATAACTGATTGTAATTATTTAATTTGAATATTTTGAAATGAAGTTATAATACTTAATATAGTATCCAACAATGTTTATTTTTATCAACAAACATGCATCTATATGTAATGGGAAATGATATTTAAAAAAAAAAAAAAAAATGTTTAAACAAACGGGTTTATTTGTTTTGTTTTTAAACTTTTTCTTTTTGCCAACAACGACTAAGTCAAATTTATACCCAGTTGGAAACTTATTATGAAGTTTTATATTGTTAAATCTTGATATAAAAGACCTTTTTATTTTTGATCTATGCAAAAATGTTATGATTAGCTATGTATATTGACTTGGTTTTTTTTTTTTTTTTCCCCAATATTAACAGGCTTTTAAAAGACTTAAGCACATTATTACCAGATGGAAAAGAAGGGTTATGTGTTTCACGCGTATCTGTGTATGTTGATTTCTTTATACCCTCGAAACATCCCAACGGCTGGATGGATTTTATTTAATGAATGAGGTCTCTATCAATTCGTCTTAACGGCCTGATGGTCATAGGCTATGTTTTGTTTTTATAAATACAAAATGGCGGTAGACGGGGAAAAAATTACGCACCCTATTGAGTGGCATATCATTAGATGGGACTTTCAAAATGAAGACAATGTTTCATTGACTATTTTACAGTCGGAAGTTCTGTTAAAATATTATACAACCTGGAAGTTGTGTAGGTAGGATCTCTAGCTTTACTGCAACTCTAACCATCATAGACCTCATCAAAAAAGTGTTTATAGATAGGAACTAACAATTAAACACAACTTAAGTCATCAATACAAGTAATATAAAAAAATATTTTAAGTCAATTCCTACTTAGGTCAATAAGAGAATTTTTTTTTTTTCTTCCATTCTTCTTTCCGCTTGAGTGGTGCTTAACCCGTTCGGGACGAGCGACCGGTATTCGTGCCGGCCTCGTTTGCACTCACATCCCGCGCGACGGGTATACATGCCGGCGGTTTTGGCACTCGCATCCCGAGCGACCGGTATTCGTGCCACACAGTTGGAACGTTTTATTCCAGAAAGTTTAACTCAGAAAAAAAAATTCGTAATGAAATTTGAATATACATTTGGGAAGAACATATTTCCTTCTATCTAGGAAAGCAAATGGAATCAATTAATATATTTTTAATCCATGTCAATTTAATTTTCTTCCAAAAATGACTGCAATGAAAAAAAAAAAAAGAGTTTATTTCACATGCATTGCTTCTGAAACGTGATTTTCTTTGTCATAAATCTATGTGTCAAATGAAACTTTATTTTTTGTTTATCAGAAATTTTTCTTCGACACTTTGGAAAAGGAATGGTTGAGTCAGCTGATCAACTCTAAGCTTATGACATTTCACGAACGCATATGGCTAGGCTTCCAGTTGATTCATTTTCTACTACTTTTATCTCGATTGGAAAGAGTTTATTTGTACGCCGAGGTGATTAATAGTTTTGCATTTTCATTCATTGAGGAGGAAAGCGGGAGGCCTATTTATATTTTTTATTTTGTTTCAACAAATGCTGCTACACAGTTTAAATATTTGCGGATGCTTGTTCAAAATATTTTCGGCGCCGTCAAGTCAAGAAAACTTTTGTGCGCTCTTCTTTTTTAGTTCAATAGTTATTCATACCATTTCAAATAATTTCGTCTTAAATTATCTATATTTATGTATCTTATTTTACAAACTAATTAAAATATCTAAAAACACAGGTATTTTACTGACAGTGGAATAGCTGGCATAGTGAAAATATTGTGTAAAAAGAAAAAGCATGAAATTAATGTATTTTCAGAAAGTAAAATTTAAGAGTGATGTGATTCTAACACAGTCATTGAACTCTGACATTTTGAGAAATGTTCGCAAGTTTTAAAATTAATAGTTTCAATTAATAGTCAGTTTGCCCCTTATAATTGAATACATCTATATGATTTCGTTAATATTTCCATTTTATAAAATACTTTTAATATTAACGGCATTTTTTCAGTATATTTAAAATTATTATTCAGTTTTATTTATTATTAAAAAATATTATTCAATACTTTTAACCTCATAAATTTATTTATATGTTTAAATATATATATATATATGTATGTTAAAAGATGTTTATAAAGATATTTTAACATAAACAATTTTTTGGAAGAATGTATTTTAAGTTATTCATGTTTACTTATTCTTATTAAATATTCTTTAATTGATATTTCATTTTATTATACGTTACAATATGTAATATTTCTTTTATTTTCAAAAATATTTTTAACATCAACTTTTTAGACAGGTTTGTTTTTAAGTATAATTCTATTTTACTTATTATTATTTAACATTTTTTATTTGATAGATATTTTATGATTGACTATATATTTACATGTAAATTTTGAATTTTCACAAATATTTTAAATTGAATAAAAAGTTTTCAAACTATTTTTTATGTCTGTGTGCATAATAAGTATTAAAAAGTTGCATGCAGAAGTTGCTTGCAAGTTTTATTTATTTTTATTTGTGAATAAATCAGCTTTTTAAAAATACTTGTTTTATTTACGGAATGTGATAACAATTATTTAGAAACAAAACTATTATTTTTTTTAACAAAATTATCCTTTATTTCAGCAAAACATTTCATATGTTGCTATATTAAACGAACGTAAGTGTTTTGTAAACATATAATATTTTTTAACTGAAAAACGTGATTAAAACATGCATTATATTTGTTTAAAAAGTCATTTTTACATTAAAATATCCGAGAAAATATTTCAATTTTTTGCGTAAATATATATAATAGCATATTTCATGTATGTGCATTTCAAAAGGTTACATGGAAAAAGGAATCTTTTATAATTTTTTGAAGAACTCTTTACAAGAGTTAGGCTTAGTTTTGCAAAATCCTTCGGCCCAGAAGATGAAATCAAATTTCCCCGCTCTGTCCTCAGATGCGCACTTCTGAATGCGCGCACCGTCGCGAACAGTTTAAAATGCCTTGATCAAGAAGAGGGCTCTCTCTGTCTTAAAACACCTTAATCAAGAACAGGGCTCTCTCGATTATTGAAAATTAAATTGAATTAATGAATTAATATTTGAAAAAAACTGGATTAACATCAAGTGTCATCCACTGCAAGTTTAAAAAAAAATTTGAGCTTGATTGGATGAATAAGTATTTTGTTAACGATTGAAAATTTGAGCAAGATATATATAGCAAGAGTGTGAGCTAATAGTAGGAATTGAAAAAAAAAAAAAGTTTCACATTGATGAGAAATAATTAGTTCGCATTTTATGCAGTCAGGTTTTTTATTTTTAAATTTAATTGTTTATTTTATTTTGATTTTGTCACATTTAGATTTGGCACTACACCCACAATATATTTTAATAGGATAGTGTAACTCTTTAAACTCAAAGGTTAAAAAACTAATATAAAAGTTAATGATATTATTTTATTTAATATTCCGTGATTGTAAAGAAACCCTACTTTGCCGTGGGTTTTGTGCACCCCTGCTTTCTATAGTATTTCATAAACTGACTTAGTTTTGTGTTTTGGAAATTAAAACTTGAAGGACATAAAATTGTCTTATGTAAAGATATTTTACTGTTTTTAAAAATTCAGATGTTGGGATACTTCAGCTTAGTTTCCAAAGATTGCTTTGAGCTGAAAATAATTGTACACAGTTAACTTATATTTGCATTAGCAATGTATTAGAAATATGGAAACAGACAGGTAAAGTTGGGGGGGGGGGGGAGGTTTTGAAATGCTTGTGTAAAATATCAAATCTGTTGCATATTAGTTTATTTTTATCTAACATTGAACTAATGAAAATATTTTCTTTTTTAGTTGAGGAATGATGTTGTGCCCAAAACAGCAGGTAACTACTTGTATTTATCTAATATGGAGATTGTCAGACTTTGACTAAACTTTTTTAGCTGTTTATCAACCTTTCCTGCTTTGCTATTGCACATATACACAACTCCAACTTCCAGGCAGAATGAGGTGTAACTTCTGATTTGCATGCTTGAAGCTTCGAGAAATTAATTTCTATTAAATTTATAGATTAATTTCAAAAGTTTTGCAATTTGAAATTTTCAAAAATATATTGTAACCCATCTTTCTAAAAGCTTCAAATATGTGCCTCTGAAATTACAGTTCATTCCAACCAGTACTTGAGTTAAAAAATCACTACCCACTTTAGAATCTGTTTAGGGATTCCAAACTTTACTTGCATAATTTCTAAACTACTTGATCGAATGATTTCCCATTTGGTATCCTGAAGTAAAATTTACCAAAATAGCTGAATATGATAAAAATTAAATGTTTGTATTGAAAATTTCACTTTGTTCTAATTTCATTTGGAAGGCTGTTACTAAACCTATTTTTGTAATATAAGTTTAAAGGAAACGTTTAGTTGGGTGTCTATTTCTTATGGGGCAATTAGGTTATTAAAATATATAGGGTGTTCTTTCTCTTTTTGGAGGGAGGAGAGGATGACTGCATTCTTATTGCAATTGTATAAAAATTGAAGGTTGAGCAGGGACCATATATAAATTTTGTCCCAGTGTCGTGGTTATAGAGTACCAAAGTACTACTGATTTTTGTTTAGTTTTCTTTTTGATGGCTTTTTCAGAAAAATATTCAGCCATTTCTTTTGCAGCACACTATGCATGAATCTTATTCTTCATTATCTAATGCAACTATTATGCATGACTCGTGTTGTTTTTAACTGAAATTATCAAATTTAATTAACTTTATTATTTTGACAGTAATTTAGAATTGTTTTTCTCTCATGTTCACAATCTTTTCATAAAACATTTTAAAAAATCCTTTTATTAAAAAGTGGTATTGTCAGAGAAAAAAACCTAACATTTCTAGTGGTGATTCATTTCACCATGGATGGTGATTCATCATTGTTAATAATGGAAATCATTTTAAAATCGGGAACTGTTTTTTTTTTTTTTTCTTTTTACAATTTCTGTAGACACCTTGAACTTCTTTCATGAAAATAATTTAATGGATAGCACATAATTATTTTTATGAAATTTACATTCAATCTTATCAAAAGATAAATTTAGTATCAAGTAAAAATATACATCCCTAAAAAGACTATTTTTTCTCCCGCAACAAGCAAGTCTCATGGACTCATTAACAAAGTATTTCTATTAAAAAAACGAATGAAATTTTCAGAAATTAAGACTTATGAAGAATCGTACATTTTTCTATTTTGTATAAAAAGTTGTACATCTTTATAGGAAAAAAGGAAACGCTGCTCGATTGCATTCTATCTCGGATAATAATACATGCCAATTTTATCTAATTACGAATGAAAGTGACTTCGTGAATGTGGTGAAGAGCAGAGCCATAGCATGAGCAGTGTTCAAGAAGAAAAATGGATAGAATTACTAACAATATTTTCACATAAAGAGCGTTTAGCACCCACAGACAATAGAGGACTAAAAGTTTGCAAATCTGAAGCTAATATTGGTTGATTTAAATGAAAATATTCATTTCATGTTAGATCTTTTAAAAAAGTAATAAACATTCCAATTAAAATCTATCGTAATAATAGGTCATCGCTCGGCTGTGAGTGCCTGACATAAATCTATAAATATCACAAATTTTCTTAAAATAGTGTTCTACTACCACTACAAAAGGGGGGGGAGGGGAATCTTTCTATTTCATTCTAATCTAAATAGCAATAAAATGATTTGAAATTGAAAAAGTAATTTTTAAGGGGGCGAGTTATTTTTTTATTTCTTTACGAGAATACAGTTCTAAATTTCAGAAAGAATGAACCCGAGCCTGAAGGCTGGTATTAAAATAGCCTGTGTAGGGCCCAGACTCTGGCTTTCGGGCTTAGGCTGATCCCATCTCATCCCTAGTAAGGGTACAAATGCTGTTCAAACTTTTGTGCATTCTTACCAATTTTTCACAATAATAAATTGACCTATTTGCAGAAATTCTCTGATTAAATAAGGCTAAGAATGTTATCAAAAATGAATGGTAAGAATCTATAAAAATTGAGCAGCATTCCAACACCTGCGCCACCATTATGTGTATGAAGTAGGGGGAAGTCATAATTTGAATTGAAGATATTAATTTGTGGGTGCTTATTTTTATAGTTAAATCATTGAACCTTTCATATTCTGGATATTTTCTGTTAAGAATTTACATACAAATTAATACTTCAAATTAAAATTCTGCCCCTGGTGCTAAAATTTTATTGAAAATGTAGGTCTGACAATGTGTCCTCTTGCTTTGTAGGAAGAAATGTATGCCTTTTGATGTAGTTTTTTCATAATAAATTAACTTATTGCAAAATAATGATTACAGTATTTTGATTATCCTATGTATTTCTTAACTTAAAAGTTAAGATGTGAATGGTTTAATTTTTTTTTTTTTTAAAGGAAGCTTAAATTAAGTTTTTAATATTTTTAAATTTTATTTTGAGAATTTTACATAATTTATTACATGTGTTCAAAATTATACAGTGAATTTCTCTTATGACTGTTTGATTTTCAAACTGTAAGCTGGAAAAATGAAATATAAAAATTTGTTTTAGGGATTTTCATTTTTATAAACAGTTGATTCTTATAACCAGTGGCTGCTATAAGTGGTGGTTACTGTATTGTGAAGTATTTTCTCCACCATGTAGTTTTAAAGAACTTGTATGAGGACTGTACATTTGTCTGAAAATCACTTGTTACTGCAATTTCTGAATAGTGGCCTGCAGGCCAGAGGTGTGGTAACACTAACTTGGTCAAACATGTCTATGAAAATTATCCTAATCTTCTTAACCCTTTCATGACTAGTGGTAGTGCTATTTTTAAAGTGCACAAAACCTTTGAATTTACACACCAGTATTTTAGTACTGAAACTTTCACCTTCTCAGATTTTAAATAAAGCAAAAATTAAAATATGGTAAAACTGATGCCGAAGAGTTAAATGTGTTTTTTGTCACAAGAGTTGATACATAGTTTTTAACTTGCAAGAAAAATCTTGCAGGCAATCAAAGTTTAAAGTTTATATTTAGTTGAATTCCTTCATTTTTATCTATTGTTCTTATTGTGTTTTTAAAAATAGAAAACTTCAGAGCTCTTTGCACTGGTGAGAAAGGATTTGGATACAAGGGTTCAACTTTCCACCGTGTCATTCCTGGCTTCATGTGTCAAGGTGGTGATTTTACCAAGCATAATGGAACTGGAGGGAAAAGTATTTATGGAAATAAATTTGAAGATGAGAACTTTATTCTGAAGCATACTGGTCCCGGTAAGTTTTTCAGAATACAAATGTTATTTTTAAAAGATCAGTTAATATTTTATAAAACTTTAGTAAATGTATTCTACTTTCTTAATGGTTGAAATAAATTTACTCTTCAGAATTTTTACAGCAGATTTTTTAAAAATGGTTCTTGTTAAAAATTGCGATGGGTGAAAACTGCAAAACATTAATTTTGTATCAAATCTCAAATTTGATCCTTTGTACGAAATCATCAGAGAACTTTTGAGGCTACACTTTTCAATGCACACCAGGGATCTCTTTAGGAAGAAATTGAGTCCTATAAAGTACCCTTAACAAAACTTTTCTCCTTCAAATGCCCTTCACAAAATATCTTAAAAATAGACATTTCATAATCTTTTTCAATCTCTAAACTGAACCTTTTTTACAAATTTAATAAGCGGGGGGGAAAATGGAAATATCATCACAGGATCGCAGGAAAAACAGAAATATCGTCACAGGGAAAACGGAAATATCGTCACAGGGAAAACGGAAATATCGTCACAGGGAAAACGGAAATATCGTCACAGGGAAAACGGAAATATCGTCACAGGGAAAACGGAAATATCGTCACAGGGAAAACGGAAATATCGTCACAGGGAAAACGGAAATATCGTCACAGGGAAAACGGAAATATCGTCACAGGGAAAACGGAAATATCGTCACAGGGAAAACGGAAATATCGTCACAGGGAAAACGGAAATATCGTCACAGGGAAAACGGAAATATCGTCACAGGGAAAACGGAAATATCGTCACAGGGAAAACGGAAATATCGTCACAGGGAAAACGGAAATATCGTCACAGGGAAAACGGAAATATCGTCACAGGGAAAACGGAAATATCGTCACAGGGAAAACGGAAATATCGTCACAGGGAAAACGGAAATATCGTCACAGGGAAAACGGAAATATCGTCACAGGGAAAACGGAAATATCGTCACAGGGAAAACGGAAATATCGTCACAGGGAAAACGGAAATATCGTCACAGGGAAAAACACTAATATCGTCACAGGGAAAAACACTAATATCGTCACAGGATCGCGGGAAAAACACTAATATCGTCAAAGGATCGCGGGAAAAACACTAATTTCGTCAAAGGATCGCGAAATGAAACAAATTTAATCTAATGATCGCGAAATGAAACAAATTTAATCTAATGATCGCGAAATGAAACAAATTTAATCTAATGATCGCGAAATGAAACAAATTTAATCTAATGATCGCGAAATGAAACAAATTTAATCTAATGATCGCGAAATGAAACAAATTTAATCTAATGATCGCGAAATAAACTCAAATTTCGTCAAAAGATTGCATGAAAAACGCATTTTCGTCCAATGATAGTAGAGGAAACGCAAATTTCATTTAAAGATCACGAAAAAACAATTTCTTTAAAGAATCGCCGAAAAAAAACGCTAATTTCGTCAAATAACTGCAGAAAAAACACATACCGTATTTTCGGGTATATAGCCCGCGGGTTATACAAGAAAAAAACATTTGGAACAGCCGCTGCGGCTTATACACGGTGCGGACTATACAAAGATTTTTTTTAAAAAAAGAAACGGAAAATCGTGATTTTTCTATAATTTTTAAACCCGAAAAAATTTCATAAATCGTCGAAATTTGTACATTTTTTTCGCTATGCCGCGAAATTTAAAGAATTTTCCCATGTTTGTAATGTTTTTTTACTGTTTAAATGCTATTATTATTTATTTCTGTCTTTGGAAATAGAGATATTATTGGTTTGTTTATGACGGACTCGGAAACTTCCGATTTTGAAGGATTTTCCGATTCCAGTGATTAAAATAAATATTTTTGAGTGAATTATTGTGTGCCTTTTTATACAGTAGTTTTATATTATTTATAGTAATTACTGTTTAAAATAATAACATATTTTCTAGAAGGTAAAATGCCATTAATGGCTCCAGTTGTATATTACATCCAGTTCTCTCAAAAAAGTTACTGTTGTGATAATTTACCTATTATCTGCTGCTGCAATTCAAAAAATTAAACTGAGATAAATGGTATTTAATGTTTGCCAGAAATGTATGCAATTAGCACAATAATTACATTTACTTTTTGACATGAAAAAAAAATATTGTGAAAAAATTTGTGTATTGTGTTGCTTATGATAGCTAATTATCTACGAAATGGGCCCGGAGAGGCGGAGATGCCCTCCGTGGGGGTCTTTCTAACGGAACCTAACCCGTATTTACGCACAAAAATCCAAGTTTAGAAGAAAACTCCGAATGATTAGGCCGACGGGCGCGATTGGGTTCGAACCCAGGACCTCCTGTCTACCAGCTTTTGAGAGCAGAACCTCTCGGCCACTGGTGGGGCGTAGAAAAACGAAAATATTTCTTGAATTACCTCTGACAATAATTTTGTTATTTTTAAAGGGAAAAAAAAGTGACTTTTTTTCCAGATTAAAAATAATGATAATAATAAATAAGTTAAAATCTGGTTTTATTATTATGGAATTATTATAAAAAAAAGATTTTAGTACCGTAATTTACGGAAGAACGTGGCGTTTACGTGTTTTAAATTGAAATTTCAAGCGATGCGGCGTTTTACGCACAATTAATTTTTTTTTTTTCACTCCCAAAAATTCAGATACCAAAGATGAGAAATTTCATATTAATGAGATTTTAAAATAATGTGGGTGATCTGAAATTTTTAGACCCAGGCGATCGAAATATATTGGCCCTGCCTGGGCTAAACTTGAACCATTCATGCTAAAAATTTGGCCCACCCAGCCAAGAAAAATCAATTAAATCAAGTCCGGGATCTTATAAATAAAATTATTTAAGATATATTTTTTACATACTCATGCGAACATTTTGCAGCTTAAACTAGTATGTTCACAATCTATGAAAAATGGAATGGCAACATTATTGATTACTTAGAGAAATTCATTTAAATAATAACTCATTAGAAATATAATGTAGTTTAAAATGGAAGAAAAATATTTAAGAAAAAATAATTTTGAAGTTCTAGAAAGATTTTTTAAAATATATTTCTCTATAATTTAATAAAATGAAATAAATTTCAAAAGATTTCGTCGAACAAAGGAAAAATTTCACTGTTATTTTCGCAAAAACCTGCCGGTTTAACATGGCCCCGAAAAAAAAAAAAAAAAAAGTAGTTCTCCAGTCCCGGCCCGGAGCGGCCGCAGATAAAAAATTAAGCTCGATCGCGGTCCGGCCCGAGTCTAATAAAAAGATATTAACCAGGTCCATGCAGATCTCTAATGTGTACGTTTTAAGTGAAAATCCTATAAAAATGATTTAAAACAATCTTCATAGGATACATAAAACAAATTAGTGGATATAATTTTTTTTTAATGCTTAATATTCCATATTTTCTAAGAAAATAATCTACTTGTAAAAAATGTATTTTTCTAGAAAAAATACATTTCCCCCCCCCCCTCTATCCATAACAAAACAATAGTAGGTAAAATCAGATTACAAGATCAAATGTTGGACTCTACTCTGAACCTGAACTGCAAGGTCCGGATTGTATCCTATCCGAATCCGAAAATTCTACTTAAAGTCAACTCGAGACCCGACAAGAACAAATTTTGTCAACCGAAATATTAAAACCAGAAACTAAAATGAAGGAAAATTAATCCATATTTTAATGCATTTATGGAAAAGTAGTCTATAATTATGTTTTTCTTGTATCAAATTATTTTGGCTTTTACCATTTTAACAAATATTCAGCATCATCTTTTGGAGAGGAAAAAAAGTTAACTCGAACGAATCAAATTCCAACCCGACCCACGTCAAAAGAAAGAAGGAAAAAAATCCTGCCAACCCGACCCAAACTTTAGTCGGGTTCGGGTACTATCCGATTACCCGACCCAATGCAGGATTCAATTCTGTACCAAGTGATTGAAATAAATATAAAATATAACTTTTAAATGTTCATGCAAGAAGTATTTTTAAAACATCTACAATAACGCCAAATATTCTCAAAAACGACCATAAAATAAATCAGATTAAATTGCATTGTTAAATCATCTTGTATTTAAGAAACAGCACAGTGATGGTAAGTATTTTTTTTTTTTCTTGGTAATCACTTCGTGTATTAATGCTTTTAAAGCAAAATCTTCTAATTGAAATCTATATTTATTTCTTCGAGATTCTGACAGCTAAAAAGTTCCAAACAGAGCGATAGAAGAAGGGGGGAAAAAAAGAAAATAGCTTGATCGCACGTGATATCTTTTCGTAGTGGTTAGCATCAATCATATAATGTTTATAATCCTTTTCGCTCCACGTGCAAAGAAATAATAAAAGTAGGTCATGAAATTTCTTGCAAATTGATTGGAATTAAATAAAACCGATTCGAATTAAAGTTTTGTTTTGTTTCTGATAACTTTATTATAAAACACGCATACACACCTAAATAATGGCTGCATTCACTATAAGTCATTTTTAATTTTAAATGTATAAAACTATTGCCGCATTTATTAATACTTAACGAAGTCGAACAGCATTTTTCAGTTTTTGATAAGGGAAAAAACATTTAGAAAATGCTGAAAGTTGATTTTTTAACTGAATTTCCAGATGAGACAGCTCGGGAAAGGTCATCATCAAATAGCAATCGCTTATAACTTAAGATATAATACATTTATCGAAAATGGAAAAACGCATTCGATTTCAAATCACTTTGATAGATATGCCAGCAGATTCCATGCTTTTCCGTTTAAAATTCTCGATGAATTATTGTGCGAGGTTTCTTTTTAATACCCCCCCCCCCTCAGAAAAAAATCCAAAACATCTGCATTCCCGATCTACAGATTCTTTTAGAAATGATTAAAATGAGAATTTTTATACCTTATTCAATTGACGAAAAGGGATGTGATAACGTTATTTTATTTGTACATAGCGCTAAATATTAAAAATAATACGTTTATTATCTATTTGTAAATAATTTTAATATATGGCACTGTGAAAATAAATGTCATTTTAGCACGTCGTCATTTTAATGTCGTTCGAGCACGCTATTTAAGATACTTAATTAAAGTTGAGATTGCAAACGCCCAATCGTTCTCATGACGCTCTTTAGTGTATAGAAAAGTTTACTCAATTTTAACGGGATTTTTTCTCTTAAATATTATTTATAATGAATTATTAATTTTGAATATCGTACTTATATTATTTATATCAAATTAATAATTTCCTATTTCCAGAGCTCCCACTCAACTTGTGTAGTAAAAAAGGGGACAAAAGGGAGCACATATTTTGTAAAAAAAAGAGATCAAAAGGAAACTATTTTCGCAAATCGTAAAATAAAATAAGCAAGGAAACCCTCCTTTCCTTCAATTGTCACTAATTAATAAATGTTCAAAGTATAATTTGTTATAAAGAAAACGCTTGCTCCGATTCAAATTTTGAAATTCATTATCTTAAAGCCATTGTTATTTGTAGAGGTTACAAACCTTCTAAGACAGATTGAATTTCACGAATTTTTCCACGACTATTTAAAGAAATTTGCGTGTTTTTCGGGATCCTTTGATGAAATTTATGTTTTTCACTATCTCTTGACGAAATTAAAGTTTTTAAAATCTTTTGACGAAATTAGTTTTTTTTTTTTTTTGATTTTTTGACGAAATTAGTGTTTTTTCCGCAATCTTGACCGGTTTTTTTTCGCGATATTTTGATGAAATTCGCGTTCTTCTCAATTTTTTGACGAAATTCACGTTTTTTCGCGATCCTTTGACGAAATTCGCGTGTTTTTTCGATTTTTTGGCGAAATTTGCGTTTTATTGAGAGACCTTTTGCCGAAATTCGCGTGTTTTTTGCCACCTTTTGACGAAAATCGCGTTTTCCGCGATTCTTTGACAAAACTTGCGTTTTATTGAGAGATCTTTTGATGAAATTCGCGTTTTTTTTTTCAAAAACGCTATCTTTTTACAAAATTCTCGTTTTTTTCGCGATCCTTTGCCGAAATTTGCGTGTTTTTCGCGATCCTTTGTTGTAATTTGCGACCTTTTGGCGAAAAACGCGTTTTTGGCTATTCTTTGACAAAACTTGCGTTTTTTTCGCAATCTTTTGAGGAAATTAGTCTTTTTTGCGATCTTTTGACCGCTTTTTTTCCCTATCTTTTGACCGCGTTTTTTTTTTTTATCTTTTAACGAAATTCACGATCTTTTGAAGAAACTTGCGCATTTTCGCAATCCTTTGACAAAATTGGCGATTCTTTTCGTGATTAACGAAATTTAATGGTATTTTTTGGAATATATTTGCGAAAAGCGCGATTTTTCCGCAATGCTCTGCTAAATGCCAAACATCGGAAAATTTTAAATAAAAGTCGGTTAAAAGTGTCAAAAAAACGGACTTTACGGACCTAACAATGATAAAACGGGCCAATACGGACTTGAAGCAAAAAAAAGGGATCTAGTGGGAGCCCTGTAATTTCGGTGCTTGTGGTTTTTAAAATTTCAGTTTAATTAATTTTTTGTTGCAAAATCATTCCCGCTATATCAAGGTAATAATGCGCGCCATATGCCTGAATTTAAGCTGCAAATTTCACGCAATTTTAGTGTAGTTTTTCGTATTTATATTATTTAAATTATATTAATAATTTCGAATTTTGCATTTAAATTATTTATTTCTAATTAATAATTTCATTTTTATGATTTCTTAATTCTTCTTATTAATGTGTTTCTGTTTAGCACGCCATTCGCGATTACTGCGGAAATTTCACATGCGGCGTAAACCCTGGTCGAAACATACATTAGTAGATGGTGTATAGCCCGCGGGCTATACAACGATGCAGCTCCGCGGCTTATACACGAACTTTTTTATGGTACTGCTCGATTTAGGGGTGCAGGCTATACACTGGATGCGGGCTATACACCCGAAAATACGGTAATTAAAAATAGCAGGGAATATCACCCCCACCCCCTCCTGCAGAATTGTGGGGAAAATGAGATTTTCATCAAAGGATCACTAGAAAACGGAAATATCGTCAAGTATTGCAGAAAAAATGGAAAATTTGTTAAAGGATTACGGGGATAAAACATTAATTTCTTTAAAGAAGCGCGAAAAAACCCCCAATTTTCGCCGAAAAATCGCGGGAAAAAAACGCGAATTTCGTGAAAAGATCACAGAAAAAACATATAATTAGAACCAGGAGTGATCCCCTCCCCTCCCCCTTCTGCTGTAATCTTTCAGAAAAGTTACTGTGAATTTCAGATACTTTTTTTTTTTACTCTGAATCACCCCTGGTATTGTGTCATTCATCTTAATCTCTGTACAAAAATATCCAGAATTGCATATCTGTAATGTGTAATATCCAGGAAGAAAGCAGGAAAAAGAAATTTACCTTGTGTAAGAGCAAATCTAAAAAAAGAAACGAAATTTCTATTTTTATTTATATATTTATTTTTCTTTTTATCTCTAATACTTAGCCACTTAAAAGTAAAATTGGATTGGTTTTGAAATTTTTTTACTGTTTTCAAATAACTAGGTGCCATATATATGACTTGCATTAAATCTACTAAGAGATCCTACTCTTTACACATAATTTGTACTTGTTTCATGAGTACTTGGAATAAATTTATTTACTGATTATAGAATTCAAATTTTGCATGATAAATTGCACTCTCCATTTGATGTAGTCATTTACCGTTCAGTAAAATCAATGTAAGTTTACCAAATTATGTTTTTCTGCAATTGTATATTTGAAACAATAGCTGAAATGTCATTTGATTGCCATGCTGTTGCAGCATCAGTTGTTTTATAAATTGATGGTATGTTTTGCGTCTATAATTTTCAGGGTTTTTCACTTTGAGTCACAATCACCCCTGATGTGTTAATGTGTAAACAAGAACCTTAAAAACTTTTTTAATTTCCAAAATTTTGTCAGACGGTCGGGAGGAGGGAATGGTACCATAGGTTTTGTGAGACGGTCGGGAGGAGGGAATGGTATCATAGATTTTGAGACAATCTGGGGGGGTGGGGGGGGGGGGAATGGTGCTATTGATTTTGAGAACTGCAAACACTAGTTTTTAAATAGTGTAAAACTCTTCATATTGCCAAAATTTCTAGAAATAAAAACTATTTTGACTAGATGGGGATAAGCAGAAAAAAAAAATTGTACTGTTTATTTGAATATTAATAAGCTCTGAATGTTACTTCAGAATAAAATGCCTTTCCTTTGGATATTTTTTAATGGATTATACTGTGCTTTTTATCATGCTGTATTCAGTTGACCTGAGTAAATATGTCACTTTAATAGCTACCTGTAATATGTATATCTGCATGTGTTAAAGTTTTTTCTAACTTACAGGTATTCTTTCCATGGCAAATGCTGGACCAAACACAAATGGCAGTCAGTTTTTCGTCTGTACAGATAAAACTACCTGGTATGTTTGTTACAATTTTGAATTGTTACTTTTAAAACATCAATGTTTCTGTTATAAAGAATGTTTTTTCTGAAGCCTTTAAGTTTAAAATTTTAAGGGGGTGGTGGGAGCTGGCCTATTTCAATTTTTTATGTGTGTAGTCTGTTTCACTGCATTTCCTTTCCTTAGTGGTGTTAATTCCAGAACATTAATAATGTTGGATTTGGGGGGGGGGGGGGGGGCGTTGGCAGCTTGAAGATAAAATATTGCACTATGCCATTGCAGGATAATTAAGGCAGGCCACACAATGTGCAAGACAGGATACAAATTCTGAAATTCAAACCAGTTTGCATCTTGTTTCTAATCTGTTAAGAAAGAAGAAACCACTTTGAAATTCTCTTAAATTTTGAGATTTACAAGAATTAATGGTTTCTTAGTTTTGAGTGCCTAATTTAATTCAGGATTCCCAAAGTCTTGGAGAGAAAAAAAAATGATGCGAAATTTGTCATAGTCTTGGGGGTGGGGGGGGGGGAATCGCTAATTTTAACAAAGGATTGCAAAAATAAGTAGCAAATTTCATTATATGCTTGTTTGGTCAGGGAATTTGCCAGTCATGGTTGAAGAAAATGTATCTTAAAAGGAAGTGTAGAAAATCATGAATTTTTCTTAAATTTATTTTTTTTCCGTCCCCTGATGGATTGATTTTTTGAAATTCTGCAACTAAATAATTCATGAAAGAATATAAGGAAGTACCACATAGCACTTTTAATTATGTAAGATTTTCATATGTCCAATCCTGTATGCTACTTCCAAAACTCTCACACAGTGATCTAAATAGGTATTCAACATACATGTAGTTTCAATGTTTTGTCTATCTTGATTAAAATGAACTAAAATTCTAGCAGTCAAAATTTAGAATGACATTTACTTTTTATTGCAATCGGTGTTTTCTTTAAAATTTAACTACCGTAATTTCGCGTATATAACCCGCAGCATAAATAAATTATTCTAGAAAAATTATGACCGAAAGATACCCCTCACTTCTAAAATAACGTGATCGGTAATCTCAGATTATAATCTCAATGCTAATTACTATTATTTTAATGATAAATAGGAAAAAAAACATGGTAAATACAATATGATAAATAAATATATTTACTTACCTACAATAAACAAGCAAAATAATCGTAATATATTACTAATAAACTGGAGTAACTTCTAATGGTAAACATCTTTATTCAATTTCTAAGAAAAATATAGATTAAAATAATAAATTTTTCAATTCATTAAAATCCATCAAAATCAGATTCTTCCGTATCGGAATTAAAAAGTTGCAACATTGTTTGGAGCAGTTCATCTTCATCATGATTACTATCATCATTAAGTTCCTCTTCATTGTCCCCACTTTCATAGTCATCATACTCTAATAATCCAGATTTTTTAAATCCAGATTTTACCGTTTCGATAGTACCGTAATTTCTGGCCTATAATCCGCGGATTATCGGTTAAAAAACCTCAAAATTTTTAAGTGCGGATTATCTACCGGTGCGGATTATCTGCTGAAATTTTTTTAAGCAGAAGTTCAGGGCAGACATCCAGTTTCTACCGGCAGTCATAACATAAAAATGTAAACAGTTATCAAACGATTGTCTGCTATCGACCGTTAATGGAGTTGCTTGTGATTGGTTCACATATGACGTGACCTTGCTAGTGGGAGTGGCTTCCGATTATTATTTTATTTTTTTGCAGCCTTTCGGCAACATGTCTCTATAAAGAACAAAACGTTTCGCAACTCATCCCTTTCAAAAATTGCAATCTCAATCATTTATGAAATAGCTCCTTCCAAAATTACGGCAATTTTACAGATTACGATGATTGATACTTGGGCTTGGACTTGGAAGAGAGTCTTTTGCAGAGTTCCTGGAGCTGAGCACCTTACCTCTAATAGAGAAATGGACATGTGGAAAAATGGAAAAATATAAAAACATAGCCGATGTCTGACAAAACCAGAATGCCAGAAACGCGGGAAAGAGGGAGTCCCCAGATGTTAAACCAAAAAGGCCCTTTTAAGGCACCATACATTAAAAAATAAAATAAAATAAAATACAACAAAAGATAAAGATAAGAAATAAAATAAGTATATAAGAATGAGCAAAAAGAAAATATTTACAAAAAAATATACAGAGTGAACACTGACCAGTTGTTACAATCGATAAAGTTGATGCACATTTCATATTAACTGTTCTGCGAGGTGGAGAGTCAAAGGCTAAAGGTACCTCATCCATGTTTACAATATGATTATGATTATAATTTTCCCGCTGAACTAAGTCCTTGAAAAACTTCAATTTCCTTGAAAAATTTTCAACCTTTTCCTGCCAATCTTCGGGAAGTTTTTGCCCGACTGTTGTTCTCTTTCGTACACGAAGATCCTTGAAAATTTTTCAACCTTTTCCTGCCAATCCTCGGGAAGTTTTTGCCCGACTGTTGTTCTCTTTCGTACACGAAGATCATTTCTTCGCATAAAACGATAACATCAGTTGCTGCCTCCTTTAAAATCAGCAATTCCCATTTCTGAAGCCATTGTTTGTGCTTTAAGCCATATCTTTTCTTTCTTTCTAATCGATGACCAGGCCCCTACCTGCCGGGATGCCCCAGCTTAACGGGTTTAGTACCTGGCATCGGGGCGAAAGACCGCCTAACCGCCGCGAAGCGGCAATAAACCTGACATCATTGCCTCTATCGTCATCCTATTTGCAGTGCCTACTGCTCGTTTGTGTATACTATGTTTTGCCGGTTACTTAACGTTATAACCTGTTGTTCGGCACCTGCACATTGCTACTCATTTTGGTCTTGTAATTTAGAACCTTGATCAGATGACGAGACCTTCACCTGGCCAGGCACCTCCAGAGGTATAATTCACAGGTAACTTGGAGGACTTAGCACCCACGACGGATTTTACATGCACCAGGCGCCATTAGCGTACATGGCGGATTATAGCCAGCAGTATGCCTCGATCCCGCGACCTTAGCTGCGGATTCGATGCTCTGCCAACTGGGCCACCGCTGCCCGAACTACTTCTGAATGACCTGGGGTTTAGAAGCCGAATTGTTGGTGCAGACTTGTCATAAGAAAAAGGATTGGAGGGGGTGAGGAAGCAAAAAATAAAATAAAATAAAATAAAAAATAAAATAAAATAAAAAATAAATAAAAATAAAATAAATAAAAAAGAATTAAAAAAAAAAGAAAAAAAAATGGAGCGCCGCAGATAGACAAGTTGCACCAAAAGTTAATTTTGGGCCGAAATGCTAGACAAACATAACGATGCAGGGGGGTGGGACTCTTAATAGTTGACGCGGGATTTCCTGCTTCTCGTTGCACTTTTACCCAACGACAAAGGTTCTCTTCCAATTCTGGCCAAAAAGGGTTACGGTAATGCATGGAACGCTTGCGTCTGTCCATATTTTCTATCTTTTTTTTCCCTTTCTCCATTCACAAACACTTTTTTCATCGACACTAAATTGTCGCGCCGCTTCACGATTTCCTAATATTTTGGCTTTCGAAATTACCTTCAGTTTAAAATCAGCCGTATAGCTTTTCCTTTTGGTACTTGGAGACATTGTATAAAATCAAGATGTTAGCTAAAAAAAGCAACTGAAAGTTTAGAACGATGCTCAGCCAATTCCATAAACTAGAGCTTAATAGCTAGGAAGATCAGTTTGCGAGTAACCAATCAGAGTCTGCCAATAGTAAAATTTCGCCTTTTCTTTTCGTCATGTTGGACCATTGGCGAAGAGCGTTCGTTTGCTCACTCTGATTGGTTACTTCTGAGCCAAGCGTCCAAGTTACTAATGTCTAGCATCCGATACCGCGCTTACGGTGACGTATTACGCGGACTTGTCCCATTTCTACAGACGGTAGAAGGAAGTTCAAATACGGGGGGAAAAATGACTCGATAGATAACCCGCACCGGATGATAGCCCGCAGGACATGCAAATTCGGCTTTTTTCTATAGATTACCCGCGGGTTATGTACGCGAAAATACGGTAACTAAAAATAGATTCATTAGCATTCATAATGATAAAACAAAGTATTCGACAAGTAACTTTGAAATTATGCATTTATATTAAATGATAATGTTAATACCTTGCAGATTTTCCTTGAATCCAGTGAATCTCCTCTTTTTAAATGATTTGGCATAGATTTGACTAACTGCAATGTAACAGTTTTGTCAATTTTTTGTTCTTCTATCAACACTTTCTTTATCTTCATTTTAGAAAAAAAAAAGTCCTTCCAGCCAGTGCCGGGAGGAAGAGGTAGCTTTCATATTCCTTATTTTAAAAAAGCCAACTTATATTATTCAAACACACGAAGCTCAATTAAGTGGAAACGGAATGTAGGAGATTCAATACTAATTTTTATCAATACTAAATCATTATGAATGAGAATTTTGCGAAATTAGTCAGCTTTATCCAAGCTGCTTTTATTTAAAGTCACTTATATTTGGCTGACATTCGGCGATTTCTTAAAGTGCCTGCCATTTTAAGACAACATGGTAGATGAGGCTAACCAGTGAACTTGGTCGAGACCTTAGTAATTGCTGTGCACATGCTCACTCATTACGGAATCGGTTGATATATACGAGTGCTGTCGCAGGCAAAAAATCAGATTTTTCAAAATGTCACCCACTTTAGAAATTGAAACTGCTATCTGAGCCATTTTTTAAGATAAAGACAAACAAAAAATGCTCCTGAATCCTTATATCAAGGTCAAATACTTAAGAAAGAAACCTTTTTCAATTTCTAATTTTTTTGCACCTCACTTTAAATATAATTTTTTTTAATTTAATGGCCGCCATTTTGAAACAAGATGGTTGATGAAGCTGGTCAGCGAACTTGGCCGAGATATTGATGTATACTATCCACATGCCTTCTTCCATCGAAATAGGCGCATACGTGTGGTATCGCGTGACAAATACAAGATCGATGGATACAAGTTCATGGATAACACTTTGAAAAGTGTTAGCCATGATAGAAATTCAAAGTGCTATAATTCAACCACTTTTTAAGATATAAACAAAAAAACAAATTTTCAGAAACAAACTGCTCCAGAATCTTTGTATCAAGGCCAAACACATAAAAAAAAAATCTTTTTCATTTTCCAATTTTTTAATACCTCATTTTAAATTACATTTTTTTTTTAAATGGCAACCCTTTTGAAACAAGATGGCGAATAAAGCTGGCCAACGAACTCGGTCGAGACATTGGTATGTACTATGTACAGACCAAGTTGCTTTCAAATCGGTTCATAAATACGCCTGTTATCGCGTTACAAAAATCAGGTCGTTTTAAAATGTCAGGCACAATAGAAATTCAAAATGTTATAACTCAGCCATTTTTTTAGATGTAGACGAAACAAAACCTGTTCCGGAATCTTTGTATTAAGGTCAAATGCATACAAAAAAAAATCTTTTTCATTTTCCAATTTTTTGGTACCTCATTTTAAATTAAATTTTTTTTAAATGGCTGCCATTTTGAAACAAGATGGCGAATGAAGCTGGCCAACGAACTCTGTTGAGTTATTTGTATGTACTATGTACACACAAGGTACATCCAAATCGGTTCATAAATACATCTGTTATCACGTGGCAAAAATCAGGACGTTTCAAAATGTCAGCCACGCTAGAAATTCAAAATGCTATAACACAGCCATTTTTTAAGATATAGACGAAACAAAAACTGCTCCCGAATCTTTTTATCAAGGTCAAACACATAAGAAAAAAATATTTTTTCAATTTTTTGGTACCACATTTTAAATTTTTCTTAAAATTTTAAATGACCGCCATTTTTAAACAAGATGGCGGATGAAGCTGGCCAACGAACTCGTTCGAGACATTCGTCTGTACTATGTATAAACGAAGTTACATCCAAATCGGTTCATAAATACGCCTTTTATCTCGTGACAAAATTCAGGACGTTTCAAAATGTCAGCTTCTCTAGAAATTCAAAATGCTATAACTCAGCCATTTTTTAAGATATAGACGAAACAAAAACTGCTACGGAGTCTTTGTATAAAGGTCAAATACATAAGAAAAAAATATTTTTCAATTTTTTGGTACCACATTTCAAATTTAAAAGTTTTAAAAAAATTTTAAATGGCGTATGAAGCTGGCCAACGAACTCGGTTGAGACATTGGTATGTACTATGTACACACTGAATTACATCCAAATCGGTTCATAAATACGAGAGTTACAGTGTGACATATGTCAGATATATAATATCAATTTTGAACGGAGGGTGGTTTTGGGATCTGGGGGTCATGATCGATGAAAATATACCAAAATTTTTTGAAATTGCTTTCCTCCGAACGGCTGCAATAGGTAGCTTTTTGTAAAGAAAGCTACCTAAAAAATTATGCTCGTGTAATTTATTTTCCAAGTGACCTCATGGGTGTTCTATGGCAGCTTTAAATCTGTTGACTGGGTTGTAGTTTTAATGACATTTGAATAGTTGTATAGCAAAAAAAGTTGTGTATTCAGGGTGGTATATTTAGGATGATTATCCTGGTAAAACTTTGTGCGACTCAATTTATCTGTACTTGTTGCAAATTTTCTTTGAGGATATCAATGTAGGAGTACTGGGTCATGGTACCTTCTATGAAAACTAAATTTCCAACACCCGAAGCTCCCATACATCCCTATAGCAGCACTTTCCCACGACCGTGCTTTTAACTTGAACACCATATTCTTTTCCTTACTCTGTATTTGGCTTTCTATTTACTAAAATTTTGTTATTGCATCCAAAAGGATTTAAACATGGTGTTTTTTGGATTGTATGCAAATATAACATCTATCCAGGAATTTTAATTTACAGGCTTATTAAGGTTTACTTTAGCAAACTTTAGTCTAACCAGCCTGTTTTTCTTGGTGATATATGGGGTATTCCAGGCAGACCTTGCGTGGATTTTTTTTTTCCCCCCAAGTTTTATGAATTGTTTGAGGAATAACCTTAATGTTCATGTAGTCTGATGCAATTTAACTGAAACGATTTGATCTTTTTTTTTTAAATTTCTCTCCCAATCTTATCTTTCTTAAGCCTCAGTTTCTTAGGACAACTTCTAGGCTTATTTTCTGCCAATCCACCTGATTTATACTTTTTAATTACATAATAGATGATTCTTCTAAGCTTTTGCACAATTTCAGCAATAGCATTTTCTGTTTTTCCTTGAATATTTCAGTTGGGGGATATCTTTGTTTTTTAATCCCATTTTTCACATTCTTAAGCAAAATTCATAAAACACAAATTAATCTTGTCAAACATGCTTGTAATTTCCAAAACTTTAAAGGCTGATTTTTGGCAGAGCCAAGAATTTCAAACAAATATAGCTGCTGTTATACTTTATCTTGTAAGTGTGGGTGTTAATGCAGACCTGCCAACCTTTGAAAATCAGAAATCGTAGCACATAAAATTAAAACTAATCTGGAAATTGGTTGTTTTTTGTGTTTCACAGCCATCTTTTGACATTCGTAAAATGAATAAGGTTTGTCTTTCAACTCAATATAGTAATTTTTTTCCTCTGAAAATTTTTATACAATATTTAAAGTTTCTTCTCATTTTGCAGCATTTTTTTTTTACATTTGTAAAAGGAGCCTGGTTCCAATTTTTTTTTTAGCCCAGTGCAGTAAATCTTGACGAAATTCTCGAATTTTTTTTCCCGCGATCATTTCAGGATATTCACAATTCTTTTCCCACAATCGTAATTCATTTTTCTATCTCGATTCTTTGTTGAAATCTGCACTTTTTACCATGAACTTTTGACGAAATTTCAGGGATGAGAGTTCCGCCTTTTTGAGGACTATTTTGGCCATTCTCTGGATCGAAGCAAAAATGCAAAGAAAATATTGCGAGTAATATGGGGGGGGGGGGGTCAAGGAGCATAACTCTCATAATTTTCGTTTCGCCCACTCAATTGCAGAAGAGCTATCTGATCAAGGTCATCTTACGTTAGGCGCATCAGATACCGTGCATTTCGCGGGGCGAAGATCTATTTTTAGACTTTAAAATGGGAAGTAGCCACAGACTTCTCATATGTCTCCTATAGACCCCTTGCATTGACGTCACGTTGCTATTAGCAACAACTGATACTATAGCTTGTGGAGCACAGAACTCCCCGTTTGCTGTTAAAAGCATGTGTTATCTTTCTCTTTAATTTAGAGCTTCCTTATTTTTATTATTATAGTGCAAATAAGACTAAAAAATCAAATGGAGAGTAACATATTCACCTTATATTTGGGCGCCATACGAAGCTATTTCAGACATGTGGCGTCATGTGCAACCCGTCTATACTTCTCCTATCTTTCCTCTGAGGAAGTAGCTTTGCGAACGAACGACTATTGTTTTCTTCAGAGACTCTGATGAGGTTCATAGGTCACCCTGACGCTGAAGTAGCAAACAGAAAAAAAATCTTGTAAAGGAGATGATTTATTCTGGCAGGCATGAGATTTTTCCACGGATCCGTGATTTTTTTAGGTTTCTGGCATTGATGATTCGAAATTTAAAAAAAAAAAAAAAAAAAAAAAAATCGGTCATCAGTCCAAAAATTGGGACATAAAGAATATCACAAATTTCGACAAGTAATCGCCGAAAAAACAATTCCGTCAATCATTCGCAGGAGAAAATAACCAATTTTGAAAAATATCGCGGAAAATACGCAATTTCGTCAAAAGATCGCGGAAAAAAACCTCCAAATTTCATCATAGAATCGCGAAAAAACGATGATTGCGCCAAAGGGTTGCAGAAAAATGGCAACTTTCGTCAAAGAATCGCGGAATAATTACGAATTTCTTCAAAATATCGCGAAAAACACGAATTGTGCCGAAAGATCGCGGAAGAAACGCGGATTTCGTCTAAAGATCGCGGAAGAAACGCGGATTTCGTCAAAAGATCGCGGAAGGAACGCGAATTTCGTCAATAGATCGCGGAAAAAGCGTGAATTCTGTCAATAGATCGCGGAAAAAGCGTGAATTCTGTCACAGGATCGTGGAAAAAGCGTGAATTCTGTCACAGGATCGCGGAAAAAGCGCGAATTCTGTCACAGGATCGCGGGAAAAGCGCGAATTCTGTCACAGGATCGCGGGAAAAGCGCGAATTCTGTCACAGGATCGCGGGAAAAGCGCGAATTCTGTCACAGGATTGCGGGAAAAGCGCAAATTCTGTCACAGGATCGCGGGAAAAGCGCAAATTCTGTCACAGGATCGCGGGAAAAGCGCAAATTCTGTCACAGGATCGCGGGAAAAGCGCAAATTCTGTCACAGGATCGCGGGAAAAGCGCAAATTCTGTCACAGGATCGCGGGAAAAGCGCTAATTCTGTCACAGGATCGCGGGAAAAGCGCAAATTCTGTCACAGGATCGCGGGAAAAGCGCAAATTCTGTCACAGGATCGCGGGAAAAGCGCAAATTCTGTCACAGGATCGCGGGAAAAGCACAAATTCTGTCACAGGATCGCGGGAAAAGCGCAAATTCTGTCACAGGATCGCGGGAAAAGCGCAAATTCTGTCACAGGATCGCGGGAAAAGCGCAAATTCTGTCACAGGATCGCGGGAAAAGCGCAAATTCTGTCACAGGATCGCGGGAAAAGCGCTAATTCTGTCACAGGATCGCGGGAAAAGCGCTAATTCTGTCACAGGATCGCGGGAAAAGCGCTAATTCTGTCACAGGATCGCAGAAGAATTCGCGTATTTCGTCAAAAGATCGCTGAGGAAGCGCGTATTTCGTCAAAAGACTTTATCTTATTTTACATAAATTCAACAGATGTTTTGATTAACATTTAGCAAGCTGATTTCTTTATTGCAACTATCCTTACATTTGGTAAATTAATTTTTTTTTCTTCTATTTTTTGTGTTATAAAAGATAAAGTAATCATGGATATAAATTATGTCATTCAAACATGACTAAATTTTAAGGTTTGTTGTATAGTCCATACTTGCATCCTTGCATTTGTTGTATAGTACTTACCTGTTTTTCAAGGGATACACTCTTATATTGTGATTTTTGAAAAAGGACAAATATCCATTAAAAAAAATTTTATTTATCAATCTCCTTGTAATTTTCATGTTTATGTAAAATTTAAAACTGCACTCTAATCATATCAGAATCTCCCTATTTGTTCTCTCCAAATTTGGCTCATGAAGTAAAAAAAAATTTTCCTCCTTTTTTTCTTTGGCCCACTTTCATGCCTGAATTTGCATTTTTCACCGCATTCCTTTGACAAATTTGCATTTTTTTACCACGCAGAAATGGAATGCTTAATAATAATTCATAAAGTGAAATGTTTAATAATAAATTGTACAAATCATGCGGTTTTGCACACTATTTCAAATCTTGTCCTCTCAAAGACCCCCCCCCTCTGCAGAAATTCTTAAAATGGCATCCCTGTTTCTAACAAAGGGAATTCCTGTATAAATATTTACAGAAATAAGATTCACTTGTGGTTGATATACATAGCCCAGATCTTTTTTTTTCCATGAATATTTTTTTAATGTCCGAATTTTCGGATTAATGGCCTGTTTTTTAAAACTTTTGGAAATGAATGCTTTGAAATGTTGGAAATTTTGGAACAGAATCACTCCTGAAAAATGTACTGTGCAGGATAAAAATCGCAACAAAAATAGATAAAAATAGAAACAAAAATGCGTTTGTGTTTTTTGCAAAAAATCGTAGTTTTAGAGTGATTATCGTAGCATCGTAGTTTATAGGTTTAAATCGTAGCAACTAAGATTTTTTTGTAGCAGTTGGCAGGTCTGGTTAATGAACAGTTATTTTTCATTATTTCTATGGTAATATTGATTGGAATTAAAAGATGCACATCAACTAGAATCTAGAGGTTTTTCTCTTTTTAATTAGACCAAAATATTGGAAAGCAGGTGCAAATTTTCATCAAAGGATCGCAGGAAAAAAAAATTACAACTGTGTCTTTTAGAAAAGAGCACATACACATATATGTATACAGTCAAACCCGGTTAAGACGCATTTCAAGCGAGTAGACAAAAGTCGTGTATTAAGTGGGATCGCATATTAAATGTGATTTGTATAATGTCGCAGGAACTGGGCTTATTTACAACACCTAATCGTCTAAATGAACTTTAGAACTTTCATTTATATGTTTATGATCAAAAATTGTATATTTTAGGTATATTTATATTAAAATTTAATTGAATTCAAAGTAATTTCCTGCAGGACTAATTTTTTTTTAACAGAACTAAAAAAAAATATTAAACCTTTTTGAAGCACTTGTTAAAATCATATTTAGTACTTGTGATAATGAATACAATTATAATGTCCTTTCCATTATAACAAAATATCCTTATTACTAGTATTTGTATAAAAAACATTGTTAGCATAGCAAGGAGTAAAGAAAACATAATAATTAAACAACCACAGTCGTATTTATTTAATCTTTACGAGTTTCATTTTTTGCCTATAATAATATGTATTATGAAACATAGTAGGGATATAACATACATTTAAAACCTCACCAACAATAGGTATACTAACCTTTAATCATAATTTCATGACATATCTGAGTATCCTGAATTCGTCTCTCTCTACTACAATAAAAACATACACAAAGCGAGAGACAAAGAATGTTAGGACGCGGGATCGAACAAGAATTGTAGTGTTGCTAATTTAGCGGGTTTTTTATCTGCCACTATTTCCGATTGGTAATGTTCGCCTTAAGTAATGTGTTATTAAATAAAGTAGATATTACTATTCATAAGCAGTGTTTTTTATTTGAATATTTAAAAAAAAAATCTGGTAAATTGTCAACATTGAAGAAGAGACAATGAATTAGTGTCTTAAGCGTGATTTTTTGCCTCAAGGGACCAGAAAAAATCTGCGTAATAAGTGGGATCGCGTATTAACCGCGAGCGTCTTAACCGGGTTCCACTGTAGTTTTTAATCTGAAACAATATGTTGAACTAACTTTTCAAAAATTGGTAAACCTGACCTGCAGCAAAAATAATTAGTGCCAGGATGTGATTTCCCTCCTACCCTCTGCCGTAACGTTTCAGAAAATTTGCTATGAATTTTACTCAGTGACCTCTGAAAGGGGACTAACCATTGAGTATTTATTCATTTCTCTATGATCTTTAACAACTGAGCTTAATATAAATATCTGCAGTCAGGTTTTAAGCTGTGTTTGATAAGAATGACGACTCGGTTTGCTTTAGTAACTCAACATATTTTCATTGTATGTTCTTTTTCTACATATATATTTCTCTTGGCAATAGCTTGGGAAATCTATTGCAGACATTAATACAGTAGATCTTTAATGCAAACCATGTGAAGATGTGCATTATATAGATCACATTTCATGTATCATTAAACTTATCTCCTAAATATCACCAAATATGTTTGGAATATAAAACTGTACTGTAATTTGATATGTTTCATTCATTGTTGCCTGTAGTTGCGCAGATAATTTTTTTGCATAATATAGATTATTCCACACATTGTTAAATTTACTTTATAAACATGGTCCAAATATGCTTGGACCAAATCATCCATTATATTACTTATTTTCAAAAAAATTTATTGTAATAACTTTTTTTTTTTTTTCATTTAAAATCTCTGAATTAAGGGAGGAAAGTTGAACTAATGTATCAAATTTAGTTTTCTAGAATGGCTTTTTTTCACAATGTGGGAATTTAGGTGCTGATTAACTGCAGAATTCATTGTTTATGTCTGAGAAGTTGTGCATTATACAGTGCATTAAGAAATTATAAGACCACTTTGATTTTGAAAATTATGAAGTAAATAAAGGTTCTAATTATAGTTTAAACACATGAGATATCAAAATACAACATAATTATTAAAATTAGTTTGCAATAATTTTGAATAATGCAGTAAATAACTACGTTAACAAATTTTTAAGACCACTTGTCTAAAATCAAAAATATGTAAATTAATGCGATATTGGTCCTCCATTTTTCCTTATAACCTCACTCACTGTTTTTCATAAAAGTGACCAGGTGATTTAAATACAGCAGGCATGTGATTCTTCTGCGATTTTCCACTTTTTGTCATTTTCAGATTTTTTGTCATTTCTCGCATTGATGATTTGTTCTGAAATTTAAAAAAAAAAATCTGTCAGCCCAAAAATTCGGACATTAAAAAAATCACATTTCAACAAGTGATCGCTGAAAAAACAATTCCATCAATCATTCGTAGACAGGGGTGATTCTGTTCCGAATTTTCAAAAAATTCCGAAAAATTAAGGCAGTCATTTCCGAAAGTTAAAATATTTGATCATAAATCTGAAAATTAGGACATAAACTATATCGCGAATTTTGGCAAATGTTCGCCAAAAAAAACCAATTTCGTCTAAGGATCACGGGAAAAACGCCAATTTCGTCATATAATCGCAAATTTCGTCAAAGGATCGCGAAAAAAGGCAAATTTTCCCAAAAGTTTGCGAAAAAAGGCAAATTTTCCCAAAAGATGGGGGGGGGGACGGCAAATGTTGTCAAAATGGTGCGACCCCCTCCCTTCCCCCGATGTATTTCCGAAAATGCAATGTGAATTTCTGAAACAATTTTTTTCTCTCAGAATCCACGCAATTCGTAGAAAAAAATAGCCAATTTCGCCAAAAAAAAAAAAAAAAAACTAAATTTCAAAAAATTGGAAAAAAAAAACCACTTTCTTCAAATGATCGCGGGGGGAAACACAAATTTCGTCAAAGGATCGCGGAAGAAATGCAAATTTTGTCAAAGGATCGCGGAAGAAACGCAAACCAGGGATAAGTTTAGGGAAATTTTAGGTCCTTTAAAGGACCCTTCACAAAATTTTTTATACCCAAACAGGACCCTTCACAAAACATTTTATCCCAAAACAGGACCCTTCACAAAATTGTTTCTTAAATAGACCTTTCACTGAATTTTTTCACCTTTTAAATTGAACTTTTTACAAATTTAGTCATTTAAAAATAAAATCTGGCCTGTAAGTAGTTGAACTCGCCAAACAGCATATTACTTAGCTTTTTATATATGAAGGATAGAACATGAAGACATCGTAATTTAAAATTCACAAAATTATGGCTAGAATTTTCACAAAAATAAGAAAAACTTCACAATTTCACAAAAAGAGGACCCTGTGAGAAAAGTCTGGACAGACCCCTGCAAACAGTGTTATAAAGGGGTTTGGAAAAAGCGTGAATTTAGACAAAAAATCATGAAAAAATGTGCTGCAACATTAATGTTTTCACTAATTTTTTTCTTGGAGCTGAGTGGTATAGGTTAAATATGAGCTGTCATGTTTATTAACTGGTGTTTTGAGTGAAAGCATGTCGGATTGCTGTGTAAAACATTGCATCAGAATAAACTTAAAATAGAAACTATCATTTCAGAATTACTTTATAGTACAGTAGAAGATCTTTATAACGCAATTCTCCATATAACGCACAACTCCTCCATATGTAAACAATGATTTTTGCAGTTAAAAAGCACCTGCATTTTCACATTGTAAAATATTGCTACTCTCTAGAGGATTAAATTTGATACATTAGTTCAACTTTATCTTCTAATTTAAGACCTTTTTACTGAAAAAAATGCTATTAAAATAAACATTTTTGAAAATGTCTAATATAAGGGATGGTTGTGTCAGTTATATTTGAATTATCTTTATAAAGTAAATTTAACAATGTCTGACCTATATTATGCAAAAATTTATAATTTGGATAATTCTTGGTAACAAGGAATGCAGTATAAAAATATTCTAATGTATTTTGATATGTTTCAGACATATTTGGCCATGTTTACAAGGTGAATTTAATGATGTGATCCATATAACGCAAAATTCTATATAATGCACAACCTTGCGTTTTTAGGTTTGCGTTATAAAGATCTACTGTATTTGCATAAATTAATTTGATCCCCCCTCTCCTTCCCCAAATAAATAGGATTTAAATAAAAATATTGACAATTCTATTGTGAATAAAATAACCCTTGATTGTCTGATGTGCGTTACTTTAAATTCCTTTTTCCCGTTTCACACGCTTTTTCTCTTTTTTTCATCTGCTTGCAATCTCGTGCCTGGTACAGATTCAGAAATATTGTGCCATTTATTTGAATCCTTTTTTCCAATTATTTCATTGTGAATTGCAGTTTTTAGAACGCTTCATTAACTGAGCAATTTATTGTTCAGATTTACCAGCATTCTTATAAAACCAAATTTTCCTTACTTTGGTCGCAGACAACTCTTTACCCTGTGGCATTTTCAAATATATCTAGGGGGTGATTCTGTTCCAAATTTTCCAAAAATTTAAGGCGTTCATTTCTGAAAATTTTTAAAAATCTGTCACCGTTCCCAAAATTCAGACATAAAAATATCGCAAATTTCAGCAAATGGTCACTGAAAAAAATGCATTTTGTCAATCGTTTACAGAAAAATCGCCAATTTCGTCCAAGGATCACTGATAAAACAGTGCCGGGAGTGTATTCCTCCCCCCCCCCCCCTCTCTCTCTCTCTCTCTCTCTCTCTCTCTCTCTCTCTCTCTCTCTACTGTAAATTTTAAGAAAATTTGCTGTGAATTTCTGAATTTTTTACTCAGAATCGCCTCTAAATATATAGTAAATAACACTACTATCTAAACCTGCACCTTTGCTTCTCTGGAATACTTTCACAATGTACAAATGCGTATATTTTATGATTCTGGTGTGACATATAATATGCTAATTTCTTCAGGTGGTCTTATAATTTCTTAAGTCACTTTATTTACATTTTTAAAAATTAAGATTTTAATAAAATGTAACTTAAATTTTAATGTAGCAATTATAGCAGAAAATGTTCTACGATCAATGCACTAAAAATTTTCATATTGTCTTCTTCAGAAGTGCACCAATTTGTTAGTGGTCTTATAATTTCTTAATGCACTGTATAGTTGTTATAATGATCTTCTACTGTTATGAGTATGAATATGGGATTTTAAGTGGTTTGAAATATTTGAATGTGAATAAAATGTTTCTTTTATTGGTTTACATTAATCTAAAGCCTAAATGTTTTCTTTTAACAGGCTAGATGGAAAGCATGTGGTGTTTGGTCAAGTTGTTGATGGCATGGATGTGGTAAGGAAGATTGAAGGTTATGGCTCTAAAAATGGTCAAACATCCAAGAAGATAATTATAACAAATTCTGGACAATTGTAAATTTTGTATCTAAACTGAAAACTTTGTAATAAAATTAGCATTACTTACTTAGTTGTTGGTACTTTACTGCTTGCTTTTTATATCAGTTTAATAGATGTGTTAATGACTTTCCTTTTTGAGTACAGATTAAAGATCCTTCCCAAAATGATTGTCAGAGTATTCAATCTATTGTCTATATGACCGCTTTCAGATTGAATGAATTTTTACAGTTAAAATGCTTGCTTGTTTTAAAGCAAGCCAATTTATTTCTCCATAAGAACTGAATCACTTCAGAAAGTGCTCTGCGTGGAGCAAATTCAAATAATGCAATCAGGGCGATGCATATATAACGTTAACAGCTATTTAATTTTAGTTAACAGCTAAATTTTGCTTTAATTAACAGCTAAATTTTGCTAATTTTAGACCCCTCACCCCCATTAGGTTATCATTTGTTGACCCCCCCCCCCCTCATCCGATATCAATATCTAACATTTAATGGCTTTAATAATAGTTTTACATTTTCATAAAAACATATTAAAAAAAACTAATAGTAACAGACTGTTTGGATGTAAAGAAAAAGTTTCTGATAAAAGAAAGAAAAACCTTAGACTTGTCTGTACATTACATTGTAAATTTTATACTGGAAAGAGTTAGTGCTGTTAAAATTGATACACATACATTAATTTATTTGAAATATCATCCTTCATTTGTTTTATTTAAAATTATCAACATATATATATTTTGTACATTGTCTGTTTAAAATATGAATATAGTACCTGAAACTTGTAGTTTGTTTTATACCTTCACTACTAATCAATTATAATATCAGATATCTGAACAATTCTTTTGAACTTCAGGCAACTCCATCTATTATCTTATCGTAATCGAAAGATCATCAGGCATGATATTCATCTGCAGTTTTCTCATTTCTCGTAGGAGTGATTTGTTCCAAAATTTAAAAAAATCGGTCATCAATCCGAAGAATCGCGAAAAAAACCCCTCAAATTTCGTCGAAGAATCGCGAAAAAAACCCCTCAAATTTCGTCTAAGGATCGCGAAAAAAAACCCCCTCAAATTTCATCTAAGGATCGCGGAAAAAAAAAACCCCTCAAATTTCATCTAAGGATCGCGGAAAAAAAAAACCCTCAAATTTCATCTAAGGATCGCGGAAAAAAAAACCCCTCAAATTTCATCTAAGGATCGCGGAAAAAAAAAACCCCTCAAATTTCATCTAAGGATCGCGGAAAAAAAAACCCCTCAAATTTCATCTAAGGATCGCGGAAAAAAACCCCCCTCAAATTTCATCTAAGGATCGCGGAAAAAAAACCCCCTCAAATTTCATCTAAGGATCACGGGAAAAAAAAACCCTCAAATTTCGTCTAAGGATTGCGAAAAAAACTAATTTTGTCGAAAGATCGTGTAATAAACGTGAATTTGTGTCAAAGGATTGCGGGGAAAAAGGCAAATACCGTCAAAAGACCACGAATTTCGTTCAAAAAATAGTGGGGGGGGGGGGGGACGCGGAAAAAACACTAAGCAAATAATTGTGAAAAATTTGCTGCAACATTGTTCTCACCAGATTTTTTTTGCAGCTGAGTGACAGGTTAAACATTAGCTTGCCATGGTGTTTAGAGTGAAAGCTTGTTAAAATTTGAATTGGACAACTAGCTAAGATGGCTGTGTAAAACATTGCATCAGAATTATGAACTTAAAATAGGAACTTTCAGCTTAGAATTACTTATAGTATTTGCATAAATTGATTCTTAGCCCCATCCTCCCGAAATAAAGCAGCATTTGAACAAAAGTATTGACAATTTTATTCTGAATAAAAGAACCTTATTTAAAATAGCACGCATTCAAACGGTGCAACTTTAAATAATTTGTTTCCCGCTTCATGCTCTTTTTTATCTTTTTGCAATCTCATGCCTGGATCATTCAACACTGAATAGGATAAAATCATCTAACATTTCTTGTCCTAGAGATGAACGCAAGCAGTTCTTTATAATTTTAAGTGTTGAGGACACTCAACATTGCATGATAAAATCAATATGCACTTATAATCTATGTACAAGGTTGGATAAATACGACCGTAGGCATTCAACTCTCACAATAATTCTAATGCACAAGCTAGGCATTTTTTACATTTCTTATTAACTTTACAGCGATTCTCATCTTTAATGAGTTCTTCTGAATCGTTAGTTTCTGTACTACAAGGGGCTGAGAGCTCGCAACTTTGAGACTGTTTCTGCAGTAACGACTGATTATAATCAGCTTGGTGCTGGGAAAATTGCAGCAACTCTTTTCTGACGTTGACTTTCGCCAAGCCAGACAGGATACTAAGATCTTCTGCAAGTTCGTTTAATCACATCAAACTAGGCAATATCTTTCATGAGCAAGTAATTTCCAGTAAATCGTGTATAACTGCCGAATAGCTGTGTCTAAAATGACATAAAAGTTTCCCTTAAATACTTCTGATGGTGATCCGATAATACTTGCCTCATCGTGAGAATGTTCACTACATTGACGTTTCGCTATATTCTCTTTCCCGGTAGGAAACTCAATTTTAATGGTGTACTCCTTTTCTATTGGTTGCTTCTGAAGATGTTCCGCAAATTCAGAACCATATCAAAATTATTCCTTTTGTGTAGCAGATTGTAATTCAGAGTTTGGATTTTGTTAGCAGTAGTTGAGGCTGCTTATCTGAAGATACTTCGATGTGGGCGTAGATATACTGGATGGGTTGTTATTAATATATACTGAAACTTGCACAAATTATCAATCGGTGATCTTGCCGAAAAACGATAAGTAATGGGAAATCGGCTATTTCGGTGATACTTCGTAGGTACTTAAGCAATGTTAAAAACTTATGTGGTCTAACTTCCATATCGTACAAGGGTCTGTTTGTGTGCTTTTAATATTTATACAATCAGATGTATCATCCAAGGCTACTACTTTCTCTAAGAGCACTTCTTGTTTTCTAACAAATATAAGTTTATTAATAGATATGAAGGGTAGTACATGAAGACAATACGATGACACAAAATATGTATAAATCTCGCATCAGAGTGCACAACATTACCTCGATATTACACTCCAGTTCAACTACACTGCTAAACTTAAGTACCCGTAGCACCTGTTGAATTTAAACCAAACTTTGTTTTCTCAAAATCCTGCCATGCTCGCAGGCAAAGCATATTGCATGTACTACCTGCTTCCGCTAGCATTCTAACTCCTTCTTCCCTACGCCCGACTGGCTGTTAAAATCTAACGTCCACCCAACCAGTCAGGGATCTCTTTGCCTGCTGTGAACCCCACCAGAGTAAGATGGCCAAACTACGCAGGAACTCCAAATGCTTGTTTGACTCGTTTTCCAATGTTTTGTGATCAACTCATAAAACTGCTACAGAAAGCAGTAATCTAGGCTTATCAGTTCAATGAAAGGGGGGGGGGGGGTAATATAAAGAAAAACTTACTAAGACAAAATTGAAAAAGACAGGGGAATTTTTCGTTTTAAACAGGTTTTTGTCATATCAGGTAGCGCAATTCTAATACAATGAAATCTGCTTAGACGGAATCACATGGGACCAAACGAATTCCATTTTAGACAGATTCCCAAAATCTCGAAGGGCCCAGTGGCTTCTAAACACAAAAAATCCAGTGACCACATTGTGAAACAAATGAATAAAAAAAAAAATAGTGTTTATAAGGGGGGGGGGGGACTTAAAAAAAACCCTCAGGAGTTCAAAGTGAAAAATTTGAAATTGGATGTATGTACATGGGTAATGATATTAAATGAGACGAAGGATTACTAGTTTTTGAATATTTAGCAACATGTAATGAGCTGACCGCCTATGAAAAAAAAGATGTAATTTTTTTCTTTTTGATCTTAGTTCAGTTTATATATGTTTTTGCACTAAACATGTAACATTTTGTTCGCGTGACCTTAATTGATTTATGTACTTGAAACTATAGTATATAATTTAATAAATATTTCAACATTAAAACAAAAATTCAATATTGTAATTTTTAACATTTGATATAAAAAGGTTAATTCTAAATTAAAATCTAAAGTGCTGTTGCGATTCATTACTATGAATTTTCAAATTAATAAACAATAGTGCGAATTTTGAGCAATATTTCAAATGAAAATATGACTATTTCGATAAGTGCAAAAGCTAATTTTTAAAAAAATATATATCAAAATTGGTGTTTTGAAGCAATTTTTCAGCACAGAGAAAGCGAAAAAAAGGTCCCCATGAGACATGAATCACACATAACAGCGACTCCAAATTTTCAAAAATATTGAGTGGGCTCAAAACGATTTTAGTAAAATGGCACGGCCAGTTTGTTTTTCTTTGACGGGTGGACAAATTGTGAAAGATGACAACTCAAAGTCAATTTACCACGTTTTAATAAAGTTGTAATTTTATCAAATTATATTTTCGCGCGTTTTTCCAAATAAAGACACTAATATTTATAATTTCATCATACTATGAATATAACTACAAATTGAAAAGGGAAAAAGTTAAACATGGAGCAAAATATTTCAGTCATTTGGGATTTCTGGGTGTCAGTCAGAGAACGAAAACAGATGGTCATTGGTAAAATAAATTTTGTTCCAGGCTGAAAAATAAATAATTAAATAATAATGAAATAGAAATTGGGCATGCTAGGAAATGATCAAAAATAGATTTTAAAAAAAGGAAAAAAACTATTTGATTGCATAGTTTTTGACTAAGAGCAACTGCCAATTTCATGCGTTTGCGAACAAAATGAATTAAAAAATACGTCAGAAAGTAGACAAATTTGGATTTGAGAACATCCTTAAATGAAAATTTTAAAGTAGCTGTTCATATGTGATAGTAAATATCCCAGAACTTGCCTTTTACTATTCTGCTAATGTCACGTCATCTTTTTAATCTTGAATATGTGAACACTGTATTGTATCGTATGGATTTTGAAAATTTTCCTTTATTTATTCTTTTCTCGATTGAAAATTTTAATGCTTATTAAGTTTATTTTGTTTCTTTACACATAAAAAATCTTTTTAGAACAGCATAAAAATTGCGAAGATAAATCGTAAAAATATTTCAATGATTTTGAAAATTCGCCAAAATATATATTTTACTTTATTTTTAATATGTATTTGATGCTTATTATTCTTTTATGATGAATTTTCAGGAGGCATAAAAATTTTGAAATTAATGTGTTCATTGCTTTTTTGAAAAAGGTTACCCGAAGTCTAGAATTGCAAATGTTTTAACGATTCTTACGAGTATTTAATATATAAAAATATTTTTTCATGTAATTCGCACTTTTAGGTAAACACATACTGTTATGGGTATATTTTCACATATTCTGTAATACAAAAAAAGGGACACCAGCAAAGGGATGTGGCAGGTGTAATGCAGCCTGGCCCCGCAATTATAGGGATCTCCGATGAGACTAAAAAACGTTTTTTTCTACATGAAAAACATAATAAAAATTAAATAAATTGGGTCTTAAAAGGTTTGCACTATGCCCTGCACCTAACGAGATCTAAATTCCGTTTTATTTTAACTTTAAGGTGAAGGCAAGCCCTGTACAACAGTATACTTAAAAGTAGATTATACTTAATCTCCAACCCCCGCCCCACCAGTGGCCGAGAGGTTCTGCTCTCGAATCTAGTAAACAGGGGATGCTGGGTTCGAACTCAATCGCGCCCGTCGGCCTAATCGTTCGGAGTTTTCGTGGTTTTCATCGAACCTTGGATTTCCAAGCGTAAATACGGGTTAGGCTCCCTTAGAAAGATTCCCACACAGGGCACTATCCCTCGAGTAGATAAATCGGCCGTCAAAAATCAACCCAACCAAACATACCCTCCCCCTTTCCTAAAAAAATTCGTTTAACAGTGACAAATTTTCTGACATTTGCAAACTCATTCTTATACATAAAGCATGAAATTAGCAGATTGTACTTTGGAATGGAATGTCGTTTTTTATTGTTCGATAAATGCATTGCAATTTCATTTTGGTTTATGTCATGTGTGATTAATGTCTCATGGGGACCTTTTTTTCGCTTTGTCTGTGCTGAAAAATTGCTTCAAAACACCAATTTTGATATATATTTTTTTAAAAATAGCTTTTGCACTTATCGAAATAGTCATATTTTCATTTGAAATATTACTCAAAATTGGCACTATTGTTTATTAATTTGAAAATTCATAGTAATGAATCGCAACAGCAATAATAAATTCATTCAGTCATATTACACACTTTAGATTCTAATTTAGAATTAACCTTTTTATATCAAATATTAAAAATTAAAATATTGAATTTTTGTTTTAATGTTGAAATATTTATTAAATAAATTATATACTATAGTTTCAAGTACAAGTCATCAATTAAGGTCACGCGAACAAATTGTTACATGTTTAGTGCAAAAACATATATAAACTGAACTAAGATCAAAAAGAAAAAAAATTACATGTTTTTTTTCATAGGCGGTCAGCTCATTACATGTTGCTAAATATTCAAAAACTAGTAATCCTTCGTCTCATTTAATATCATTACCCATGTACATACATGTCATACATCCAATTTCAAATTTTTCACTTTGAACTCCTGAGGGTTTTTTTTTAGTCCCCTCCCCCCCCCCCCCTCCTTATAAACACTATTTTTATTTTATTCATTTGTTTCCCAATGTGGTCACTGGATTTTTTATGTTTAGAAGCCACTGGGCCCTTCGAGATTTTGGAAATCTGCACCTTTATTGTAAGACCGGAATCTGTCTAAAACGGAATTCGTTTGGTCCCATGTGATTCCGTCTAAGCAGATTTCATTGTATTAGAATTGCGCTACCTGTTATGACAAAAATCTGCTTAAAACGAAAAATTCCCCTGTCTTTTTCAATTTTGTCTTAGTAAGTTTTTCTTTATATCACCCCCCCCCCCCTTTCATTGAACTGATAAGGCTAGATTACTGCTTTCTGTAGCAGTTTTATGTGTTGATCACAAAACATTGGTAAACGAGTCAAACAAGCATTTGGAGTTCCTGCGTAGTTTGGCCATCTTATTCTGACCTCTGAGCTTGCCGATCTTACTCTGGTGGGGTTCACAGCAGGCAAAGAGATCCCTGATTGGTTGGGTGGACGTTAGATTTTAACAGCCAGACATCACGATCCATTAAGTCCGTTGTCAATTTGCAGCATTCTGTTGTATCTGTTAGGACCAAATTTAGCACATGTGTACATCAATACACTTGCTATATATTTGGATTGTTCTTTTTTTAGTTGTGCCTGCAGACCGTTATATATCTCCCACTCATATTTGCTATACAATCAAAAGAAGTGCAAGCTTTTTGTGAAGAAGGGAGTTTACAGACAATTTTAAGTTCTTGTTTAACTTGGAGACAGAAGGCATTTCCCTTGTTGTTTTGGGGGCATCAACAAATTTAAAAAAACCTTAACTTTACCATGCTGCACATGACGAACACAAAGTGTGAGCTGCTCCATTACCGATATATCTTGTGCGAAATCTAATTCAATACTGAATGAACTTGATTGTTTTACTTCATCGGCAATGTTTATTTGGATCTAAATGGACAGATGAGGAATTAACTTATCTATAAATTACTTGGACAGGAATGTAATCAACGAACCTTTTTCTATGTCGTTTAGGATTTTCATTTTGTTGTTCTTTCTGCTTTATTCTAGCCTTCTTCATACTTTCTGAAGATAGTCTTTCTTGGCTTCTCTTGATAACCTGTGCTACATAACCATGCAAAAGGGTCTAGCTGGATAAGCATAGCGAAATGTCCCCCACAGCCGATGTTTGAAATAGCATGTGTGGTAATAAGGCTCACCATGAGAAAATAATATAGTGTTTTTAACCCCTGAACTTGAACTGCCCTTGAGATAATCGGGGAAGTTTGCGCCGCGCTACTATTTTTCAAACATTTTTCTCACGAAGTACAAAAGTTTAAAAAATGAAACCAATGCCAATTATTGAAGAATATATTAGTTCACATCATAGATTTTTTTTTTCATATTTTTACACAAATTTTAACATAAAAAAATATTTTTTGAAAATTATTAATGTAGCAATTTTATACTTACACCAACCAAAAAATTACAGAATAATGCTCAAAGTATGTACTTTTAAGAAAAGTTTCGTTAAGATCGAAGACGCGCTTTTTGAGTTATAAAAAAAATAATGCTAGCAACTTTCTAAAATATTCGTAACTTTCCCTGTTCGTATTTGCAGAAATAAGCTATCAACGCATTGATCTATTCTTGACATTTCCACTCGTGCAGGATGAGCAGTGCGCCAAAATAAGAGAACATTTCCATACATAACACTTCCCTATAGGTTTGTTTCGTGCTTGTAAATATCCTGTTATTTTGGCATACAGTGCATCCTTCTCGCGTAATAATATCAATAGTCTAGTTGATAGTGCAGGTGAAGCTCAATCGAAATATATAAGGTTATCAACTTTTTGAGAATTTCGGACCCCTACAAACCTTCCGATATCAGAAGTTATCGGTCCTCGAATCCCCCCCCCCCCCTAATATTGTTATCAGTGTCTAAAAATTCTTTGTATTTTTACATTTGTTTTTCCTATTTTTTTCTTTTTATACGTTTCAATGACATTAAGGTATGGTTGTACATTTTTTACTTGCATATTTTAACGATTTAAATAAAGAGAAGAAATTCATAGATATCACTTTTATATAAGAAATAATAAGTATTTCTTTAAAATGTTATTTTAAAAAATTTAATAATAGCTCTTTGTTACATAATGCATTGAACAGTAGTATTGTCTTCTTGCATTTAGCCCTTGCACGGGGCTAAACAGAACTTCTTGTAAACAAAACGGGTGGACAACATTCTTCCCCATCTTTTACTAGCAAAAATATCAAGTATTTCGAATCTGGTTTCTTTAACAATGTATTACATATGAATATTACAGGTATCCCCCCTACAGTATCTTCCGATGTCAAGTGCCAGAACCCTCCTCCCCCCCCCCCCCTCAAGCAGGGGCGCGCCAGCAGTATCCAGCGCCTGTGTGTAGAATTTCAATTGGCGCCCTAACTCCACCCTTTAGAAAAAAATTAAAACTTTATAAAAAAAAAAATATGAGTATCTATAAACGTTTTAGATGCCATCCTGCTGGAGTTTATACAGTTCAAATAAAGTTTTTTTGAACCGGAAAATTATTTAATAAAATGCGTCTTGTTTCTACAGGGTTCGTACTTTATTTCTTTTATTAAATATGATTTCTGGTTCCAAACATTTTTAAATTACTTGAAAAATAAAGATTGGCAACTATGTAAATTACATTCGAAACACAGTAAAGGTTGTGAAAATAAAACCTGTCTGTATCAATTCTGCATTAAACGGTCAAATTTCCTTATCCGAGAGAAAATAATACAATAGTAAATAAATAAAAGAAACATAAAAGAAAGTTGTTTGTCATCTCTAATTTGCATATCTGTATTAATAAGACTGCATGTGTTGTCGACGGCTAAGAAAATCTACCGCGGATAGCAGAAAATCTTAATGCGGATAAAAGATGGCAGGTCCAAATGCACCTGAGCTCAGATTTTTCATTTTTTTTTTTTATAATTAGCCGAAATATAATTAAAAGCCATAATGATAATCGCAAAATGGCGAGCTTTCTTTTTTCAAAGTAATCATGCCTCTGCATTTCTCCAGACGTTAAGCGGTTCTTCACACTGACGGAAGTGTAGCGTTCGATTTTCACTGCATTTTGAAACTGGGATGGCCGGGTCCCCGTCGAGTTACAAAAAAAGAGAAAAAAAGGGAAGACGGGGGGGGGGGGCGAGAAATAAAGAAAATCGTCTTATCTTTCTGATTCCAACGGTATCTTTCTTTACTCTTACGAAACCCCTTTTTATTTGGCCGCGATTTACATCAGTTTTCCCGTTTTTCTAAAGTTTAAAATTTTCAAAAGAAAAAAAAAACACTTATTAAGACTTGGTACCTGGTATTTTTTCTGGGTAATGATAGTATATATCATTCTTGGCATTTTTTCCGAATCTAACGATATCTCTGGTGTGAAAAAATATTAATATTTACTATCTAAAAAAATCTTTAAGTCATTTCAAATCTTCCCCAGAGATCCTTTTTCTCCCAGTTAACGTTTTCTCAAGATATCGTTTCCCGTATCAAAGATATATGCTTTGACTATCATTTCGCGTTTTCAAATAGTGAGGGGATGATGCGCATTTTATATTTTTTATGTTTTATCAAGAATTTTTGGTCAGAATTGAAACTTTCATATATCTAATTGCCAGAAATTAAATACAAATTCGAGGTTCGCTTGAAAAATCAGATAGGAGCTTCGATATCAACTGAGGTGTACGCCTCAGATGGCATCGGAGCCTCAACTCGAACTTCGTTTAAATAGATTTTTATTTAAAAAAAAAAAAAAAAAAAAAAAAAAAAAAAAAAAAAAAAGCAATTTAACAAATTACAAAGACTATTTGGAAAATGATGTTTTCAAAGACTAAAATTTAAGACATAAAAAATCGCACGGAGTTTATCATACATTACGTACGCCATGAATTAGCCATGAATTCACATTAATAGTGTTATTACACGTAAAACTTCCAAGCGACAAAAATTGCCTGCGACTCGTATTTGGTGTGAAACATTTATATGTATTCATTCCTGTCCTATTTATCTTTTTTTTTATTTTTAATTGGCTTATTCCATTTTTCTTTTGCACGTGAAAATCTTTAAAATTAACTCTGGCAGAAGTTGTTATTCATTTTCTTTCATTTTCATTAGTTATTATCCACCTGAAACTTACGTGTTATCCAAGCATTTCATTGGCTGTTCGAGAAAAGGCTTTTCCATCGTCAGATTTCAAAGAAATCTGACTACCAATTTTAAATGAAATTTCATTCTTAAACTTCTAAACATCCGACAATATTACTTTTTACACCGTCGGATAGAGAAAAAAATGTACTTTTAAATGCAATTTGTTTGAAAGCTGTATCCCAAATTGTTTCAGAGTTATTAATTTTTTTTTTGTAGTTTCTATTACTTTTTTGTCATAGTGGCAACATAAGGTATCCATCTCTGTTGAAATTAAAGGGACATATAGATTACTGTATAGACCAATCAGAACTCGAATAAAATGCGGATTAAACCAATAAAAACGTTCAGATATGCTTTTGATTTCCTACCCTGACGAGAACAATAACCATTTTTCCAAATGGTTAAAAAAAGTCATATAAATTCGAGGTTGTATACTGCCGAAGACAGTGCTGGTGACAATATTAGGCTCGTTTGGACAGATTTTTGTTTAAAAATATAAAATCAAAACAAACCGGGCAGTGCGAGGCACGTCCGGTGTATAATGTTGCTGAAGACATTGCCCCCCCCCCCTCCTCCCCATATCTAGGGTAGGTTGGAAAAAAATTTCGTATAAAAATAAAAAATCATTCAACATTTGATTTTAGGTGTATTTAAGGTTATCATTTGCAATGTCGGGCGGGTTGGTTAATAGGGCATAGCATATAAATTTGAAAATATTTTTTCATTTTTTTTCCGTTCATATTACAGCGATCATTGTAGCTCCTAACAGTCCTAACTTTATTAAATCTAAATTGAACTTTTTTTTTTTTTTTTTTTTTTTTTTGCTATTCTAGTCTCTGGAGCGTTTAAGGTTATATGTAATGCTAATAAGTGCTCATATTTCAGTACTTTCAATTTTATGTTCGGAATTAAAATGAACAAATCTTAAATCATCACGTTTATAAATTCAGTATGTGATCAGACACAAACGTACGAAGGAGTGCAGGGAAAGTTCCGCAACCTCTCAATCTTTGACAAAGTAAGCATTTTTGGACATTTATGGCCAAATTTAGCTTATTTTCACCATCCCCTCCCCTTAACGAAAATTCTGTTTCCGCCATGATGACAGACCCAGAGTGCAATATAGCATAGATAAAAAGTATTTGTTCTGCTCGGAAGTCTATGGTCGAAACAGACACACAATTTTACAATACATAAAAGTTTCTACAGAAGTGATAATTTGTAGGAGCGCTGAAAAAATATATTGCCTGGGCCGCCTAAAGTAGACTTTACTCTATGAGCACAAAACTCAGTGTTAAACCTACGACACGGAACGCCAAAACTTTCACAAACGGGTGATGCTTCATTTTACCAATTAAAATTTGTTCCATAGCTGACGTCAGTCTCTCCAATCTAAAATAACTAATACATTGAACAGCACAGTCATACCTATTCTGGTTTTACATTGTTTCTCTATTCAGGGTAAAGCCGGAATTGGACAAAATTGTTCCCAAAGCGTGTCGGGCAAGCAAAATGTTTTGTAAAAATAGTAATATCGATAATGAAGCATCTGATAATGGAATCATTGTAAATATACCTTAATAAATTACAGAGATATATTTTCAAAAATCTACTTTTTATTACATAGTTTCAAAAATTATAATTTTTTTTAACCCTCTTTCTTTTCTTTTATTCTAAACTACATTTTTTTTTTTTTTTTTTAATGAATCTTTAATTGAATGTTGAAAAGTCTAAGTATGTAATCATTAATGTTGCTATTGTGTACTTTCTGTCTTGGGAACACATAATAATCTAACATTTCTTCATAAATATGTATGCAGTATTCTTTAACAGGATTTTAATTGTATGTTAAGAAATTAGGAATTTTTTGTAGAAATTGAGTTGGACCTGTTTTCACTAATTTTTGTACAGGTCGGGTCGCAAACTGCAAAAATATAAACGGGCAGAGCCCGAGCCTGGAAGTTCAGTTCTCTAACTCAAGGCTGTCCATGTCCAACGCGCTCCCCGCGGACCTATGGGGGCGCCCTTTGAAAGTTTTCCTGGTGCCCATTCGAATCTTTCCTCTTACTAGCTATTTTTTAAATAAAAAATCCACTTTAAAGGATGCTTCCTTTAAAATCAATAATATCTGAATGGGGTTCATTTAATTGTTACCAGTGATCGTAATTTAATGTTAATTATCTTATATTATTAATTTGTTATTTAGTAGTTAAGGTGTTTGTCCCCTTCACCTACAAAACTTTTGAGATAGGTTGATCCTCTGAAAAATGTAATTTTAAATTTTCTATGATTTATATTATTTCTGCAAATTATTTTTAAATAGAGTTTTTAAGTCTTAGAGGATTTATGCTTATGCCCGTGAGATGTATATGCATCCGAATAGTAAGTTTCATCTTATTTATGACAGAAATTCTGCAGTAAAAAAAAGATTGTTATTTAAAAATAACAAAAACAGGTACAATTTAGCCCTGCTGTAATAAAACTGTACAATTCTTTACCACTACTACAGTGAGATAATAGTATTACATGTTTTTAGCCATGGGAATTATGGCGCCTGTCATTGATTTCATCTATATGAGGTGCGCCTCTGTTTATTGAAAGGTAGGATAGACCTACATCTAAATCACATATTGGGAGATACAGAAGTAGAATGAAACGAAATAAAATAAATAATAATAATAATAAAATAAATATCTATAAGAAAGTTTATCTCAGGCAAATTTACAAAACATAAATCAGATGTCAAGAAAATGTAATACATTTTAGTTTAATTAAATTAAGGATATTTTTTAAGTATTTGCACTTCAACGGAAATATTTGGCGCCTTTGCTACTTCGGCGCCTGTGTGCGTCGCACACTTTGCACACTGGGTCGGCGCGCCCCTGCCCTCAAGCCCCGATTAACCTCTGAAGCTGTGGGAAGCACATTGTCATTTTGGGACTCCCTTTCATTCGAAAAGAGTTTTCTAAATTCGAGATACCCCGAAACTCTCAAACAATTATTCCAAAGAGTGGCTCAGTTTACACATATTTTCATTAAACAACTCTTTTATGTTCCTCTTGCACAAAAATTTGATACAATTAAAAAAAATTATGCAAAAATGGTTTTGCATAATATTTAGCGTAAAAATGTATATTAGATATGATGAATTCAGTAGGTATGCACAACATAAAATATTCATAATTTGAAATACTTCTCTCAATTTTGGAAGTAGTTTAAATTATTAATATTTTATGTTGTGCATACAAGTCAAGTTAAATAACACTCAAATTCAATATGTAAAATAAACATGCATCTAACAATCTTAACATTACAATTACACCTCAATAAAATCAATATAAAATTTGGAGCCCCATCAAAGCTTTCAAAGGTAAGCACATGCTTCTCGTGCCTATTCGGTGGTCAGGGCCTGCCCCCTCCCCCTCTAAAGTTATACATGTACACTGTACAGACAGCCTCCTACGTGAAAATCATGGTAGACAAATGTTACCATTTTGTTAGTCATTTCTTGATATTGCGCGAGAAGGATGCGCAGTACGAAAATTAACAATATTTACAAACACTAAACAAACCTATAGGGAAGTAGTATGTATGGAAACATTCTCTTATTTTGGCGCGATGCGCATCCTCCCAAGTGGAAATGCCACGAATCGACCAATGCATTGATAATAGCGTATTTCTGCAAATGCGAACAGGGAACGTTACGAATATTTTAGCAAGTTGCTAGTATTTTTTTATAACTCAAAAAGCGCATCTTCGATTTTAACGATTTTTTTTTTCTTAAAAGTACATACTTTGAGCATTATTCTGTAATTTTTTGGTAGGTGTAAGTATAAAATTACTACATTAATTTTTTCAAAAAATAATTTTTGTTTATTTTTCTATGTTAAAATTTGTGTAAAAATGTGAAAAAATATATGATGTGAACTAATAGTATATTCTTCAAAAATTGTCTTTGGTTTCATTTTTTTTTTAACTTTTATACTTATTGAGAAAAACGTATTTGAAAAATAGTAGCGCCGGCGCAAACATCCCCGATTATCCCGAGCAGTTCAAGGTCAGGGGCTAAAAACACTCTATATTGTATTCTTATGGTGAGCTTTATTACCACACATAATATTTCAAATATCGACCCTGGGGGCCATTTCGCTGTACTTATCGGGCTAGACCCTTTATGAATAATAATAATAATCATAAAATTATGAAAAATGTATAGAAATAATCAAAAGTAAAAAACTGAGAAAATGCAATGCGGTCATGGAGAAAATAAACTGGTGAGTTAGCTCTCAATTCTATTATGGAGCTCGGTGTGCACATCTAAAATGTGGCAACCAGTTGAACAATTGTGATATCCAGCCGGTAAACAGTGGAGTATTTGACCCGAAATCCTGGTCAAAAATATTTTTCTATGAAAATATAGTCAGATTGGCTTGAAATTCTTAGATGTTATTGGGTATCACTATGGCATGTTTGGTATTGTAAATCAAGTCTATAGCCTTTACGGTTCATTAACAGAGACACCCAAAAGAATTCCCTTACATTATGGTCTATGGGGAAAAATCGTTTGCTCTGTATTTTAATGATATCGCACTTTTAAACGTGCTGAAATTTATATATATCACTAAGGCACTTATTGTAGAATATGGTGTGCATAGAATATATAGTTCATTTACAAGGACACTCAAAAGAATATAGCTGAAGAATAAATTTAACTATTGAAGTCTATGACCAATAATTGCTGGAAGTGCGTTTGTAGTTGTGATAGGCGTTTTAAAATAGAACATTTTTTTTTTTAAATATTACTTGGGGTGAGAATACATTCTATAGATCATATACAGGGCTGCACAAAAGTTCTTAAGTACATTTCCGTTTATTCACGGAAATGGTTGAATGGACATTTTTAACTGTGCTGTGCGTTTCACTGAACTAACTTTCAGAATACTATGAAGTATACATACAAATTTCTAGCTTAGTTTAATATTTTATACCTTAAAAGCTGACGAAGTGGAAGTAAGATTTTAACACTTCACATAATAATAAATATACATTTTATAAATATTTTGACAATTAAGAAAAAAAAAAGTCATCATTGAAGAAGAGCACAAAGAAAAAAGAAGTTAAAATATTAATTTACTAAGTAGATACTAGCAGGAATGACCGAGCTAAGCTCGGTCAAAATTAGCATCGTAATGGTCTTTTCGTGCCCGAAAACAGTAGAGTGCAAAATCGTTAGAGCCGTTATCTAGATAAACTTAGCTTGACTCACTGTGACCCAAAAATGACCCACTAATCGAATTTCCTCGAACATGTGACTTAGCTCAATGGTCTTCTCGTAATCCAAAACTGTAGAATATAGAGTTTAGTGAAAATCGTTAGAGCCTTTTTTTTTAGATAAAAATAGCTTGACCCACAGTGAACCAAAAATGACCCACTAATCAAATTTTCTCGAACACGTGACCCATCCCAATGGTCTTTTCGTACCCGAAAATGGTTCGGTACAAAATTTAGTTAAAATCGATTGAGCCGTTCTTTAGATATAATTTGCTTGACCCTGACCCATTATGACCCAAAATGATCCACTAATCGAATTTACTCGAACATGAGACCCTTCCCAATGGTCTTTTAGTGCCCGAAAATGGTTAGATATAAAATTTAATCAAAATCGATTGAGCCGTTCTCTAGCCATAATTAGTTTGACCCTGACCCATTATGACCCAAAATGACCCACTAATCGAATTTTCTCGAACACGAGACCCATCCCAATGATCTTTTCGTGCCCGAAAATGGTTAGATACAAAATTTAGTCAAAATCGATTGAACCGTTCTCTAGATATAATTAACTTGACCCTGACCTATTATGACCCACTAATAGAATTTTCTCGAACACGGGATCCATCCCAATGGTCTTTTCGTGCCCGAAAACAGTAGGGTGCAAAATTTCGTCAAAATCGTTAAAGAATTTATGTAGATAAACTTAGCTTGACCCACGGTGACCCCAAAATGACCCACTAATCGAATTTTCTCAAACATGTGACTTAGCCCAATAGTTTTCTCGTAATCCAAAACTGTGGACTATAGAGTTAAGGGAAAATCGTTAGAGCCGTTTTTAGATAAAATTGGCTTGACACATAGTGACCAAAAAATAACCCACTTATCGAAGTTTCTCGAACATGTGACCTAGCCCAATAGTTTCTTCGTGTCAAAAAACGGTTGGATGTGAAATTTGGTCAAAATCGATTGAGCCGTTTTTTAGATATAATTAGCTTGATCTTGACCCATTACGACCCAAATGACCCACTAATCGAATTTTCTCGAACGCGTGACCTAGCCCAATGGTCTTATCATGCCCGAAAATGGTAAAATACAAAATTTCGTCAAAATCGGTTGAACCGTTCTCTAGATATAATTAGTTTGACCCTGACCCATTATGACCCAAAATGACCCACTAATCGAATTTTCTCGAACACGAGACCCATCCCAAACATGTGACTTAGCCCAATAGTTTTCTCGTAATCCAAAACTGTAGAATATAGAGTTTAGTGAAAATCATTGGAGCCGTTTTTTAGATAAAATTGGCTTGACCCATAGTGATCCAAAAATGACCCACTAATCGAAGTTTCTCGAACATGTGACCTAGCTCAATGGTCACATGCTCAATGGTCATCATGCCCGAAAATGGTAAAATACGAAATTTCGTCAAAATTGTTAGAGCCGTTTTTAAGATAAAATTTACATACACACACATACATACACACACAATTTTTGCTCGCATTATAGTATAAGATTTTAAAAAATACGAATAAATCATATGTCCATTGACTTAAATTACCGAAGGGAGTTTGGAAGTTGAGCGATTTGTAACCTTAACTATTTACTGTTTTTAAGAAGAAAGTAATTGTTGATAGGTTTGTCTTATTTACTATTAATGTTTAATTAAGCGTATTTAATTTTACTATATAAGCGTATTATTTGCATTTAATAATGCTTATTACATTTAAATTACATTTAATTTGTGTTTAATAGTGTTATATTTAATAGTAAGTTCAGTAAAGTGGAGTCTATATAGTATAGATTGCTAGTTTTTGAATGTATTTAACATATTACCAGTTTCAAAATGATTCTTCAGAACTCTTCTTCATCACTCTCTTCTTGGCTTTTATCGGGACTACCATCCTACCTTGCTGGAAGAAGAAGTTATAGGGTATCGCTACTGTATGGCTTGCTCTTTTTAGTTGATAAACGGAGTTATTAGAGAATATGAAGTTGCTTATTTTCACGTACATTATAAAAGGAAAATTTTAATTAAATTTTCTTGGTGTCGTTTGTCAGTTTTGGAATTAAAATTAGGTGTCCCTTTTTAAGGACACCGCCCTCAAAAGGGTTAATTCCATCCTATCTCTCCTTTTGTTACACACGTGAGCCCCAAGAACTAATCGGGGAACCCTTTTCAATAAATAAGTACAATATACAATTTGAAGGCGATCGGATATTTCTATCAAAAGATGTCGAGTTGCATGCGTATGTACGTACCTATATATGTACGTACGCACATACATACAGACAGAATATGTAGGTGTAAAAGCTCTCCGATAATATCCTGTGAGCTAAAAGCCTGCAATACGACAGTAAATATATAGTTCCAGGGGTGATTGTGTTCCGGGTATAGCCCGGATTTCCGGGTTTTTCGATCGATCCTTCCGGGTTTATGAGATCGTTACGTTTAGTGGAAAATTCGGACATAAAAAAAATATCGCGAATTTCGACATGGTCGCCGAGAAAAAAATCGACAATTTCGTCAAAGGATTGCGGGAAAACGCAAATTTCGTTTAAAAATCTCGAAATAAACACGAATTTTGCAAAGGATCCCCCCAAAAAACTAAGATTTTCGTAAAAACATCGCGGGAAAAACGGACATACGTCAAAGAAACGCCGGAAAAGGGGACATATTGTCAAAGGAACGCAGGGAAAATAGACATATCGTCAAAGGAACGCGGGGAAAATAAACATATCGTCAAAGGATCGCGGGAAAAACGCGAATTTCGTTAAAGGATCACGGAAAAAAAACCATGAATTTCTTTAAAGAATCGCGGGAAAACGCGAATTTTGTCAAAGGACCGCAGAAAAAAACACATAATTAGAACCGGGAAGGATTTACCCCATCCCGGAATCACGGGAAAAATCAGGGGTGATTGTGTTCCGGGTGTAGCCCGGATTTCCGGGTTTTTCGATCGATCCTTCCGGGTTTATGAGATCGTTACGTTTAGTGGAAAATTCGGACATAAAAAAAATATAGCGAATTTCGACATGGTCGCCGAGAAAAAAATCGACAATTTCGTCAAAGGATTGTGGGAAAACGCAAATTTCGTTTAAAAATCTCGAAATAAACACGAATTTTGCAAAGGATCCCCCAAAAAATTAAGATTTTCGTAAAAACATCGCGGGAAAAACGGACATACGTCAAAGAAACGCCGGAAAAACGGACATATTGTCAAAGGAACGCGGGGAAAATAGACATATCGTCAAAGGAACGCGGGGAAAATAAACATATCGTCAAAGGATCGCGGGAAAAACGCGAATTTCATTAAAGGATCACAGGAAAAAAACCATGAATTTCTTTAAAGAATCGCCGAAAAACGCGAATTTTGTCAAAGGACCGCAGAAAAAACATATAATTAGAACCGGGAAGGATTTACCCCATCCCGGAATCACGGGGAAAATGCGATTTTCGCTAAAAGATCGTGGGGAAAACGCGATTTTCGTCAAAGGATCGTGGGAAAAGCGTAAATTTCGTTAAAGAATCGCGGAAAAAACACGAATTTGTTTAAAGAATCGCGAAAAAAAAAAACCACATTTTACCAAAGAATCGCGTAAAAAACGTGAATTATGTCAAAAGATCTCGAAATAAAACGAATTTCGTCTAATGATTGCGAAATAAACACAAATTTCGCCAAAAGATCGCGAAAAAGTGCAAAATTTGCAAAGGATTGCGAAAGAAAAAAACAAGATTTCGTCAACAGATCGGGGGAAAACGCGATTTTCGTCCAAAGATCGCTGGAATAACGGAAATGTCGTCAAAGGATCGAGGGAAAAACGCAAATTTCATTAAAAAATCACAAAAAAAACAATTTCTTTAAAGAATCGCGAAAAAACGCGAATTTCGTAGAAATAACGCATAATTGAAACCGGGAGGGATTAACCCCCCCATTCCGGGGATCGCTGGAAAACGCGATTTTCGTCAAAGGATCGCTAGAAAAACGGAAATATATAAGGAAGGATCGCAAGAAAAATGCAAACTCTGTGAAAGAATCACCGGGGGAAAAACGCGATTTTCGTCAAAGAATCGCGAAAAAAATTGCAAATTTCCGAAAGATCGCGGAAAAAAGCGAATTTCGTGAAAGGATCGCAGAAAAAACACAAAATTAGAGCCAGGAGTGAATCTCTCCCCGCCCTCTCTGCTGCCCCTCTCCTTTCAGAAAAGTTGCTGTGAAGTGTCATCTCAATCTCAGTACAACAATGTTCAGAATACCCCAGGAAGAAAGCAGGAAAAATAAATTTACCTTGTGTAAGAGTAAAGCTAGGAAAACAAACAAAATTTCTATTTTTATTTCTTTTTTCTATTTTTTCTCTAAGACTTAGCCACTTAGAAGTAAAATTGCATTTTCGCGAAAAAACGGCCAATTTTCCCCCACAAGATCACGAAAAAACGGCAAATTTCGTCAAAAGATCGTGAAAAAAAATAGGAAATTTCGTCAAAAGATCGCGAAAAAGCGGCAATTTTCACCAAAAAAAACGCGAAAAACGGTAAATTTCCCCCAAAAGATCGCAAAAACGGCAAATTTCCTAGAAAGGCTAACGAAAAAAAGGCAAATTTCGTAAAAAGGATCGCGAAAAAACGGCAAATTTCGTCAAAAGATCGCGAAAAAATGACAAATTTCCCCCCAAAAGATCGCGAAAAAATGGCAAATTTCCCCCAAAAGGTCGCGAAAAAACGACAAATTTCGTCAAAAGATCGCGAAAAACCGTAATTCCCCCGCCGCCGCCGATGTATTTCAGAAAATGTGATGTTAATTTCCGAAAAAAAAATTTCACTCGGAATCTCCCCTGACTCTCCATTTGATGAAGTCATTTAGCTTTCAGTGAAATTAATGTAAGTTTACAGAATTATGTTTTTCTGCAATTTGTATATTTCAAACAATAGCAGAAATATGTCATTTGATTGTCATGCTGTTGCAGAATCAGTTGTTATGTAAATTGATATTGGTATATTTTGCATCGATAATTTTCAGGGTTTTTCACTTTGTATCAATTAATTTTCAAGGTTTTTCACTCTGAGTCACAATCACCTCTGTAGTTCTTGTCTCTTCATTTCGGTGACCGCAAAACAGAGAATTTAAATAGTCATCCCGAAAAAAATATTATAAAAAAATGGCAACAATAGGCGGAAGCTTTTTTTTGCAGAAATAGACACTCAAAACTATAACTAATACGATTATAATTCAAACATGGCTGGGCAAAGCGCGACACATATTTAAAAAGCTTTCGATATGTATTAATTAGAGCCAAAACGCTTTAAAAATAACCCTTTTACACATTTAATGTTTTTTTATTGCATTAAAAACTAAACTATTTAAATTAACACATAGTTTAACACTAAGCTCTGACCTATGTTAAACACGTAAGCCCTGTTTAGTTTCAATTTAACAATTCATTGAGCCACAAAAAAATTATATTTAAAAATAACAACAATGCCAAAAAACCACGTCTTCTCAGAAAGAAACTTCTTCTTCAGCTGAGGCCAGGAGTCACCGGGTATAACTCAGGTTCCTAAAATAGACATAAATCGATGCACCAATTAGTTAGCTACTAAAAAATGATTTTTACAATTGTTGACGAAATTTTAATTTTTTCATTTTTTGGCCAGGTTTTTGGGTCAAATACTCCACTGTGCGGTGGGAGAATTAATCGCTCGTGCTTTTCGGCATTACATTGAACAAGACTGGTTTTTTATTGCCTGAAATGTCATAAAATAAAGTTTTGGTCGTAAAAGAATGAAATTATTTTTTTTATACAGAGTGGCTAAAGATCAGGGGAAAACACTGTAAAAAAAAAGGGTTAACACCAGTAATTACTTATAGAAAAATTCTACTTATTATGGCACGATAAAATAAGTTGAATTTTTCTATAAGAAGATATTGGTGTTTTTCCCTGATCTGTAGCCACCCTGTTATATGCTCTTTTTAGATTTTGGGAAAATTTAAGCCAACAAAAAAATAGCATGTGTGTGTGTGTAATTAGTTATTTCAAATAATGTAGATGAACTATTGTAAATTGCTTAATTTCCCAGTAAAACTATGTTCAAAATTTTTAAATAACCTATTACAGTAATACCTCGACTTGCGTCACCCCGCATTTACTAAGACTGGCCTAGAAAAAAATAATTCCTTAACCCTCCGTCTACCAGACGGGTCCATTGGACCCGACAGGTACATACAAAATATTCATTCAAACCAGAAATTTCTTTAAAATAAACTAAGTATATAAACCAGACAAAAATAAGGTAAATAAATAAGTTAAATAGTTTTAAATAAAAATTCTGGTGTAGAACGTTTTATTAAAACTTGAATAAAATTCCCGGTAGATCTAGGGTTAATTTAAACGCACTTTGAACTTTTTTGAAAACTTTTGGAAGAAATTTAACATCTCAGATGCAGTCACAGTCGTAAGGGATTCATATGGTGAAGTGCAGCAAAAAACAATGAGAGATGCTTGGAAAAGACTTTTCCCTTTTTCTTCGCAGAGACTAAGAAAACGTATGAAAATTGTGATTCTGTATCTCTCGTAATTGATAAAATCGTCGAAAAGGGAAGATAACTTAGAGATGGATGCTGAAGGTGTTATTGAACTCATAAATTCTCCTCATCCAGAATTAACTATCGGCGAACTTATCGAATTAAAGAAACAAAATACTGTCGAAGATGAGAAATAGATGAAGATTTTGAGCCTAAAGGGATGAGCCAAGATTATGATGGTTGCAAAATTAACAGAAGGACTAAATCTTATTGAAACTGGAATGACTGTTCTTGAAAATATTGATTCAGACAAGCAAAGTGTAGCAACGAGTAAAAAATGCTTAGAAAACTCATTCTGCTGTTACAAAGAGCTTCTAAGAGAAAAAAATAAAAAAAATTGTCGGTTCAAACGTCATTGCAAGATTTTTTCACATGCCCAAAGACTCGAGCCGGGCAGCTAGAAAAACAATAAATTATATGTTAACAACTTGGTGATTTATTTCAAATTCTTGTATTGCAAATGCATTTTTCCTAATGTTAAATGCCTGTAACATAATCCTTAAATACAATAGAATATGCTCATTAGATTTTAATGAATTTTTATTACTTATCGTTTTTGGTTCATCTAAATGTACCTCGACATACGTCGCTAGTCTTGGAACGAATTGCTGACGTAAGTCGAGGTATTACTGTATCTTATACTATAATATGAGCAAAAATTGTGTGTGTGTGTATGTATGTTGATTTTATCTTAAAAGCGGCTCTAACGATTTTGACTAAATTTTGTATTTTACCATTTTCGGGAACGAGAAAACCATTGGGCTAGGTCACATGTTCGAGAAAATTTGATTAGCGGGACATTTTGGGTCATAATGGGTCAGGCTCAAGCTAATTATATCTAAAAAACGGCTCAAAAGATTTTAATTAATTTTTATATAAAAAATTTTGGGGCACGAGAAGAGTATTGGGCTATGTCACATGTTCGAGAAATTTCGATTAGTGGGTCATATTTGGGTTACTGTGGGTCAAACCCATTTTATCTAAAAAACGGCTCTAACGATTTTGACTAAATTTTGTATTCTATCGTTTTGCATTACGAGATGATCATTGGGCTAAGTCACATGTTCGAGCAAATTCGATTAGTGGGTCATTTTGGGTTCACTGTGGATCAAGGAATTTTATCTAGAAAACGGCTCTAACGATTTTGACGAAATTTTGAATTTTACCATTTTCGAGCACAAGAATACAATTGGGCTAGGTCACATGTTCAAGAACATTCCATTAGTGGGTCACACTGGGTTACGGTCAAGCTAATTGTATCTAAAAAACGGCTTAAACAATTTTAACAAAATTTTGTATTCTACCTTTTCAGACCATGAGAAGATCATTGGGCTAGGTCACATGTTCGAGAAATTTCGATTAGTGGGTCATTTTGGGTTACTACGGGTCAAGCTAATTTTGTCTAGAAAACGGCTCTAAAGATTTTGACTAAATTTTGTATTCTATCGTTATCGCTCAAGAAGACCATTGGGCTAGATCACATGTTCGAGAAATTTCGATTAGTGGGTCATATTTGGGTCACTATGGGTCAAGCTAGTTTTATATAAAAAACTGCTCTAACGATTTTGACTAAATTTTGTATTCTATCGTTTTCGGTCTTGAGAAGACAGATGGGCTGGGTCACATGTTCAAGAAAATTAGGTTAGTAGGTCATTTTGGGTTCACTGCGGGTCAAGCTAATTTTATCTAAAAAACTGCTCTAACGATTTTGACTAAATTTTGTATTCTATCGTTTTTGGTCTCAAAAAGAGCATTGGGCGAGGTCGCATGTTCGACAACATTCCATTAGTGTGCCATTTTCGGTCACAATGGATCAGGGTCAAGCTAATTGTATCTAAAAAACCTCTCGAACAATTTTGACAAAATTTTGTATTACGCCGTTTCCGGGTACAAGACCATTGAGCTAGGTCACATGTTTGAGAAATTTCGATTAGTGGGTCTTTTTGGGTCACTACGGGTCAAACTAATTTTATCTAGAAAACGGCTCTAACTATTTTGATTAAAGTTTGTATTCTATCGTTTTCAGGCTCGAGAAGACAACGCGGCTGAGTCATGTATTCGAGAAAATTAGATTAGTGGATCATTTTGGAATCACTGCGGGTCAAGCTAATTATATCTAAAAAACGGCTCAAACGTTTTTAATTAAATTTTATATCCAACCGTTTTTGGGCACGAGAAGAGTATTGGGCTATGTCACATGTTCGAGAAATTTCGATTAGTGGGTCATATTTGGGTTACTATGGGTCAAACGCACTTTATCTAAAAAACGGCTCTAACGATTTTGACTAATTTTTGCATTCTATCGTTTTTGATTATGAGAAGATCATTGGGCTAAGTCGCATGTTTGAGAAAATTCGATTAATGGGTCACTGTGGATCAAGGAATTTTATCTAGAAAACGGCTCTAACGATTTTGACGAAATTTTGAATTTTACCATTTTTGAGCACAAGAATACCATTGGGCTAGGTCACATGTTCAAGAACATTCCATTAGTGGGTCATTTTGGGTCACACTGGGTCAGGGTCAAACTAATTGTATCTAAAAACGCCTCAAACGATTTTAACAAAATTTTGTATTCTACCTTTTCAGACCACGAGAAGATCATTGGGCTAGGTCACATGTTCAAGAAATTTCGATTAGTGGGTCATTTTTGGGTTACTACGGGTCAAGCTAATTTTGTCTAGAAAACGGCTGTAAAGATTTTGATTAAATTTTGTATTCTATCGTTTTCGGGATCGAGAAGACAATTGGGTTAGGTCGCATGTTCGAGAAAATTCAATTACTGGGTCAGGGTCAAGTTAATTATATCTAAAAAAACGATTTTGACGAAATTTTGTATTGTATCGTTTTCGTTCAAGAAGACAATTGGGCTAGGTCACATGTTCGAGAAATTTCGATTAGTGCGTCATTTTGGGTCACTACGGGTCAGAGTCAGGAAACCGTGAATTTGGCGAAATATTGGCAACATTTGGCCGAAAAATCGACTTTTAAGATTACGAATGCCAAAACACATAACCGGCGTCAAATGCAAGAATTTCGCCAAATTTGGCTATTTTTGTCGAAAAAATAAGCATTCAGAATGTGAAAGAATATTTTAGAAATTCTTAATAGGACTCGAGATATATGGTTAAACCAATCAGAGTTGAGCTAAAAATGTAATTTGGATTGATGTCCTTTCGTTGTAAATGTGTAAATAGTGTAAAATTTAGAAGCATGTACTACATGGGTCAATCCATTTCAAGTGGTCCAGAAAATCATTTATTCGTTGCTTGACCATTATTTAAAAATCTGAAATTTTTTGTACAACAACCCTAATATGGTGTAAGTTCAAAATTACTACAGTAAAACCTGTAACGTTGACCACCCTTGTAAGTTGACCACCTGTCTATGTTGACCTCTGTTGTCAGGAACCAAATTTATCCTATACAAAACTATAAGACAAACACTTTGTAACTTGACCACCTGTCTATCTTGTATCTTGACCACTGAAATTATACAAATTTGACTAGAACTATTATAAATTGCCCATCAAAACCCTTTATAACTTGACCATCCAAAAAGCTAACAAATCATGAATAAAAAAAAAATAACTTTCCACGAAATTTTCTGTTTTTTAACTAGAATTTCTAAAAGGATGAAATAGTTCTTAGCCTGGGAAATGCTTTTAGCAGTGATAGGTGTAGGTAAATAATTCAAGGCTTATCTATTCTTACATTGTTGCTCTTGTGGATTTGGCTTTTCAACCCTCCCCCTCCATTCTTTGATTCTAGATTTCTTTCTTCTATTTCCCATTCTCTTATCATTCCTTCCCTTCTTTCAATAACTCCAGGTGCTACTTGGTAAGCAAAAATTTTTTTTTGTTTTATTTTTTTTATTATAAATTATGTGTAATAACTAGTATAGTTTGAAGAATCACTAATTGGCTGTGTATTGAGTGACTGTTTTTTTTAAATAAATAGTAGTAATACTAATTGATTTTAAAATTGATACAAAACTATTAATTCATTCTTGTAGTTAATCTTTTCTTTTATAAGGTGTTAGAAATATGCATGGTAATACAATATTATTTTAAAGCCTGTCAATAAATAAAAATTTTGTGGAAAAAAATGATATGGTATGAATATTACGTAAAAAAAAAGTAAATTTATCATCACCCTTTATAAGTTGACCACTCCTCTAAGTTGACCACTGAAGTGCGGCACCGCAAGTGGTCAACTTACACAGGTTTTACTGTATTATTTTGATTTTATTAATTTTTGTTTTTGGATGGCGGCCATCTTTGTTTCATAGCCTGCAGCAATTTTCTCACATGAAAGGTTTACGGAATTGTAAATAACTCGACGTTTTCGTTTATTTCTCCAATTCAAGTGCGGATTAAAGCAATTTGTACAGAATACATTGGGGTAAATTTTGGAGTAGTTTCCGGAAATAAATCTTTATTGGTGAAATTTCAGCATAAAGTTTATTTTTTCCCAAAATTTGTCCGTTTGCAAGAGGAAATATTTTTCTAGAAGGAAAACTGTCAATATGACATATTTTTCTTTACAAATAGGCCGAAAGTACTTGTACTCACACGCCAAGTTCCAGATCTGGAACTTGCTTTCTCTTCCCCCAAAAAAATCCCAAAATTTTCAAAAATGTCAAAAATCGCACTTTTGAGGTTTTGATATCTCTGGTGTGGCACGAGATAAAAATCTGAAGTTCTGGTTTCTGGCAATATTTTATGGTAGTGTTATGCACAAAAAAATCAGGATGGAGATTTGACTACAGGCTGAGATATGGTAGGGCAACATGTCAAATCAATACTGCCAAACTATTGTTTTGTAGTAGTCACGTGTATTTTTCTCAGTGTCATTTAATTTTTTTATTATATTATATTTAAATAATAGTAACAGAAAATAAAGCCTTTTGCAAAGCTTAGCAATTAATTAAAATACAATAGCAATAAAAAACAATAGCAATTAACTACATTTTCTATGGTTTCAGTAATTTTAGTAACTAAAATAAGCCTCAGCACTTTTACATAAAGAAAAAAAAAATATTTTTATACAAGACCTGAGACAAAAACGGACTAGGGAAAGAGAAAAGTTGTTAATGTTGGCATACTTATATTGGTGAAATTTCATGGACTTTACCCAGGAATGGCAAAAGCCACGCCTCTGTAGGCATATAGACTCCGAAAATGACTGTTTATTGGACGAAGGGGAAGCAGCGTTAAAAAATTCTGCACGCTTATTGGTATTTTCCTTTTATATACCTACTTTGACGTGATGACGTCACATGGGTAAAGTCCATTCAAGTGGTTTTCTTGTTCATTTACAAGAGGAAATTTTTCTGGCAAGGAAAACTGTCAACATGACATAATATTTTTTTTACAAATAGGCCGAAAGTACTTGTACTCGCACGCCAAGTTCCAGATCTGGGACTTGCTTTCTCTTCGCTAAAAAAATCCCAAATTTTTCAAAAATGTCAAAAATCGCACTTTTTGGAGGCTTTGATATCTCTGGTGTGGCATGAGATAAAAATCTGAAATTATAGCTTCTGATAGTATTTTATGATACTATTATGCACAAAAATTTAAAGATGGCGATTTGACTGCAAGCTGAGATATAGTGAGGAAAATATATCAATAAATGCTTTTAAGAGTACCTTAAGATGAATTGGTTTTATCTGTTTTATTACAATATTTACACACGAAATATGGTTTGTAGAAAGCAGTGTAATAACAAATATTTAATTTACTAAGAGACTATATATGTTCAACAAAGATCTGAGAAATATCTGCACAGAATTTAGGAGAGATGTTATGAGTTCGACCAGTTACTGTTGTCAGTTCCATAGGGCTGATCTTTCTCAAATTTTTATTTGTACGAATTAAGTCTTATCATCTCTTGATAACTTGATTGAAGTTCTTGGCCCTGCTGGCTCATAGAAATGAACTTTAAGTATACTATGTTCAAGTCTCACTTCATTAATAATTCCTAGCTCACATAAAGCTTTTATCATGCAACAAGTCATTTTTCTGCAGTATAAATTTTGAAAGGGCTTTGGATACCTTTACTTTCTGAAAATTACTTGAGGTTGATGCATGGTAACATCGTATAAATGTTTCATTCACAGGAACATACTTATGGTAGGAACAAGTTTCAGGGACTGGCAAGCAACGTTAAAATTGTGGTTTTTAAACCAACAAGCAGGGATGTGTTTTGACACGTTTGATCATGTCTCAACAAGTATGTCAACATTAATAGCTTTTCTCCTTCCCTATTCTGTTTTTGCCTCAGGTCTTGTATAAAAATATTTTTTTCTTTATGTAAAAGTGCTGAGGTTTATTTTAGTTACTAAAATTACTTACAACAAAAATTACTGAAACCATGCAAAATGAGACCTTAGGGTTTGAAAGCTTTTAACTTTGTGAGCTGGTGGGGGACAAATGGTAAATTGTGTACTAAGAAAAGCAGGGGGTAAGAGGTAAGCGGCAATTTTGAATGGGGTGAGGATTTTGAAGGGTTAATTATTTATTGTTCAATAAAGCATGAAAAAACAAAGACTTAAAGATTTCAACCTCCGTGAGCTCGCGGGAGAGTTTATTAGATGATTATTTATTTACCTTAATGAAGATTTACAAGTTGGACAAAAAATAAACAGTTTCAGACTTTAAATTTTGTGTGCTTGGTAGGTAGGATGAGGCTAAAGGAAATTATATGATCGATTATTTATTGTTAGAATAAAGTATCAGATAGAAATGGGGAAAAAAAGGATTTCAAAGATTTTTAATTTGGTGAGCTGGGAGGAGGCAAAGCGAGAGAATCTGATGTCTTTGTGTGTGGGGGGGAGGGGAGTTAGATGTCTTATTATTTATTTACCTAACTAAACATTTACAAACAGGACAAAAAAAATTAAACTATTGACTTTTAAAGAGTAAATTTTCTGTGCTTAAGAAGGTGGGGGGGGGGGGGGGTGATGCCTCTTTATCCCTTCTTAGGGGATTGGGGCAGAAGGGGGAACAGAAAATTTTATAATCGATTATTTATCTTTATTAATAAAATAGTTTCTCTGTCTGTGTGTGTCTGTCTGTCTGCAACGGCTATTGAAATCTACCGCAGATAGAAGTCTGGAAATTTAGGTTAGGATAATCTAAGGTAGGTTCTGATGCACCTGAAGCTCGGATTTTTTATTCTATAATTAACCATGGTATTAATTCAAAATCACGACGAACTTGCATCAAAAATTCATTTATTTCATTCCAAACCCGTAAAAGCACTCATGCATACGATTTATACATCGGAAAGAAATAAACCACCAAGCATGGGGATTTTGGAGGGTTATCTTGTAACAACGTCTTAGCGGAATAGCATTTTTCGGAGATAAGAAAATTTCTTTCTTTTGAGAGTGAACAAAAGTCTATTTCCACCCCTTAGAGGATAAGCTGTGGAATGTCCGGAACGAAGATGAGTTGCTCTAAGCCCCACTAGAGGAAATGTGGAGAAGGTAGATAGTCCGTGCTTCGTGAAGGTAGTTCAATATACAGGGTGGTCATAAAAATCTTTCCCAATATATGAGCCCTTAGCTGCCAAACCGATCAACCAATCAAAAAGAAATTTTATATATACTTATTTGAAGGTATGCACTTGAGATCGTGATGATTTTAAACAACAGAGTTCTCACGGTTACGGTTACAGTGAAAAAATTTTGAAAGTTTCGAATGGCAACACCCAATTTTTCATGTGCAAATTCATCAGCGCATTGAAAAACCATAAATGTTGTTGGAATGGTACACGTACGATGAAAATTGCCGGCGTAAAACACTTGCAATAAAGACCATTGTAAAGGACCAGTGATAACACAAGAGAGAAGAGAGAAAAAAAATTGTTTGAATTTGCAGTTTTCAACATGCCCACCTTCGTAGACATAACGCATTTCATGCGTGAGACTGTTGACAACAATTCCGAACGGAACATCACAGAAGAAATCTGTACAACTTCACGTTTCATGGAAACTTTCAATTCTGACAAATTTCTTGGATTTGATGTGTGAGGCCGGAGCATCGTGGTGGCCGCGAAACTCCTAAGTTACGAGAGATGATTCTATCATTAAAGTGCTGTTGCAGAACCTGTTGAACAGATGTGGTGACAAGTGCAGGAGCATCATCTTGCAACAATACTGTACCATTAATGACTTTTCGCTGCTACAATTCTGGAATTATGTAATTCTGCAACATCGTTGTATAATCGAGCACTTGTGATGGAGCACGTTTTCATTCCTGTGGAAGTGGCCTCCTCGAAAAAGTACGGACGGAAACGCCGTACCACACTGTCACTTTAGCTTCGTGTAAAGGCGTTGGTGTCACATCGTGGGGATTTTCATCAGCCCAGTGAACGCAGTTCTTGGAGTTTACGTTCCCAGTGTAAGAGAAGCTGTTACCTTCATCATATCTGATGAGAAAATAATTTGCAAAATCCTGACGCTGTTGCTCGTCTCCAGGTTGAAACATCTGGACCCGCTAGAATCGATAGGGAAACATCCGCAGAACAGTGCGCAGAATCTTGAAGACTGTTTTCGGTACATCCAAACTGCATGCAACACTTCTTGCAGTATGCAATGGATCTGCAGTAATCCTGTTATCCTTCCGCAACAACTTCAATATTAACAGATGTGCATCCAGTTTCTCCTATTTTTTCACCAAATCACGTACAGTTTTTACGGAACATGGGCCTCTTCGTAGCTTATGATTTCGGCGACAAACTCGCACTGCTTCAGGTGCATTTTTCCTGTTTAGATAAAACAGCTTTATCAATTCACCTGGTTGTTTTATTGTAAGAGTCATCTTCTTGGCACGTACGAACAACTGATTGAAGAAATCTTCCCAAGGCTTCTTCTTCCTTCAAGTCCGATGGGCTCAGATTTAACTTTCCTGTTTTTTTTGTACCTATCTACTAACTTCTCGAGAAGCCTGGCGTTGACTAGGAGGTGGAGAGAGTCCCATAGGGGATGCGAAGCCTCTGGGTCCGTAGGGGTCTCGAAACGGGTCCGGGCCTAGCCCTTGACTAGTGGGTGGCGGAATCCCCCACGGGACACGTAGCTTACGGGTCCTCATTGGCACGGACTTACTTTGTAAATAGTTTTTTGTAGTGTATTTATTATGTTGTCTTTCTGTGGGTTCGGGTCTTCCTAGGTGGAGTCAAGGGGTGGACCGATCAAGTGTGTCGTGATGCGGTTCGTCCTCCTACACACGTTTCAGTATTCTGTCTTGACTCTGCCGGGGACTTCCTGGGCTCTAGGCTTATTACCACACCGACATTGATCTCGTCCGCGGTCGTGAGGTAAAGCCCCTACTTCCGTTCTTGATCCGATGGTGTGGTGACGTGTTTATGTTTAGGTTAGTTGTCTTGGTTGCTCGCTGTTGGCTCATTGCGTTCCATACAGCGTTCTGCAGGATTGCACTACCTCCTCAGAATAATCCGTCTGTAGCGTGGTGGGTCTAAATGGCGGGTAATGCGTTTATGTTAGGTTAAGTTTGTGTTTCTTTTCTTCTGCCTTGTGGCTTTGGCTTGCTGGTTGCTCTGGTTTGGTCGGATTCGGGTGGGGTCTGACCGGGTCGGCGCAGGTGGCCGCCGGGGCTGCAGGGAACTAACTTTCCTTTTGTTTTGTCTTTCTACTAACAATTCATCCGTGAACTGAAATCGCAGAGATAACCTTTATAGGAGTTTCTCAGTTTCGGCTTGCGGTAAAGTAAGCCGCTGTGGAGCCCCCCTCATTAGTTTCCGAGCACGGGCTCTTCCTATGAAGTGTCCCATGATTAGGAATCGATGATGTGACGGAGCCTCTGCATCGGGTCGAACCTATTCCGACCCCTCTTTAGAGTTTTATTGAGCCGGGTTTCTTCGTAACGTTCGGACATTAAAGATCAGCCCGGGGGGGAGGGGTCACTGACCCACGTGAGTGTGGGTCTGTGGTTCCCCGGATAGTGCAATGCTCCAGAGGAGACTAAAGCGGGGCAAATCCTGCTTGGGCTGCTTCCGCATACCAGACCCATAGGTGCATAAGTCCTCAAGAGACCGGCCCGTGTCTGGTGGAGTACCCCTTGCAGTGTGCGCCGTGGCGGTCCTTTTGGAGGGCACCGTGTAGTAGCCAGTATTGGCTGGAGCACGTATCTAGATGGCTTTACGTGTGGAGTACTGTTGTATTGATTCATTTGTACATAATCTACTTTTTTATTTTTAATTAAATTTGTTTTGTTTTTAAAATTGAATTGAGTTTTAATTCAATTGTTTTACGAGCTGTAGTTATATTTTTGATAATCTTCGCTACCCAGTCGAGTGTCTATATTACAGCTAAGAATTAGCGGTGGAAGCGGTCGGATATAAGAACTAGGTTAACTAGTTCCACGAATTCTTAGCCATGTCTACAAAAAATGTAAAAAAAAGCTGTGTAGCTAATTTGGTGTGTTAGCACGTGGTATAGGCTGAGAACTTTGTCGCCAGTTCCCATAACTTTTTGAACTGTTTATGTGAATACAAGAATCTGTTTTCTATATTTGTGAGCCCTGTGTAAAGAAGAAACTCTGACCTGGAGCATAGCTGTTGTCCAGAGAAGTCAAGAACTTTTCTTTACCGGATATAGTGTTGCATATCAAGTGGTGCCCGGAGTTTTCAGAGAAATATTAAGATACACCGGCGAGGAATTCAAGCATAGAGCGGTAAGTTCCTATATTTCTCTTGGAAGGTCCCAGTGTTATACACTCATGTTTTGTCGAATTTCATGAAAAATACTGAACGAAAGGTAAAACTAATGCTTCGAAATAAAGATGGAACTCTTTATGTGTCGAATACGTAAACGTACACGTGTGTATGGCCGAAGTGGGTAGAGGAACATGCTTTATAAGCGAGCGTGGCAATTTTCGCGATTTGTTCACTGGAACACCTCGCTGAATATTTTGGTATTTTTTGTAACATTCGATGAAATTAAAAAAAAAAAAAAAAAAAAAGAAAAAACAGTAAAACTGAGTAACTACCAATTTTTGAATGATGGAATGAAATGGCAAATCGCGGGGAGACTTGAAAAAGGGCAGTCTTAAATCCAGATTCCTAGATACTTCAGTGTAACGCCCAGTGTCGTGTCCAACTTATGGAAACAATTTAATAACACTGGATCCATAGACAGAAAACCTGGGCAAGGTCGTCTAAGAGCCACGACAGTCAACGAAGATCGCTATTTGTCCATTACAGCGAGGATAATAAGAGTGCACCAACTTCTCAACTCTCTCGTGAACGTTATGCAGCCTCAGGCAGTCGAATTTCAAGGGTTAGTGTTTGTAGAGAATTGTTTGCAATAAAACCTGCTTCTTGCATCCCACTCTCTTCTGCACCCATTTAGAATGGTGCAGAGGTCATCGACTATGGACCAGGGATCAATGGAGGACCATCTTATTCACTGATGATTCTTTGTTCAGTCTGAATACAAATTCTCGGCGTGCTTTCATCTGGAGAAAACCAGGGATCCGCTACCTGCCTTCCAACTTCTCAGAAAAAGACCAATATGGAAGCACAGGTTTGAAGGTCTGGGAAGGCATCATGTTGGATGAGTGCACGTCCCACCCTGTGTTTGGCAAAGGCTCTATGACTGGCATAAAATGTATAGATGATATCTTGGTACCCTATATTCGCCTTTTCAGAGATGCAATTAGCCCTGATTTCATATTAATGGACTTACAACGCACGACCAGATACAGCTCATCCGGTCGACGAATTTCTGGAAAGTGAGGCTATTAGCTTGGTCGATTGGCCAGCCAGATCTCTACACCTAAACCATATAAAGCATGTCTGGGATTCACTGGGCGTAAAATTGAAACTCGCTTTCCGCTTCCCAGAACCAAAGAAGGCCTGAAGACAGCGTTGCTTGAAGAGTGAGACTACCTGCCACTGGGACCCATAAACTGCCTGATTTCCAGTATGAGTTCATCACGTTTTGAGAGTTCTATAACTGTGAAAGGACCATTCCCTATTAACCCATTTTTTTTATTCAATATTGTAAGCTCTGTTTTAAACCTTCCGACGTTGATGAATCTTATGCACGCTCATGCGTGCGCATTATAACAGTTGAATGTTTTTTCTATTTTTTTCTTTTTTGCATTATGTCAATCTATGTACATACCTAATTTCATTAAAATCTGTTCCAGTAGTTCTGGAGATAATCGACGAAATCTGAAAATTCTCTTAATTTTTGAACGTGGGAGTAGTATGTATAAATTTAGTATGAATATTGTTTTGCTAGAAAAATTAAAATAGGGATTTTTTGTTAATTCAAGGTCATGCGTAGGGGTTATAGTATATTTTTGATTTTTCTTTATATACATTAGTGATTGCTATTTTATTCACAAATAAATTAACCGTAGAGGTAGAGTATTATTTTATGCGTAGTTTTTTAGTGTTATGTATAAAAAGTGAATTAATTATCGTTGCACATGTAGTGCGGTAATGCAACTTAGGGTTTAATCTAGAGCTAGCCAAATAGCCAAAAAGCTAACTGGAAGTGCTTTTTGCCCCCAAAGCATTTAGTGAATTAGTCAAATAGCGACAGCCAAAGAATTATGTTATATGATTCCCATTTTGTTGTTCTGCATTTAATAAACTTGCCCTCCGTTGCACAAAAATGAAAAAAAAATCTCATATTGCATCCGCGCTGCGGCAACACTTACAAATTTGTCTCATGCTCGCTATGCAAGTGTCTTCAAACAGTGTGACGTCATTTGCATCAGACACAACTCCAGCATATGGCGAAAACGAAAATCGCAGATTGTATAAGCATGGGATATGATCTGCACTAGCTTTGAATCATCAATGTGCCAGATGCGTGTCATATTAAACTTTTCAGACTTTAATTTCTGCGGGTTCTGGCTACAACATGTAAAGAAATGAAACTAGCTTATTGTATTTTTTTTTCTTTCATTAAAATGGCATTACTGGCATGTTTCCCAATGTGACTTCTTTGTATAAATTTGTAGCATCACTTTTGTTGTCCACAGCAGACTGTGAAGGGGGATTCAGTCCCATGAATATAACAAAAACTGACTTGAGAAATAAACTGACAATCAAGAATTTAAGTAACTTAATGATGATTAATTTGGAAGGATAATTTTGAAAAGAATTTCCATTAAAAAAAAAGCATTTGCTGTGTGGTACACAGCCAAATCTCGAGGGGTTAATCTTACAGAGTGATGTATTTGTTTGTATGTTGCATCTTGCATAACTAAAAATAATACTCGTGTATATAGAAATTTCGTATAAATAAAACTTTTTTTTCCTTGGCTAAAGCTATTTTTATTTGGCTAGAAGTTATTGACTGCAATTAGCCCAAAAGCTAAAAATCCATTTTTCCTAGATTAAACCCTACAACTCAACAGTATAAGTTACAGAGTAAAGAATTTTATATTTGGAGGAAAATTCACTGAATTAGAAAATTTAATTTATTGAAATTATTTCTTTGAAATTTTTTATTTACAATTGATATTCCTAGTAGAGAAGAATTTTGTTTAAATTTTGGTAGTGCATTAAAGCAGAGTTCTTTAGTAAAGTAAATTAATGTATTGGGTCTTTTCTTATTATTTTATTGTGTATTTTTTTTTTCAGAAATTTGGGAGTACCTTTTATTATTTATTGTGCTCTGTGTAAGGATTTACTCAGTTAAAAAAAAATATTACATCTTTGATTTTGTTTGGTATTTTATTACTAATTATGTTCAGAAAAATTTGTAATATTGTGTAATTGTATTTTGTGTAGTGAAATATTTCCTGGGGTTAATTAAGGCTAGTTTCTTGAATAAGCAGAATAAAAATACATTGCTTTTGCTCGCAGTAGAGTTTGATAGAGAAGTATCCGCTGACAGTAAAAAAATGCCAATAATTCAGACAATTTTGAGTGCCTCAGATTGTGATGAACAAATGGCAAAAGATAGATAAGAAGGAATCTTACAGGAGAGAGAAAAATTAGCTGAACAGGAAAAATCAGATAGATTAAAGCACGAAGAGCAGGAAAGATTAGATAAATTAGCAGAACAGGAAAGATCAGATAGATTAAAGCGGGAAGAGCAAGAAAGATTAGATAAATTCGCAGAAAGAGAGAAAGATAGACAGTGGGAGTTAGTATCTACACTATTTTGTATTATCATTCTAACTCTTCAGCTTCCACTATTTCTGTAACGGCAGAAAGTAAAGAAAATGTGAGTTTAACCCCTTCGCGACGGGAGCCTTTTACGAAATGTTTATTACTTTGCTACCGGTTTTAAAAAACAGAAGTTTGTGCCTATTCAAATCGGGAAAATGCTCGGATTAAATAAGGCAAATTTTACAGTAAAATTTTACAGGTGAGGATAAACGAGGATCCTTAGGCCTATTTCCGGCACGTATACGTGTCGCTCGTCCCAAAGGGGTTAAAGGATTTAGTCCCAAAATTTCACACTAAATCGATTGTTATTACATCGTTTTTTATGGTTTTTGAGAGTCAGGCCTTAAAAGAGGATTTAGATGAATCAAAATATGTAGCTGAGATAATTATAAAAGAACCGATAAAAGAAAAAGATGATTATCAGCATATGAAAGATTTAGATTAGGAGCGGAGAGCCCTGAAAGCAAAATTTGAGAACCATCAAAGAAAGGCGGGTGCACTGAGGTCTGAGCTTGTTTATGAGTTCTGAAATTATTTAGAATATTGGTTAGAAGCGGTTGAAGTAGACGATTTTGAATCGCTGAAAGAACTTATGCTCACAGAACAGGTGAAACGTAGAGTTCCTTTTGAAATTATGGATAAATTCTTGGATGAATGGGATGAGATTAAGACAGCGTCCTATTTAGCAGAAAAATGTCATAAATATGGGAGTGGGAGAGGCAATGTTAGGAAAATGGATAACAAAATCTGGAATAATAAGTGATATGGTAGCGATAGAAATGGGTAGGGTAGTTCTAGAAGTAAAGGTGAGCAGGCAGTTAAGACAGTTGAGGCTGATAAAACAGATCATGTGCATAGAAATTCTGGGAATAAGAACAAATTTGATAGGAAAGAGCCTATTATCTGCTTCCATTGCAATCGTGCAGTGCAGGTTTCTCCGGAGTGAAAATGGTAAACGTTCTGGAGATATAGTTAATCACCTACGTGTAGGTAGATGTTAGTTTAGGAGAGTGTTTTACACCGTATTTAAAAAAAAACCCAGCAATTAATGGTATAGATAGAAATTATTTAGGGGATACTGGTGCTGGAATTAATCTTTGCGACCTTAGCCGGGTTAATAATCAGGGTTTAATTGGGGAAGTCACGTGGATTAAACAACCCCTACATTCAATTTTATATGTTTAGCAAACAATGGATGAAAAGAATTCAACAGTTCTATAATCACAAAAAGATTGTCATGTTGTATTGAACAAAAAGTCTCATTCTCACCAAATATAAGCTTTATAACTGATACAACTCTGCAAAAAAATCTTTTTCCCCTAGTCAGATAACATAACTTTCTTAAGAATGCTTTAGACAAGCTTTCTCAAAAAACTTTTAAAAGGCAATATAAAAAAAGAGAAAATGGAAATTGGAGGCCCCTTTTTTAATCATTTTGAAACCCGTTTTAAATTTTAAAGAGGGGAAGCTCGTGCTCCTCATGCCTATTGAATAACATTGTACAACAGTGGTTTTGTCCTAGAACTAAAATTAGTTGATTCTAGATCAGTTTTTGGGCTGATTCCGAATATGCTTGCCGTTTATCTCTAGGTGGTCCAGGTTTTGAGAAATTTGCATATTTAAGTTTATGCAAATTTAAGCTTTTTGTGCTATTTTGTGCAAATTTTAGTTACAATATATGTCACATCTAATTACGTTTTCTAGATAATGACTACTTGACTGTTTGCTTCAGATAAATGTTACGATTTGGATATTCTTAACATTTATTCATCAGTTATTAAGCCTAATTTGCGTATTTTTCAATGGTGTAATGTTTACATCACTATCAACTTTAAAATAGTTCCCACAGAATTGACATAATATTTTTCTAAACTAGATTTTTATGCTGATTTCAAATCTGCAGTCTGTTTTCTTGTCTAGTTTTTGAGTAGGATGAATTTCTACTTTTGCACGGCATTAACAGAGGTTTGACATAAGATGCTTTTTAGGGGTGTGTAATTCATTGACAAGAAGGTGAACAGGGTCATATTCATATCAGAGACATAAACAAAAATTTATGTAATCGAAAAAAAAATTAGTAGAATCTATTCTAACTACACTGCTAAAAAAAATTAGGGGAGCAAGCAAAAAAATGAAGAGAACAGTGCAAGACAGCCATGTATGGACATAAAATGGATAATACACGTGTATCAATGAGCAATACAGAAAAAAAGACGCAAAAAAATTGTAAAGGTGCTTTTATTCTTCGAAAAGAGGAAAAGAACATGAAAAGATGGTTTAGGGCAACAATTTGGTTTCATGTAAATGATAAAAAAAAGTATTGTTTAGAAACGATGCAAGGTTTTTAATATGGCGTGTAGTCTCCTCGATCAGCTAAGACTGCTGCACACTTGTTTTCCATGGATGCGATGAGGTTATCGATAAGACTTTGGGGAATACTGTTCCACTGCTCAAGAATTGCTATCTCCAAGTCCCTGGCAGTAAAAGGAGGCCTCGGTCTCGCAGCAATGCGTCGTCTGAGTATGTCCCAAACATGCTCGATCGGATTTAGGTCAGGAGAGTATGCTGATCATTCCACACGCTGTATTGTTTTAGCTTCAAGCATGTTTTCCACAAGACGAACTGTATGAAGTCTGGCATTATCATGCATTGAAAAAAGAAATCACTAATTATTGCAACATAAGATATGACATCAGGTCTCAGTATCTCATCTGTATTACTTCGGACAGTCAAAGTGCCATTTCGAATGATATGCAGGCCCGTACGTCCACCTATGCTGATTCCAGCCAATAGCATCAACCAACCTCGTCTGTAATGTGATCTTTCACGAACATATGTGGGATTATTTTGAGTGCCTCTTTCTCTACATGCCAAAACACATCAGATGTCACATGCAAACTGAATCGAGACTCGTCTGTAAACAGAATTTGACTACAACAACTTTGCCTCCAAACTCGATGTTCAGTTCCCCACCTTCTTTTGCCGCACCGTGGCTTAAGGTCAACGGAATATAGACATACGGCTTACGTGCATAGATACCACTCTGATGAAGCCTATTTGGCTGGACACCCTTCGTCCTGTGGCCAAGAACAACTGTGTTTGCAGCTGAGTAGCATTGCCCGTTCCGTCTCGACGAGCTGTTAACAGGATATATAGGTCATCAGTTTCTGTGTTAACACATTTTCGACTTTGCACTTGTCGATGACTACCATTCCATGTGTCTTGGAATCGATTACACAGCCTTTCATGGACACTTCTTGCGACTACAACAGCGTTCACTACTCTTTGTTGTGTTTCCCAAATTCAACTGTTCCGATAACACGCCAAGCCACGTATTGCGGTAAATCATGTTGTTGTGACATTTTCAAACCACCTTTTCTCAAAACACAAGCTGAGCAATTGAATTTTACAACTGAGGCAGTGAAACAGACGTTTCTGCACTGCAAAATCCCGATTTCTTCACTTATTTCCTTTTTCTAGTTTTTGACGTCATAAACTTTAACTTACATGTGAAGTTTTCTTTATCTGTTTTCTACAGCACTTTAAATTATGGATGCTTTATTTTACGTTACTTATCGGTGTAAATATTTGCGTAATTTTGTTAAAACCATGTGCTCCCCTAATTGTTTTGAGCATTGTAGTTGAAGTTTATCATACAAAGTATCATAAAAAGCTATTTCTGGCTTTTTTGACCCCAAAATAAAATTTCACTTTTTTTTAAAACTAGACGTGATAGAAGAAAACAGATACAAGATTTGAAATCAGCTCAAAAAACAGGTTTAGAAACATATTAGCGTACTCGTGGGGCAGAAATATTTGAACGTCAAGAAACATTATTAGAAAAACATGAAAAATATGCAAATTAGGTACAATATTTCACAGTCACATGTCAGTGTAATCTCAGAAACAACGTTTTTGTGAAGTAAATTAGGTAGTAATCATAACATAAAACAAAAAACCCTGTCTGATATTGCTTTATACCTTAAATTTGCAAATAATTGTATAAAATTTACTAAATTTGCATAAATTGAAATATGCAAATATCTCTCAAACTTGACGTGCTGGAGTAAATCTAAAACTAGATTCAGAATTAGCACAAAAAACCTCATAAAAAACAACTAATTTCTGTTTTAGGACAGAGCAAAAGTTCGAATTTGTTGACCAGGGTAATCAAGCCCTGGGAGGAATGTCAAGATAAGAGGAATATATAGTACGATCGAAACACAGTAACCCGAAAATTCAAAGTCGGAGACCAAGTGCTGGTCGTGGCAACATCAAGTCTTATAAAAGGGCCATAAATTGGATCGGGCCAGGAACTGTCACGGGAGTGATTTCATAAACAAATTACATCATTGACTTACCAGAGAAGCGCTATAAGGCGTCTATCATGCTAATCTATTGAAACCTTATTACAAGCGGCCTGAATTTGTTAGTCTGGTGATTGATATAGAGGCGGAAGAGGTGAAAGAAAATGCCGAGATCCCTTATCCCATGCCAAACCCCATTCAAATTGACTCTGGGAGATTGTGAACAACCCAGGTAGCACAAATATATCGGCCAATATCAAAATGAGATATTGGCCGATATCAAAAAGTAATATTGGCCAACGTTAAATGACCCCCCTCCCTAAAAGACATTCCACGAATATTATTTTTTTATATTTGGCAATGTTTCCCAATATTTCCCAACATCTCTGAATATCAGTTTGTGACATTAAGTGATATCTTTTTTTGTCATTGCTGAATATCATTATTTTACATTGAGCACATGGGCGTAATCTGGCGGGGGCAAGGAGGGGCATATGCCCCCCTAGTTTTTTAAGAGTAAGGGCAAAGTCATGTTTTTGCCCCTCCAGTTTTTTTGTCTTGTTTTCTAGTAAAAACACATTTTTGCATTTATTTTTTCTCGTTTTTTTTTACCCCAAATAATTTACATATTATCGTGGCTGTAAATTAGTATTGGATAAATCACATTCAAAACTACCAGAATTAAAATTTACATGTTGACATAAGTAATTTCTGTTTTACGTCTTAACAAAACCTTCTGCCGTAGTAACAGTTCAAGTAAAAATGTTTTCTATCTTCTTTTTTTTCTCTTTGTACAAACAAAGTAGAAAGACTATTTTCCCTTTTCATTCTCAGGGATGTTTGTTTAGATGCACGTGTGGGAAAAGATTTCATGATTACCGTGTCTTGACTCTGAACATTGTCATTTTTTCTCATATTTATCTTCTCTCGGAATAATATCTATATATCTCTCGGAATCTTCTCTCGAAAAACAATACCAGCATTTCGTTTTTGATAGATATGAACATACATGTGTCGTATTAGTAATACGTAGTTTATTGTACACAATAAACATGATACGTGTGTGTAGATTGTGATGGAGGATGCTATTCTGAAATAAAAGTATACAAACATATAAGTATGTTACGAAAAAAGTGCCCACTAAATTGAGGTGTCTGTTTTGGAGATCATATTGTATATAGATTTTTTTACCAGAAAAAATATAAAATTTTGGACATTCTTTTGAAAAAAATGGGTCAACTCAAATTCGATCCGCAAGAGTCAAAACTGAACCCGAAACCCACTCGAATTCGAAATAATGACAGTCAACCAGAGCAAAATCCGACTCGCAGCAAAAAAAAAAAAAAAAGGAAGGCACGCAACGAAAAAATATAAGGCCAACCCGACCCTAAACCAACCGCGGGTAGGCTTGGGTACGGTTTGGTGCTATATATATATTTTTTTTGTAATAAATATCAGAAAAATGGCATTTCTTTCTTTCGCAATCGTTCTTCCAAATGCTATAAATTATATAAAAATCCGCATTTAATAATTTATAAAGTAAAAATACTATAAAAAAAACTCAATATTTTTATTTGAGTCTTAAAGGAAATCCACTATGAAAATGTGTAAAATTAAAAGCATTTCAATTAAGACAAAAAAATTAAAACCAGTATTTGATTTAATATTTTGTATTGATAAATTATCTGAATTCATCTTAAACCAGTTTGAGTGCGATTTAAATCCAATTAAATTTTCGACTAAATATTACAATTTTGCATAGTTCTAACAAGAAGAGGGCCAACCCTGATAATCACTGATTTTTATTATTTTTATATACCTTGTAGGGTAGAAGCCCCTTAGTCTCAGGTTCAACTGATTTTATACAATGCACATTAGTTCTGGAGAAACAGGGGGGAGGGGGTGTCTAATATTATAACACAACTTAAATACTTACTCAGAACAAAATTACTGTGGTGGTCATAGCACGATCGGTACGGCGTCTGTTTAGTATTCGGAGTACTCGGGCTCGATACCAGGACGGGCTGTATTTGATTTTCACATTTTTTGTTTTATAAATATACTTGTATTTATAATTTAATAATCTCATTGTCTAAAATTGCATATCGCGATTTCGCCAAGAGATCGCGTAAAAAATCACAACTTTCGTCGAACAAGGGCAGAAATTAATCGCGAATTTCGTGAAACGATTTTGAAATAAAATCGCCAATTTTGGCAAACGATCTCGAAAAAAATCAAGAATTTCGACAAACGATCGAAGAAAAAAAATTGCGAATATCGGAAAATGATCGCGGAAAAAAATCACAAATTTCGGCAAACGATCGCGGAAAAAAATCGCGAATTTCGTCGAACGATTGCAGTAAAATATCGCGATTTCGTCAACAGGTAGCGTAAAAAAATCACGAAATTCGTTGAACAAGGAAATCACGAATTTCGTGAAATGATTGCAAAATAAAATTGCGAATTTCGATGAAAGGTCGCAGGAGAAAATCGCGAATTTCGACAAACGATCTCTGACAAAAGCGCGAACATCGTCAAACGATCCCAGAATAAATCGCGAATTTAGACAAATGATCGCGAAAGAAATCGAGAATTTCGGAAAACAATCGTTGAAAAAAATCGCCAGAATTTCAACAAACGATCGCGGAAAAAATCGAGAATTTCGGTACACGATTGCAGAACTTCACAATTTTTATAGTCGGCAATGAAAAAAAATCGTATATTTCGGCAATCGGTAGTGGTGAAAAAATCGTCAAATAATCGCTGAATAAAATCGCGAATTTCGTCGAAAGGTCGGAGAAAATCGTGAGCATCGGCAAACGATCCCAGAAAAAAATCGCGAATTTAGACAAATGATCGCGAAAAAAATCGAGAATTTCGGCAAGTAATCGCGGAAGAAAATCGCCAATTTCGGAAAACAATCGTGGAAAAATATTCAATTCATAAATATTCGAAATTCAGCAAACGATCGCGAAAAAAGTCACGAATTTCAGCAAACGATCATGGAAATAATCGCGAATTTCGGCACACGATTGCAGAAATTCAAAATTTTCATAGTCGGCAGTGAAAAAAATCGTAAATTTCGCAATCGGTAGTGGTGAAAAAATTGTCAAATAATCGCTGAATAAAAAGGCGAATTTCGTCGAAAGGTCGCGGAAGAAAATCGTGAATCTCGGCAAACTATCTCTCACAAAAGCGAGAACATCGGCAAATGATCCCAGAAAAAAATCGCGAATTTAGACAACTGATCGCGAAAAAAAATCGATAATTTCGGCAGCTGATCGCGGGTGAAAATCGCGAATTCCGGAAAACAATCGTGGAAAAATAATCGCGCGAATTTCAGTAAACGACCGCGGAAAAAATCGCGAATTTCGGCACACGACTGCAAAAATTTACAATCTTCATAGTTGGCAGTGAAAAAAACGTAAATTTCGGCAATCGGTAGTGGTGAAAAAATCATCAAATAATCGCTGAATAAAATCGCTAATTTCGTCGAATCATTGCGGGAAAATACCGCGATTTCATGAAGAGGTCGCGTAAAAAATCGCGAATTTCGTGAAATGATTGTAAAATAATATCGCAAATTTCGTCGAACGACCGCGGAATAAAATCGCAAATTTCGGCAAACGATCTCGGAAAAAATCACGAATTTAGACACACGACCACGGAATAAACACACGAATTTCGACAAACGATCGCGGAAAAAAATCGCGAAAATTTTCCGTTACATTATGGTCTTTGGGGAAAATTCGTAAAATTCTATAGATCAAATACAGAGCTACACGAAAGAAATCATTAAGCATGCTAGTTCTTAGGGGTGAATTCCTATAGAGTGTTTGTCATTTTTAGCTGAAGTATATCTTATTATACAGAAAAATGCTTTTAGAATATGAATAAATTCATATGACTGTGCTAAAGAAATCATATGTATTGCCTCTTATGGATGGTGATTACTGTATGTTACACGTTTTCCAGCTCTAGTAAATTTTAGTATATTATGTGATATGCAAATAAATACAGGTTTACAACCAAAAATTCGCATTAATGTCTGTGAAAGGGTTTACAAAAAAATACACTTTCAATATTTATGATTTTATTTTTTTTTCTTCTGCTGAACCAAATAAGATGTACATGGCTGAACAAAAGTATATTTTATACCTTATCAACTGAAAAATGATAATTCCCTAGAAAAACCTTTATAGTTGTTTCCTGCATTTTCCAGCTATTTAGTTTCGCTATGTGGAATGAGTAAAGCTCTATAGATCGTATACAAGGTTGCACAAAAGAATTCGCATATATTATCTGCTATGGAAAGCAATTCTTCAAAATGGATTTTCAAGTGCGTTCTGAGTTTTTTAAATTGTTTATTTAGGCTCATTTCATCGATTGAAAGAAGAAAATTTCTTAACAGTATATTGATAATGTTGAAAAATGTTTCATATTCTATAACCGATGCATACTTTCGTTCTTGCTTTTCTTAATTTGAAACCTGAACAAATAGTTCACAATTTTTTATATTTAAGAATAATATCAATTTTTAAATTCGTAAGCTAAAATTTTCCTGTGTACCCTAAAAAAAGCATTGCAGTAAAATTTCTGAGTCATTTCAATCAGAAAGCTAGCTTCAGATTTTCTTTTGTTGTTGTTTTGTTTTAATAAACTTTCATTATTTGTTGCCCTCTGACAAAGTTCGTTAAACATATTTATCTTAGTCACCTCCCTCACCATCCTCATCATTTTAAAAATTCTTAAAAAGCCAAAGCTTTGACACATTTTTAATAAGTTTGAACTCTTTTCTAATTGAACTTTTCATTAGACGTAATAAGAGATATAACTGTTGTGCAGTCAATATTTTTAAATATTTCTTTAAAAATGTGAAATGCTTAGTTTGTGATTTCTCCTTTTTTTCGTATATTACTAAGTTTAAAATTTATTTATGTATTAAAAATTTGACGCATTTAATTTAATTGTGTGTTCATGGTTATAGAGGGGGTTGGGGGCGCATAATTTTTTTCAAAAGCGCCTCCAGATTTTTGCCCCCCTAGTTTTAGAGCCCAAGTTACGCCTATGATTGAGCAATATATTTTTTATAATATACGAGAATAATATTTTTAAATATTATTAAATTATAACTTTTTAGATATTAATTTCTTTTTTGAATCCCAACAAATGCGATTTGCAAGTGTAGTGAACGTAAACTTCTTCCAGAGCTAGGGAGAAGTTTATCCTCAAAAGATTTAAAGTCTTATTACGGAATAAATCAGAGAAAACTGGTTTTATTTCAAGGAATAATGCATGTTACCGTGAAAATGTAGTAATAAGAAACTTTCACTAGAAAGTGGTGGGAGTAGATTTTTCTGTTAGTGACGAAAAAGATATCTGACAAAATTATAATTTAATTACCCCATACTCTTTCAATCATAATCAACTTCCTTTTTATTCTTTTAACAAAGATTTATTTACATATCACTTTTTATCATAAAGTTTGTTAGAAATTCAAAAAGAAATTATGTTGAAAACTAATGACCTATTTTTGAAACTAAACTTGTATTGTTCCAATAATAGAAAATAAAATTATTTTAAAAGTCTGAAATTCGAGACCATTTTAAAACGATAAACATAGTATCCATTAAAAAAATACATAAATTGATCTCTTTTTTTATGTAAAAACATTATGTAATAAAAAAGCATCTTTCGTTTTTTATAAAACTAACTATTGTTATAATTTAACATCGTTATAGTAGAGATGGGAAAAATAGTTACTTTTGGTTAACAGGTTACATCCTTCCACACTTGCACAGGTAACAGGTTCCAACAACCTGTTATTTTTATAACATATAACTAATCGCTGTGTATCCGGTCGACGGATGTTTTAATTAGGCCTTTCAAAAAAAATTGTCTGAAATAATTTTTTGACGTAATTATAAATGCTGTTTTATATTAAGATGAATCAGAATCAGTTTGTGGTTAAAAAATTATTTTTTGCAAGACAAAAACTTACCTAGTTATAATACTTTGAATTTCGTGCATTTTTGGCGATTTCTGACACTAAAAACACGTTTTTCCATTTATGGTAATTAAAACATTGAAAATTCATCAAATTCCCAAGTATCATAACTCAGTAAGTTTTGACCATACAAGAATAAATTTTTGCTGTTTTACTTGTTAGAACATGGAATTTTTTTTCTAAATAAAACTAATGGGATCCAGGCATTGCATAAAATTTGTAATTCCTTATCTATTTAAAAAGTAATTGTTGTAATGTAAACCGTTTTTTATGTGATGAAAACAAAATTTTAAACACTTTTGCAACTGCATATGCCTCCAAAATTAACGGCTTAGAAATTAGTTATTGGTAAACGATAAGAGACATGCGCTGTATAATATTAAACACAGTTTTAACAACGCGATTTCTAAAAAAAATTGCATACAACATAGATTATGAAACACTTTCCAACAAAACTTCATATACTAACAAAACTTCACAATTTGCAAAAGTGGAAGATGATGTCTTAATGAACAATTTAGAAAATGCAAAATGCATTTGAAAACACGATTTCTGCTATTACCATGAATATTCGTTAAAGTATACGATTTTTTTGCAGCCCTGTATATGATCTACAGATATGTATGCATACTGCATAGTATGCTAAAAGTCAGTTCAGTTAAACGCATAGCACAGTTAAAAATTTCCGCTCAGCAATTTCAGCTAATAGACTAATATTGTTAAGAACTTTTGTTCGACTTTGTATATGATCTAGAATTTATACACACCAAGTAATATTTAAAAAAAATAGTTAAATTTAAAAATGCATACCACAAATGAAAACGCACTTCCAGCAATTATTGTGCGTAGGTTTCAATAGTTCAGTTGTTGCTTATTTTCTTCTATATCCAAATACTTTTGTGTGTTTCTGTAAATAAACGATAAGTTCTATGCACACCCTATTCTATGGTAAGAAGCTTGTAGCTTGCAGTACACCTCAGTGATGTATACCAATATGTTTTAGTTTTAAATATTGTAATATCATTAAAATGCACGGCAAGCGATTTTTCCCATTATATCGTAAGGTAACAGGATTCTTTTGAGTGGCCCTGTAAATGAAACAAAAATGCTACACACTTCCTTTTCAATACCGAACATGCCATACTTATGCCCTACAATAACATACATGCATTTCATGGCAATCGATAATATTTACACGAGTTAGAGCAAGGACAGACAGACGGACAAACAAACAGAATTCACAAACACTTTTCAACTACGGTGGAAAGTACTAAAAAAGAGAAATTTGATCCCCGATTTCATAGCAGCCATATCTATCAACTCATAGTCAAAGCTAATTTCACAAGAACAAAAAAACATTTATATACTTTTAATCAAATGAAATTCGTCCAAACAAATTTCATTCGTAAAAATATGCTTTTCAAATTAATTACAACTGTACTAAAACTAAGTTTTCTCACAAATTATAGGAGGCTATTTTCTTTCTTTTTTTTCAGCTAAATAAAATCGCAGAAATTAAATGTTTTCCGGCTCCCATTAAACGGAATGATAAAACAATAAACAATTAAATTTAAAAAATCAAAAACCCGACTGCGTAAAAAGCGAACTAATTAATTATTTCTCATCAATGTGAAACAATTTTTTTTTCAATTCCTACTATTAGCTCAGACTCTCGCTATATATATATATATCTTGTTCAAATTTTCAATCGTTAATAAAATACTTATTATTCATCCAATCAAGCTCAAATAATTTTTTAAAACTTGTAGTGGATGGCACTTGGAGTTAGTCCAATTTTTTTCAAATGTTAATTCATTAATGAAATTAAATAAATTAATTTTCAATAATTGAGAGAGCCCCCTTCTTGATCAAGGATTTTTTAAGACCGTGAGAGCCCTCTTCTTGATCAAGGCATTTTAAGCGCCACTCCAAAGGAAAGAAGAATGGGAGTAGAAGGAAAAAGACAGTTCTGCTTCAGCAGGAGCCAAAAGCCGGGAGCAGGGAGCAAAGATGATTGACAGGTGGGCGGAGTTGAGTGATTGACAGGTAGGGGGAGATAAGAAAGTGATGGACAGGTGGGTGGAGTCGAGACAGACTGGTGCCCACACGGCATGCTATAGTAGAGGGGTTAAACAAAGACAGGTAGGGGGAGATAAGAAAGCGATGGACAGGTGGGAGGAGTCGAGACAGACTGGCGTCCATGCGGCATGCTATAGTAGAGGGGTTAAAACAAAGAAGCGTTAATGAAAAGTCTACTGTAGTAGGGGGTTAAAACAAAGGATAATGTTAATGAATGTAATGTCTACTGTTAGAGAAGGGTTAGAACAAAAGATATTGTTAATGAGGATGATGAATGAATGAAAGTCTGTTGTAAGACAGATTAAACAAAGGATAATGAATGAAAGTCTACTGTTAGAGAGGAATTAAACAAAGGATAATGTTAATGAATCAATGAAAGTGTACTGTAAGAGAGGGATTAAACACAGGATAATGAATGAAAGTCTACTGTTAGAGAGGGATTAGAACAAAGGAAAGATAATATTAGGTAATTAGGAATGATGAGGTGATTAGAAAAGATCGCATGCAAACTATTAAAAAACTTACCACGGAGCAGCGTGGAGACACGTCCGACCTCTATGAAATCCACCGGGCTATTGAAGGAATGCTTCCTCGGAAAACGGTTTCATCTAGATAAGAGCTGGCTTCTGATTGGTCGAGAGTTGAACCTAGGTGGCAGCACAATCGCTTTCACCGGAGGACATGAACACGAGCGCCCTCTCTTGATAGAATTTTTAACTCACCTGTGATGACATCATCATCCTATTTGAAGAGACATAAAGAGGTTAATACATTTTTTATTTATGAGTTTTTAACGAAATGTTTTCCACACGGGATTCGAACTCATGTTAAAATAGTTTCATGACTTGATAATTGGTTAAGCGATAAACTAATCAAGCCATGAAACTATGTTTCATAGATTAAAAAGAAGTGTTCTATAAGAGTTGAATCATTCTTCGTTATGCCTTTGATCGAGGAGGTCGTTAGTGTCATCTGTTTATACAGCATAGTATGTGTTATTTTTTCTTTAATTTATATTTTAACTGGAAGTGAAAAGTTTGCATTTGATTTTATTTTAAAATTAAATGATACAGGAAATTTATCTTTTTCAACCTAAACATGTTTTCTAAAACCTCACATTCTTGTTGTCATGGAGGAATCGTACAAGAACCCAGCTGCAGTAGGAAGTTTTGGTGGTGTCGATGCACTGTATCGTGCTGTTCGAGGCAAAGTATCCAAGAAAACCATCCAAAAATGGTTAAGTGGAGTCGACTCGTACACGCTTCACAAACCGTTTCGAAGAAAATTTCCAACGAATCGCGTGATTGTGTATTCGATCGATCAACAGTGGCAAACGGATTTGGTAGATCTTAGCAGTTTGCTAAAACATAATCAAGGTTTTCGATATATTTTAACCTGCATAGATATTTTATCAAAGTATGCATGGGCGATTCCACTGAAAACGAAACGAGGAGTGGAAATTGTGAAAGCCTTCGAAACTATATTTTCAACGCGAAAACCAAAGTCTTTGCAATCGGATGCTGGAATAGAGTATAAGAACAAACACTTTCAAAGATATTTAAAGCAACAAGGAGTTCGATTTTTCACGACGAATAACAATACGAAAGCTTCAGTGGTCGAACGTTTTAACAGAACTTTAAAAACCAAAATGTGGAAATATTTCACTCATAATCATAATTATAAGTATATTGATGTGTTAGACTCCCTCATGCAGAGTTATAACCACACACACCATTCGAGTATCAAGAGAGCCCCTGCTGACGTTACACCTAAGAACGGAAGCGATGTTTGGTTGACTCTTTTTGGAGACTTACAAGATGTGAAAAGAAAACCCTGCGTGTTTCGAACAGGTGAAATCGTTCGCGTGTCGAAACAGAAATTAACCTTTGAAAAGGGATATGAAACCAATTGGACTGAAGAATTGTTTGTGGTGACTGAATGTGTTTCAAGAGATCCTCCCGTGTATCGAATTAAGGATTTGATGGACGAACCCATCCAAGGCACGTTTTATGCTCAAGAATTGCAAAGAGTACAACCGAAAGAAAACTTTGCTATTGAAAAGGTTTTAGAAAAATGAACACGAAATGTCATGTGGAATACAAAGTAAAATTTAAAGGATACCCTGTAAAATTTAATCAATGGATTCCTTCCTCAGATTTATTTTCACTATAAAACCTTTGTTTTCGTCTTTGAATCCTCATTTAGAAACATGTCGTTCTACGTGACGTTACCTTCTGACAGTTCATTGAATTATTTCCCCGAGAATAAAATTTCTCACTTTGTTACAAGACTGCCTTCTGCTTTAGATTTGAAAGGCGAGTGGGAAGTGGGTTTAACAGAACTCATTTATCCCCACATGTGGAATAATATAACGGAATATACTAATGGATATGAATATGTTTTGGGAGAGAATATCGAATGGACGAATGGAAGACCCAGACATGAACCAGAATTGGAAATAGGTGCATTTGAAGTGAAAAAAGTTAGAATTCCACCGGGGTTTTACGAATCTCCTAACGATATTATTAAAGTAATCAACTATCAAAAATTCCATGATAAAATTTCGCTTAATTATAATAAAAATTCTAAAAAAGTACGAGTGACTTTAAAAAAAAATGCACAAATCAACTTTGATTCAGGATTAGCAGAAAGTTTAGGATTTCCACCTGGTAATGTAGGAGAACCTTTTGCAGGTCATTCAATGTCTTTTGATAGTCCCTTCATAGCAAACCCTCATGCGGATTTTAAATTAATGTACATTTACAATGTTTACATTACTTGTCGAACCTCAAATTGTAGAGGATACCGTTGCCCCGTTACTTCGAGTGATCCCCGTGAAAGGACAAGGCGGTGAAATGATTCACGAAACGTTTGACAGACCGCATTACATTCCCATCACTCGAAAGAATTTTCAGACAATTGAAACAATTATAAGGACGCACACAGGTCGATTAATGTCATTCGAATGTGGGAAGTTGATCGTGAAACTTCATTTCCGTCAAAAGTATCTCTCATAATGATTGTACCTTATCAGTGTTGTGTAAAATCTTTTGAAGATTATTACACTCAGCAATCCGGTAACGGTTTAAATTACTATCATGGAACTACACTGCAGAAAGGATATGGATTCGGTGGACTGTTTCGTTCTTTGTTTCGAGCTGCAGTTCCTCTTTTCAAATCAGGAGCCAAAGCGGTCGGTAAGCAATTGTTATCGACAGGAGTAAATGTTTTAAACGATGTGACACGCGGTGAAAATGTCAAAGTGGCTTCCAAACGCAAGTTGAAAGAAGCCGGCCAAACTTTAACAGATAAAGCCGCCACCAAGATGAAGACCATGATCGGTTCTGGACGGCGCAATAAAAAGCGAAAGAAATAAGCAAAGTCATCATTCGACGTAAAGCCAGGAAAGTGGAAGCACGTGATTTTTTGCTTAAAGATGTCTGGACTTATTCATAAAGATTCTGTTCTCTGTGCTAAATCGGAATTGGATTTATTTTTGATTCCACCTACTCAAACAGCTATTGAAAAAGGGATATTTTGTTGAATATCATCCCCTTGCGAATATTCATGACGGAGTGTCTGTGGAGTTTAATGTTCCCGGAAATGGAGAAGATTACATCGATTTATCTTCATCCTATCTTTATGCAAAAGTGAAAATCACTCGATCAGATGGTTCAGCTTTAACCGTCGAGGATCATGTAGCTCCAGTTAATTTATTTTTACAAGCCTTGTTTTCACAAATTTATGTCAGCTTGAATGAGAGAGCGATCTCTTCTTCAAACAACACATATTCCTACCGTGCCTATATCAAAACATTACTGAATTATGGAGAAGATGCCAAGAAAAGTTTACTGGGATGTGAGTGTTTTTTCAAAGATGAGAAATTGGATACTGTGGACCCTACCACCGGTGAAAACCCCGGATTGAAAAAGCGTTACGAACTAACTAAAAATAGCAATTCATTGGATATGATCGGACCTTTACATTGTGACATTTTTCAAGAAAACAGATTCTTATTAAACATGGTGGATTTGAAAATTAAACTGATTCGCAGCAAACCCAACTTTTGTTTGATGGCTGAAAAACCTTCAGAATCTACCACACCCGAACTCAATTACAAAGTGATTTTAGAACAAGCATCTCTTTTTATACGGAAAGGGTCTACAGGGGTCTTACTGGGGCATGCAAAAGCCTTAGAAAAAAGCTCTGCTAAATATCCCATCGATCGTGTGTTGTGCAAGACTTATTCAATATCCAGCGGAAGTCGATCTTTTATGCAAGATAATGTGTTTTCGGGAACCATGCCGAAACGTGTTGTTATTGGATTGTTAGAAAATGCATCTATAAACGGACAATATAATTTGAACCCCTTCCACTTCCATCATCACAAAGTCAACTTTTTAAGTGTTTACATAGATGGTCAACCGGTTCTGAGTAAACCTCTCGAACTGAATTTCGAAGAAAACAACTGTATAACAGCTTATCATTGTTTGTTCACGGGATTTAATCACGATGTTGGTATTTATCTAACACGAGAAGAATTTGCCAATGGACATATCTTGTATGCGTTCGACCTAACACCGGATCTCTGTGACGGACCCCATCTGAATTTACAACATCAAGGAAATTTACGAATCGAAGTTAAATTTGCTGAAGATTTGAAGACAACACTTTCTGTGTTGGTATATGCAGAATTTGAGAACATTATAGAAATTTCGAAATCACGGCATGTTTTATGTGATTTTCCAAACTGAATGAATTCTTTACAAATCGACAAGATTTTATCACGTGATTCCAAGACCCGAAATTCCTTTTTGGGTGTGTTTGCAAGTGATCAACTACCGAGAAGAATTCAACAGTATCCTGCTTGTTTCATATGCAATGTTGACAAGTCATCGGAACCTGGAAGTCATTGGGTCGCCTTCTACTTGCTTTCACCTGATGAAGCGGAGTTCTTCGATTCTTATGGAAACGCACCTGCCTTTTTTCGAGGACCTGTATCAAAATATGCAACTTATTTTTCACAAGTGACGTTTAATCCACATACCTTGCAAATTCCTGTCACGGCTGTTTGTGGACAATATTGCATTTTTTATTTGTATTCTCGATGTCGAGAAAAAACTTTAAAAGATATTTTAGCTCATTTTGTAACGAAAAATATCTCGAACGATCGAAAAGTGTTTAATTTTGTCATGAAACGATTTCACGTGTCTGTGAATTTTTTTCAATAAATAGTTATTTAAACTAAACTTTTTTAGTCTCTGTGTTTATTCTGTGTTTGTCTTTCCTGAAGAACGTCATGAATCACGAGCTTGTTGATTTTCCACGTTTTCAACACCCGTTTACTGCCACCTGTGCAGGACCAACACAAGTTGGGAAGAATTGCTTTTTAAAAGAGTTTCTTTATTACAGAAGGGAGATGATTCACCCTCCACCTCATAAAGTGATTTGGTTTTATTGTATTTATCAAGATCTATTTAATGAAATCCCTGAAGTAACCTTCGTAGAAGGGTTTCCTTCTAATTTTAAAGAATATTTAGGAACGAGGTCTTTAATTATTCTAGACGATCTCATGTCTGAACTTGAAAATGATAAGCGACTCACCTATCTATTTTCAAGGGGATGTCATCACTTAAACATGAGTGTTATTTTTGTAACACAAAATTTATTTCATCAAGGGAAAGAAATGAGAGATGTCTCTCTCAACTCTCAATACTTGATTGTGTTTAAAAATCGACGTGATCAAAGTCAAATTATGCATTTGGCGCAACAATTCTATCCTGGTAAAACAAAATTTTTCCGAGAAGTGTTTGATGATGCAACGAAAATACCTTCTGCATTCCTTCTCATTGATTTAAGGAACCAAACAGATGAAGGGATGCGATTGAGAACGCAGATTTTACCTAATCAAATTCCATACGTCTACCAGTTAAAATAAATAAGCAGGACATTTAGTTTTTTGTTTAGTTTGAAAAATGACTTTGACGTGTCAACAGCTGCGTGATTTGAAGCTGATCAAGACATGTCCTAAAGTATTGCGTAAACAGTTGTTTAAAAAATTACCTCTTCGTTCCGTGAAAGCCATCTGCGAGTGTAGTTTGAATGTTTTAAAAGGAAACATACCACTTTCATCTCAACAGAAAAAGTCTTTAAGGAAATACAAGTCGACCCTTCGAAAAATTAGTACTAAAAAGGGTACCCTATCACAAAAGAAAAGACTTATCGTTCAGAACGGTGGATTTTTAAATATTTTAATCCCCGCTGCCTTATCTGTTTTAACAAGTTTGATCCATGGAACACGCTAGAAAATTTGCTTTCATACCAGAGGAAACTCTCTCCAAACATGTCCTTTCGAAAAAGCAAATGAACGAGTTTGATACAGCCATGTCGAGCATTTGAAACAGCAACTTGCCTGATCGTGAAAAAGTTGTACAATATTATGAACTTTTAAAAAGAAAAATGGATTTGCAAGAGCTTAACACACCACAACCCTCGAAACAACCTAAAGAAGAGACCGATAAACCTGTTTTGAAGAAAAGGTCACCTGAACCCAAACCTGAAGAAGAGGAATCATCATCTAAACTTGAAGAAGGTGTCTCGTTTATTTTGTCTTCGGTACCTCGTCCAATACAGAGGCAAGCTCACACGCTGTTGGACTTTTTAAAGAAAAACTCAAGAAAATTCGAATGGGATAAAAATTTTCAAATGTCTTTTGAAGGAAAAAGTATTCCCGATTCGAATGTAGCTGATTTATTTCATCTACTTTTTTCTGTGAACAAGAAAACTCCTGTTAAAGCACAGAAGGAATTGTTACAGGCTTTGAAAGAAATGCATATACCAGAGAACTTAATTAAAAATAGACATTTGTCGAGAATGAATCAAGAAAAAAGAAAACCTGATGTTAAAACATCTAATACTTTTGTCAAAGAATCAAGAAAGAAAAGAAAATCTAATGTACTCGTTTGGGAAAATTATTAAATAAATAATTCATTAAACTTTAAACAAAGTCTCATTATTTTGTCTTTTAAACATGAAATACTATTAACAAAAACTTAACGCTACTTATCACAGAGCATCGTCTTTGCACGTCCGTTCCTATCCACAACCACAGAAGAAATGTCAGATGATTCAGCATAAAACCGACGATGACGTCACGCACAAAGTCGACGCGAGCGCCCTCTACCATCCAATACTCTGATTGGTTAAGGGAATCACCTGACTTGTCAAAGGAGCCGATGTTAGAGGTGGGCGCCACTCTGTCTGCATTCTTGACATTCCACCAAGCCCCCTGTCAATCATCTGGTGCCAGCCAGACGCTACATGCTTCGAAATGTTCACTTCTCGCAGGAGGTGGGCGCCACTCTGTCTGCATGCCTGACATTCCACCACGCCTCCTGTCAATCAACTGACGCCAGGTTGTCTACAGGTATTGCAAAAGATGTCGTCATCCTCGTCTTGAACTGGATAACTCACGTGATGCAGATGGCGTTGCTGTCGGTGACGTCACACCTGCAAGCTCGATTCTGATTGGTTGATAGCGGTCACGTGATCTCTTATCAGCTACCTTCATCAGGAGATGTAGACCCCGCGCACATCAGTCGTGTCTTGGATTTCGTCGATGAAGGTCGTATGTTCCTTAGCTCGTTTACCGGACATTTAGCTTAGTGCTCTGCGGTACCTCATCGAACCTTTTGCGGCAACTGGTTTAGTAAAATCACCGTCGAAATATTTATAAGTTTCACCTAGTGTGTTTTAGGTGTTAATATCGTTTTGATCATTTGTGATACATGTTTATCACCACCTTTTTTAAAAAGTGATTGCATATTAACTAATTTGCTTTACAACATCATTTTATTGTTAGTTAACAGCTAGTAGTAACGCTTAGAAGATCTTTGAAGAAACTGAGAAAAAAAAATGTCTGTTGAAAAAGAATCCTCTTTTAAAAAAGTAAGTATGTTTTCATTATCTTTTTTAAACGTTGAAAAAATAAGTATATTTCTAACAAAACAATATACACCTTTTTTTCTAAACACTCTATTTATTCTTTCAACGATATAAATATTCGTTTCAATTAAGCTATATCATCATCTGTTTCAAAATATTTTAATTAATCTATCCACGAATAAAAAAATATTTAATTATCTGCATTCAAAATAGTTACCTACACAAAATTAAAAAAAAAACCCTATTTTGAATACTCAAGTATTCTTTAAAAAATTATAACTTTTAATGCTCAACACAAATACATATTTTTAATTTTACACTATAGAAAATATAATGTTTAACTTATTAAACCTGTACTATTTTCTGTATGGGTTAAACCTTTGAAACTATTCTTTAAAAAAAAAAATACTCAAATAACATATTTTGAATACACAACCCAACAAACACCTAACTTCGGGCCGCATGGCGTATTCGTTGCGGCCAAGGTGAGTTAAGGCCATTTGTAGCCAAACAATACTGTGCCGTAAGTGACGCGCCGCTAATGACGACAGCTATCACCAAACAGATTAGGGATCGGAAGCGAGAAAACAGTTGCGTTTATTTTACCGGTCAGTCATTGAGGGCAATTTCCGGCAAGCATTTAATGTATCCTCATCGTTTAAACAGTAGAGGGCTAATATTACCTACCCGGCATATTTATTTAAAGAGAGGAAATGTATTTTTTCTTCATTTCTTTTAAATTAATCTTAATTACTTTAAATGTGGGTTTTTGTAAAAATATAAATACGTTATGAGATTTATATTTAAAGCAGCAAAATAGATTAGATATTTTTTTTTTAGTTTTAACATATTTTTACAAAATATAAAATAATATTTCCAAACTAATCTTCGATTTCTTTGCATGGATATTTTTTTATTGTCATACTGAAAACAATGAATGTAAAACAAAATAATATAAGATTTAAAGTTGTGAATTCAGTGTAAAGATAAAAAAAAAAATAATAAAATTCCTTGCCTCTATTAAATTCCTAATGATTTATGCATATTTATTTGCTTTATTATCATTATTTCACTAATAAAAGTTATAGTTAAAGCCATATATATTTTTTCATAAGCATAAAAATAGTTAATTCAATGCCAGTTACATGAAAACCAATGTTAAGAAAAACGGAAGAATTACAGAACAAATTTAGATTTAAAAAAAAAATAACAATAAATAAATAAAATGTCAGTTACAAGTGCTATTTGTTTAATAATAATAATAATAATAAATAAATAAGTTTGACTGTACATTTTTGCGAGAACGAAACACATATGTATATATGTATATATGAAGTACAAAGAAAGTCGCAAGCCAATGTTAAACCTATGGGTAGAGTTGAATTCAGGACGCTTTTCACCGGGAGGGATTTCTGCGGCTGTATGGGTGGGGGGGGGGGTTGTTCATATTGACCATTAAAAACACAAAATCTCAAATCTTCCGGGGGAGGACATCTCATTGCTCTGGGGGGAATATCCCCCCCCCCCATCGCCACCTTCTGAATTCAACACTGTCTATGGTAGCGTTCTTTTCAAATTTGTAAAAATAAAAATAACTTTATAAAACAAAAATTCTGCAACCAAAGTCAGAAAAGTAAACAATAACCCGGTTAGAATTTAATCTCAGCTATTCAAAAATATATGACTTGAGAAATAAGTGAAATTTATTTATCATACTTTTAAGGACTTCTCATAAAAATATCCTCCATCCCTTCCCCCAAAACAAATACCGCTTTCGTATCGCTAAGGTGGTAAAGCAAGGTCAAGGAGAATCTTTCCTAGAATTACTCTCCACCCCACCCCACCCAGCTTTGGATTTTTTTTGCCGCGTCATTCGTGCTATTTGTGTACGGTGATAACAACTACAAGCGGTCACTCATTTCATTTCAATATATAGCATTGCATTGTACGTTTGCGTCCGTCCATAGGTATTGATTCGGTAAGTCTTTAAGTTATGTTTATTCATTGCAAATTTATTAATCGCAGAATCTATCTTTTGCATCATTTGATTTCAAAATTATTGTTTGATACTTATATTTTAGTTTTCCTGAATACGCAAGAATTTTTTGCTCATACATTTTGTATCTTTCGGTTAAATTACATTAAATAGTTTATTTTATTTTATAGTCTTTATGAATGCACAAGAATTTTATAAACATACATTTTGTAATCGTCGATAAAATAGTGCAAAATTCTTATCAATAGTTATTTTCTTCATTTAATTAATTTTATTAATTTTTAAGCGATTGCCTAAATAACTTTTAAACGTTATACTTATCGGTATTACTTTCTTTAAAATAGTTTGTATTAGTGCAAATATAAAAATGTGACTATTTGTGTACGGTTTATAAAAGAAAGGTGTTTTATTTTCTTCTACCAGGGGAAAATATTTAAGAATTTATACACGAGAAAATTTGATTAACTAAAATTTTAATGAAATTTAGAAATATCAAGATTAATTTAATATATTTTTTAAATCAGTATTAAACTATTATTTACATTTCTAATAATTATAAATAATTTTCAAGGATTTTGAAAAAGTTGATAATATATTTTTTTCTAATGTTTGTCTATTAAACTGCAAGAGAAATTTCTAAATATTATCTCATAAAAGCAAAATTTAAAAATATATGAGGAATATTATATTGTCATTTGTTTACTACATAAACATTTAAACTTATTTTTATATAATATTTGAATGAAAAATTATAAGAAATGATGCAAAAATTTAGATTATAAGGATTTAATAAAACTTTGATGAATAAGCATAATCTAATAGATTTACCAACTAACCTGTGTAAAATATAGTGAAAGTCTAAGTAAAAATAATATCACAAACATGTCACAATTTAATATAAAGTATATAATAAACTATGTTAAAATCATGTATATTATTTAAGCATAAATTCGAAATTTATTCTTTAAAATAAAATACTTTTAAAAAGGTTAATTGAATGATAAAATGTTTTGGCAGGTTAAAAAAAAAATCCTATAATTGTTTAGATATACTTATCAAGAAAATCAAGTTACTTTAACTTGAACTTTTTCAAAAATGTTCAAAATACAATATTTGATAATGAATTAATTGATTACTTATTTCTTCATTTATATACTTTATAAATTTTTATGAAATGCAACAATTTAAATATGCATTGCATATAAATTTTGTAAATATGTAAGTGAAGAAATAAACAAATAAATGAATGCATTATGTGAAGTATTGTGTTTGGAATTTCTTTTGAAAAAGTTCAAAGTGAAAGAATTTGATTTTCTTGAAAAGCGTACCTAAATAATTATAAGATTTCTTTAATCCTGCAAAAATATTTTATCATTTAATTAGCCTGCTAAAAAGGTATTTTCTTTTATATAATAAATTTTGATTTATACCTAAACAATCATTATGGCACAACCTTGGCTAGTGATTACATTTTAAATAACCATAATAGGCTTTTTTGTGGGCAGGTTTGGGCTAAATTTAATTTATTACAACCATAAATGGTAGGACAAAGGCTAGCTTCTGGTTAGCTTTTATTTTTAATGGCCATTAAAATAATAATTGTGGGCAGTTTAAGGCTATCTAACACTTTTACTGAAAAGTTAGTGGCACGATTGAGGGCAACTTCTTGTACTTACGGCCAATTTTCTTGCGGCCTTATTGTGTCCAGCGTGACACTTTTTTTACGGAACCGTAACTTTCATTGATAACGGGCCTCCATCGAACACTTTCGGCCAAGGCTAACGAACCCATCAGTGGCCCGAAAGTTGTGTGTTTGTTGGTAAGTATTCTTTGAAAATTATAACTTTAAAACTAAACATATATATATATATATATATATATATATATTCACTAATAGAAAATATAATATTGTACTGTTTAAACCTACAATATTTTCTGTATGGGTTAAACCTTTGAAAAGAAAAAAAAAGCTATTCTTTAAAAGAAAGTGTAGAAAAATACTCGAATAAAATAGTTAGTTTAAACTGTTTCATTTATTTAAAGAGTCTGTTAATAATTAAGCGTGTTATTGTTTAAACATTCTTTTAATAATTAGATAAAAATACAATTGTTAAAAGATTATTTTGTTCAAACACCCTTCAAACTAAATTTCCCTTTTCTTTGCAATAATTTAAACGTGTAAAGTAATTCCCAACTGTGGTGGAAGATAGCTATCTGCATTTCACTAAACAACGCTGTCTCCATCTTAACAACGCGATAGTCATCTATGATTTTCCCCGTCTGCCAAAACGCAATACCCATCTTCAATTTCACCAGTCAAGAAAATTTCTGAAAAAGGGTGATGTTCTGATAACAGTTTCACGAGACTGGGTAATGCAGTGAAAACCACTGCGTTGCAGTAGATAATGAAATTAAGTTCTAGAATAGTGACGTTATTTTACTGAAGTCTTATTCGTTGAATTTTCGACGAATCGTAGAGCAACTATATGATGTAAGCTTCTTAAACAAATGGTATAAATAACCAATTCTAAGGGGAAAAAAAACTTATTCTGTTACATTTTTTTAAGTGCAACAATTTATTGAAAACAGCTAGTCGACTGCGATGGATAATTTTCAAAAAGTAGGTTTTTTTAAAACATTGTATCTATATTTCGAGACATTACTAAATTTTAATGTTGTATTACTTATTTTCAAACACTAAGTTATCTTTTGTTATTTTTTCTTTTGTATTAAATCAAAGTTAATATATGTTTTTCTTTTCAATCAATTATGTATTAGTGTCAATTATTTATTAGTGCCTTTAAGTTGGAAAATTTACGCATGCAATTTTTTCTTGTAATGTGAAAGTAGTTAAAAAATATATTAGATGATTTCTTTTACGAAAAAATGAATAGAGGTTATTTCTATATGTTATAAATTTAATAACGCGTAAAGATTTTTTTTTTTTTTTTTTACGCGGAAATTTTATTTTAGTATTCAAAGTTTTTCTTATACAATAATTATTGAAAGTAGTTAAAATATATTCGATGATTTCTTTTTCGAAAAAATGAATAGATGTTATTTCTATATGTTATAAATTTAATAACGCGTAAAGATTTTTTTTTCTTTTTTTTTACACGGAAATTTTATTTTAGTATTCAAAGTTTTTCTTATACAATAATTATTTATTAGTGTAATGAAGTTAACAAATTTACGCATGCTATTTTTCTTGTTATACGAAAGTAGTTAAAAATATATTTGATGTTTTCGTTTACTAAGAAATGAATAGATGTTATTATCTGTATGTTATAAATTAAATAACGCGTAAAGATTTTTTTCTTTTTTTTATACACGAAAATTTTATTTTAGTATTCAAAGTTTTTCTTATACAATAATTATTTATTAGTGTAATGAAGTTAACAAATTTACGCATGCTATTTTTTCTTGTTATACAAAAGTAGTTAAAAATATATTTGATGTTTTCGTTTACTAAGAAATGAATAGATGTTATTTTTCTTTTCGTTACTAAACTAATTTGTAAGTGTAGTATAGAAAAAAAAAATTATTTCTTTTTCACTATTAAATGAATTATAGTCTAGTTAAAAATTAATTTTGAATGCATGTTATTGAAAACATATAGTTTGAGAGATTTTCTAAAAAAAAAAAAAAAAAAAAAAAAAAAAAAAAAAAGATTAAACACTTATTTCGTAAAGTATTCGATCTCATGTTTAAGAGTTTTTAAAACAATACACTAAGAATTTATCCTATGTTTAATAGCAAATATTTTTTCTTTTTCGTTTGTTGAAGATCTCGGTATAACATCGAATGTGTGGGATCGTATGACCGCTACTGGTGAATTATCTGAATCTAACCCAACACCTTCTCAACAAAGTTCTTCTATGATGCAAGATCCTAGCAACATAGTTGATTCTTCATCAGTAAAGGTAAACGTTAAAACGTTCTTTATCTATTTTGGGGGATTGTTTGATTTAAAAAATAAGAACTAATGCTAGTTAAGCTTCTCAAATGATACATTATTTGAAATTAGGTTTTGAAGGATTCATCAGAAGGAGGGTACTAGTTTAGTTGCAAAGTATATAATTTTTTTAAAAAAATCTTTTTTCTCGTTAAAGTAAACTTGTTTTGCGTTTTAGTAAAACTTATAATGTAGTTAGTTAAACAGTAATATTTTTTTAAGTTCTTTTTCGCGAAAAAATGTCTATTACAAATTGCGTGTTTTTGAAATAGAATTTTTTCTGTTTTAGGATTCTCTAACATGCGAAACTTGCGGCAAAAGTTTTACTGTGAAAAGAAATTTGACTCGACATCAGAAGATTTATGGAAACACAGATTCAAAAACATTTTCTTGCACTCATTGCTCTAAAACTTTTTCAATGAAAGAACATTTAGAAAATCATTTGAAAACCCATGAGAAGAATCAAAATGAAAATTCTTCTACTTCTAATCTAAAATGTTCCATCTGCGAAAAAACCTTTTCGAAGCAAGCAAATTTGAAAAGACATTTATTGTCACATAATGAAGAGAAGAAAACATTCAAGTGTCCCTTATGCGATATCGAGTTCACCAGAGCAGATAATCTAACAGTGCATATGAGAGGCCATGAAAGTCTAAATTACCCTTGTACCACCTGTCACGCAAAATTTAATTCAAAATTTAATTTGAAACACCACATTCAATCCCAACATACCAGTCTATCCCATGAAAATAGGAAAAGAAAAATGAATCAGAAAAATTCATCCTCCAAAAAAAAGGAAAACTTATAATGAAGCTTTGAATGTCTTTTCTTCAACATTTTTAACACCTAACGAAGATGAAGGATTCGATGTTGATGTTTTCGTGGAAAACCGTGGAGCAGACATTCGTCGAATTATTGAAGAAAAGCTGGATACACATCGTGGTGTCAAATGGCAAATCCTAGCGAAATGTCTTTTCGAAAGGAAAACTCCAGAAGACGAGCTTCAAGCTATTTCCACCTATTTCAGAAGTTCAAATTACACAGAATTAACAACCGATACAATAAATAAGCATATTTATGAAGCCTTTGAAAAAATAAAAAATTAATTGACGAATTTATAAATTTGGGATCAGGTTGGATTTTCCAACTTATTCAACATATTGAAATTAAAATTGCCGATTATCATCTCTTAGCACCTAGCAGTCACATTAAATCTCCAGAATTCCTTCAAAAGAAAAGAGCTGTATTGAACATTGAACGATTCGAAATGTTTAATATGGTGTTTAATCGCACATCAATTAAAGTTAGATAGATCTCAAAATCCACAACGTGTATCCCATTATACAGCATTAGAACATACTATTAAGTTAGGGAAGATATCCTGTCCAGTTCCTGTGAAGAGTATTTCCAGTATTGAAAAATTAAACAATATACGTATAAATGTATTTGGGCTTGATGATCAAGATCAAGAAGTGTATCCTTTATATGTATCACCGAAAGAAGATTCAGATGTCATTAACCTATTAGTCTTAGAAAAGGATGAGCAGTTTCACTATACGCTTATTAGAAGCTTTTCAAGATTATTAGGTAATGTGACAAAACATGATGGAGTTACTATTGTTACCGATGTTTACATCGATTTTGCAGAGAAGATTTGTTAACAGCTCACACTGAATCCTGTAAACAACATACCGCGCAAAGGATAAACTTACCTAAAATAGGGGAAAATATATTATCTTTTACGGGGACTCATCTGCAACATCCAATACCTTATATCGTATATGCAGACTTTGAAAGTCTGTTAAAGCCCATGACCCCTGCTCCCCAAACTTCTCATTGTGAGAAGATCTCAAAACATGAGGCATGCAGTTTTGCATTTGTTATCATTGATCCTGAGTGAAAACTATACAAGGACAGACTCTCACTTTATCGTGGTGAAAATGCTGCAGAAGAGTTTCTGAAAACGTTAATAGCTGAAACAGAAGACATCCGAGAAGAACTGAAGAGTGTAAAGCCGATGAAACTTTCTCCACAGCAGGAATTGGATTTTCAATCGGCTTCACACTGTCATATATGCAAGAGGGAACTCTTCAAGAAAAGAACAAGAGATCATGATCACGTGACAGGTTCGTACAGAGGGGCTGTTCATGTAGGATGCAATCTAAACTTTAAACAGAGTAGAAGCATTCCTATTGTGTTTCACAACTTGCGTCATTATGATGCTCATCATATTATGATGGCAATAGGAAAATTTAAGGAATATTCCATTGAAGTGATTGCATCGACATTAGAAACCTATATAGGCTTTCGAATGGTGAAAGAGAACTGTCCCATCCATCTAAATTTCATAGATAGTTTACAGCATCTCTCGGCATCACTGGAAAAATTAGCAAGCAACCTCCATAATGACCAATTTAAAATCTTAAATCATTATTTTAAAAATCATGATATATCCCTGTTAACACGAAAAGGGGTATATCCATATGATTACGTAACAGATTTTGGAAAATTAAATGAAACAGTTCTTCCACCTGTCTCTGCGTTCGTCAACACATTAACGAATGAACCCATTAGCGCTAGTGATTACCAGCATGCTCAAAACATCTGGCAATCCTTTAATATTCATAATCTGGGTGAATATCATGACCTATATTTGGAGACTGATGTCTTATTGCTAGCAGACGCCTTTGAAAGCTATCGCAAACTGTGTCAACAGTTCTATGATATCGACAGCGCCCATATGTATACGCTACCAAGTCTAGCATGGCAAGCTTGCCTGAAGAGATCCAACATCCACTTGGAACTATTAACTGATATCGACATGCTGTTGATGTTTGAAAATGGAATTCGGGGAGGTATCAGCATGATTAGTCAACGCTAGGCCAAAGCAAACATCCCCAACACGCCTGCGTATAATAAAGATCAGGCACCCGGTTACATTATAAACTGGGATGCCAATAACTTGTATGGGTGGGCTATGTCTGAGTACCTCCCCCATGGTTCCTTTCAATGGGAAGACCCAAAACAGTTTACAGCAAATAGTATATTAGAGTTGGCAGACGATTCATCTACAGGATATATTTTCGAGGTGGATATGGAGTATCCTAAAGAACTCCACGCCTTGCACAACGAGTATCCTCTTGCACCAGAAAGAATGACTGTTGAAGAAGATATGTTGTCACCCTTCGCGAAGAAGATGTTAGGAAATAGAAAATTCAAGGGCACTCCTAAACTGATCCCGAACCTTCAAGATAAGAAAAATTACATCGTTCACTATAGAACCTTGAAGTTTTACATCCAATCAGGAATGAAACTAACTGAAATTCATCGTGTAATTCAATTTCAGCAAAGTCCGTGGATAAGGGAGTATATCGCTTTTAACACCGATAAACGAAAATTGGCGAAATCTGCTTTTGAAAAAGATTTCTTTAAACTCCTGAACAACGCTGTATATGGGAAAACGTTAGAAAACCTTCGAAAGCGTTGAAATGTGGGATTGTGTAATACCGAGAGAAAGGCGAAAAAATTAGTCGCTTCACCTGCGTTTAAAACATTTAAAATCTTCTCTGAAGATCTTGTTGCGGTGGAGCGTACTAAATTATCGTTATTAATTAATCGTCCTATGTATGTTGGTTTCTGCATTTTGGAGCTTTCGAAGCTTCTGATGTATCATTCCCATTACGGTTTTGTGAAGGAGGCATATCAACATAATGACAGTTTGCTTTTCACCGACAAGGATTCCCTATGTTATCAGATTTATACGAAGGATATTATTGCGGATATGGAGAAGAAAAAGGATTTATTCGATTTTTCTGATTATCCACAGTCGCATCCTTAGTTTTCAACTGTTAACAAAAAGTGATAGGGAAATTCACAGATGAACTTAGCGGTGAATTAGCGTTGGAGTTTGTCGGGTTAAAGGCGAAAATGTACTCCCTAAAATCTGAAACAGAAGTAAAAAAACGAGCGAAGGGTATCACAACACATATCGTCCAAAAAAAAATGAAGCACGAAGATTATGTGAAGTGTCTTCAAGAACTCAAGACCAGCACAGTCACACAAGTTCGATTTGGGCAAGAGAACCACCAGTTGTATACAATGCAACAAAACAAGGTTGGTTTGAGCCCATTCGACGATAAAAGATGTATCCTGGAAGACGGAATCACAAGTTTCGCATATGGGCACTGCGATATCGTCAACATGTAAATAGTTTCACACCTTATGGACAATGTGCGCAATTTCCATTGCATAAGAAAATTTGTATGTATTTATTTTGTACATAGAAGAATTTTATATATATTTTATCAAGTTTTATTGTACAGAGAAGATTTATTTTATTATTCAACTTATGGACAATGTGCGTCATTTCCATTGCCTAAGAAAATCTGTATATATTTATCGTTTCATCGTGAATTTGTAAATATGTTAGAGCGCGGTGGGACACAAAGGAGACTTACGTTCGCGACGTGTGTCCTGGGAAACAATATGTAAGCTTAGTTCACTCAAAATGAACAACTCATTGTGAACTAAGTTTATATTTTGGCTAAAAGTCTCCAATGATAATGATTAAACAAAAACATCGTTATCATTTCACTCATTCGGCTTTAAATTAATTGAAAACATGTTTCGGAAAATTAATAAATGACTAAAATTAATTATCACTTTTTTCGTTAAAACTTAAAAATGTATTAACCTTTTTTATTCAGTTTAAAATAGGATGATGATGTCATGACAGGTGAGTTAAAAATCCTCTCAAGAGAGTGCACACGTGTTCATGCCCTCGGGTGAAAGCGATTGTGCTGCCACCTAGGTTCGATTCTCGACCAATCATAAACCAGCTCTTATCTGGATGAAACCGGTTTCCGAGGAAGCATTCGTTCATTAGCCCGGTGGATTTCATACTGGTCGGACGTGTCTCCAGCTGCTCCGTGGTAAGTTTTTAATGGTTTGCATGCGATCTTTTCTAATCACCTCATCATTATCTTTCCTTTGTTCTAATCCCTCTCTAACAGTAGACTTTCATTCATTAACATTATCCTTTGTTTAATTCCTCTCTAACAGTAGACTTTCATTCATTATCCTTTGTTTAATCTGTCTTATAACAGACTTTCATTCATTCATCATCCTCATTAAGATTACCTTTTGTTCTAACCCTTTTCTAACAGTAGACATTACATTCATTAACATTATCCTTTGTTTTAACCCCCCTACTACAGTAGACTTTTCATTAACGCTTCTTTGTTTTAACTCCTCTACTATAGCATGCCGTGTGGGCTCCAGTCTGTCTCGACACCACCCAACTGTCCATCACTTTCTTATCTCCCCCTACCTGTCAATCACTCAACTCCGCCCATCTGTCACTCATCTTTGCTCCCTGCTCCCGGCTCTTGGCTCCTGCTGAAGCAGAACTGTCTTTTTCCTTCTACTAATGGGAGAAAAAAAAATTCTTATTGACCTAATAGTCCAGGCAATAGGAGATTTTACCTGGCAAAATTAATGGAAGTTCTAGAAATTGGCTTACTTTATGTTTTTTGGGCCGCTGAATCTGAATTTGTAACTTCCCACCAAAATTTCTCCCGGTAACCCCTCCAAATTTTGGTAAAATGCCCCCCAAAAAAGGTTTTTATTAAAAAAATCAATTTTGTTATTGTTTTAGGAGAAAAGTATCTAGAAATTCAGAAAGTAGACAAAATTTGCAACAAATTAGATATATGACATTATGACTTAGGAAGAAGGGGAAGGGGGGATCTGCCTCGGAACATGCGCCGCGGTGAAGCGCGGACTAAGTTGCGCAATTCCACTTAACCAATCACACGTTTACATTCGTCCTCCCATGTTCCCTCCGAACTTTCTCTATAAGGGTTACTTTAAGTTTTTTTGGGTCGCTAAATCCGAATTTTTAACTTCCCCCCAAAATCCCCCCCCCCCAAATAGTTGTTATTAACTTAAATTTCTTATTGTTTTAGGGGAAAAGCATTACGAAATTCAGAAACTAGAGAAATTTTGAAACAAATAGGATACATGACATTATGACGTAGGACGAACGGGTAGGGGGAGGGCTCCCTCTGAACATGCAGAGCGGCGCGACGTGCACTAAGTTATGAAGTCCAGGCAATAGGGGATTTTACCTGGCAAAATTAATACTAGTTCATGATTTCGACTCACTTTATGTTTTTGGATCGCTGAATCCGAATTTGTAACTTCCCACCAAAATTTCACCCGGCAACCCCCCGCCCCCCAAAGAATTGATTTTTTGAAAAAATTTGGTTGTTGAGAAAAGCGCGCGAGGAATGTTCCAAGACAACCCCTCTCTCCCCGTTTATCCTACGTCATAATGTCATATATCCTATTTGTTGCAAATTTTGTCTAGTTTCTGAATTTCGTAATGCTTTTCCCCTAAAACAATAAGAAATTTCAGTTAAAAACAACTATTTTGGGGAGGAAAATTTTGGGGGGAAGTTAAAAATTCGGATTCAGCGACCCAAAAAACTTAAAGTAAACCTTATAAGGAAAGTTCGGAGGGAAGATGGGAGGGCGAATGTAAACGTGTGAGTGGTTAAGTGGAATTGCGCAACTTAGTCCACGCAGCACCGCGGCGCACGTTCCGATGCAGATCCCCCTTCCCCTTCATCCTAAGTCATAAAGTCATGTGTCTAATTTGCTGCAAATTTTGTCTACTTTCTGAATTTCCCCTAAAACAATAAAAAAATTGATTTTTTTTAATAAAAACCTTTTTTGGGTGCATTTTACCAAAATTTGGGGGGGTGGGGGGTTGCCAGGGGAAATTTTGGTGGGAAGTTACAAATTCGGATTCAGCGACCCAAAAAACATAAAGTAAGTCAATTTTCAGAACTTCCATTAATTTTGCTAGGTAGAGCCCCTATACGGTCTCTATTGCTTGGACTATAAGGAAATAAGTAGAAATTGACTTAAAATATATTTTTTATATTACTTGTTTATATTACTTACCTATTTTTTTTATTTACTTGTATTGATGACTTTTAAGTTGTGTTTAACTGTTAGTGCCTATTTATAAACACTGTTTTGATTAGGTCTATAGATGTCTTATGGTTAGAGTGCAGTAAAGCTAGAGATCCACAATACATACACAACTTCCAGGTTGTATAATATTTTAACGGAGCTTCTGACTGTAAAATAGTCAATTAAACATCATCTTCATTTTGAAAGACCTATCCAATGATATGCCACTCAATAGGGTGCGTAAATTTTTTTCGTCCCTACCGCCATTTTGTATTTTACGGCCGCCATTTTGAATTTATAATAACAAAACCTAGCCTATAACCATTAGGCCGTTAAGACGAATCGATAGAGACCTCATTCATTAAAATCCATCCAGCCGTTGGGATGTTTCGAGGGTATAAAGAAATCCATATACACAGATACGCGTGAAACACATAACCCTTCTTTTCAGTCGGGTAAAAATATTAAAAACATTTGGCCAAAAAGTGAAATTTATAGTGCGAGAATTACCCTCCTCTCCCCCCCCCCCCCCGCGCTCAAAAAAACCCTCCATGAGTACGTATGCCCATAAATATCTCTCATTCAAAATATCAACACAGATCAATTCATTTCCCATTACTTCCTCATAATAATTACTCGATGTGCAAAACACTCTTTCATTCATTCCAAAAAACACGAAGAATACATAAGCACTCTCAATCACTGAGACAAAAGTATCCTTTCAGATAAATTTATCCTTTAGCGTATTTTAGGTAGCCTTTCATTACAAAAAGCTACCTATTGCAGCCGTTCGGAGGAAAGCGATTTCAAAAAATTTTGGTATATTTTCATCGATCATGACCCCCAGACCCCGAAACCACCCTCCGTTCAAAATTTATATATATATATATATATATATATATATATATATATATATCTGACCTATGTCACACTGTAACTCTCGTAATTATGAACCGATTTCGATGTAATTCGGTGTGTACATAGTACATACATACCAATGTTTCGACCGAGTTCGTTGGCCAGCTTCATCCGCCGTTTTGTTTCAAAATGGCGGCCATTTAAAATTTTTAAAAAAATTTAAAATTTGAAATGTGGTACCAAAAAATTAAAAATAGAAAAATATTATTTTGTTATATATTTGACCTTTATACAAAGATTAGGGAGCAGTTTTTGTTTCGTCTATATCTTAAAAAATGTCCGAGTTATAGCATTTTGAATTTCTAGCGTGGCTGACATTTTGAAACATCCTGAATTTTGTCACGCGATACAAGGCGTATTTTATGAACCGATTTCGATATAATTCAGTGTGTACATAGTACATACCAATGTCTCGACCGAGTTCGTTGGCCAACTTCATCCGCCATTTTGTTTCAAATGGCGGCCATTTAATTTATTTTGAAAAATTTTAAATTTGAAATATGGTACCAAAAAATTGAAAATGGAAAACTATTTTTTTCTTATGTATTTGACCTTTATACAACGATTTCGGAGCAGTTTTTGTTTCGTCTATATCTTAAAAAATGGCTGAGTTGCAGCATTTTGAATTTCTAGCGTGGCTGACATTTTGAAACGTCCTGAATTTTGTCACGCGATAAAAGGCGTATTTATGAACCGATTTGGATGTAACTTCGTTTATACATAGTACATACTAATGTCTCGACCGAGTTCGTTGGCCAGCTTCATCCGCCATCTTGTTTCAAAATGGCGGCCATTTAAAAAAAAATAAAAAAATTAAAATGAGATACCAAAAAATTTGAAAATGAAAAATATTTTTTTCGTATGTGTTTGACCTTAATACAAAGATTTCGGAACAGTTTTTGTTTCGTCTATATCTAAAAAAATGGCTGAGTAATAGCATTTTGAATTTCTATTGTGGCTGACATTTTAAAACGACCTGATTTTTGTCACGCGATAATAGGCATATTTATGAACCGATTTGGATGTAACTTGGTCTGTACATAGTACATACCAATGTCTCAACCGAGTTCGTTGGCCAGCTTCATTCGCCATCTTGTTTCAAAAGGGTTGCCATTTAAAAAAATTTTATTTAAAATTTAAAATGAGGTATTAAAAAATTGGAAAATGAAAAAGATTTTTTTTATGTGTTTGGCCTTGATACAAAGATTCCGGAGCAGTTTTTGTTTCTGAAAATTTGTTTTTTTTTTGTTTATATCTTAAAAAATGGTTGAATTATAGCACTTTGAATTTCTAGCATGGCTAACATTTTGAAACGATCTTGTATTTGTCACGCGATAACACACGTATTCGCCTATTTCGATGTAAGAAGGCATGTGGATAGTATACATCAATACCTCGACCAAGTTTGCTGGCCAGATTCATCAGCCATCTTGTTTCAAAATGGCAGCCATTAAATTAAGAAAAATATATATATTTAAAGTGAGGTGCAAAAAAATTACAAATTGAAAAAGGTTTCTTTCTTAAGTATTTGACCTTGAAAAGGATTCAGGAGCATTTTTTGTTTGTCTTTACCTTAAAAAATGGCTCAGATATAACAGTTTCAATTTCTATTGTGGGTGACATTTTGAAAAAATATAATTTTTTGCATGCGACAGCACTCGTATATATCAACCGATTCCGATGTGAGTGAGCATGTGCACAGCAATTACTAAGGTCTCGACCAAGTTCACTGGTTAGCCTCATCCACCATGTTGTCTTAAAATGGCAGAAACTTTAAGAAATCGCCGAATTTGGCAGCCAAATATAAGCTACTTTAAAGAAAAGCAGCTTGGATAAAGCTGACTAATTTCGCGAAATTCTCATTCATTATATTGATAAAAATTAGTATTGAATCTCCTATATTCGGTTTCCACTACATTGAGCTTCGTGTGTTTGAATGATATAAGTCGGCTTTTTTAAAATAAGGAATATGAAAGCTACCTGTTCCTCCCGGCACTGGCCGGAAGGACTTTTTTAAATTTAAAACACTTTCATAACAAATGTTTCAAAATAAGCAAATGTTATATTGACCGCAGAAAATTTTAACAGATAAATAATTGCAAAGATGTTCTATTATCTCTGTTTATTCAAAAGCTTACCAAGTGATAGAAGGTCATTTTATGTGTTAAGAACTAGATTTACTGATGGCGTAATGAAAATGCATCCGAATGAATTAAGAAATTATCTGTGGTTGGTTTTCAATTGCTGTTTTCAAGGGATTGATGAAATGTAAAATAATTTTTTAGCACCACACACCTAACAGAGTTGCCAATAACTAGAGAGTGAAGACGCGCATGTGTCAAAAGAAACGATTGAGGACGTTTTTAGTGAATGTTGTTCTATTTTAGAGGCACGAAATTGAATTCTTGATTAAGTCAAATGAATGAAGACGCTGCCATTTAAAACCATATGTTATTTAATTAACAGGGACTTTTCGGTAACATATTAATAGAATATTAGGTTCCAGCACAGTATTTTTTATCCTAATACGTTAAATAATGCCCATCCCTACGTTACAGGCACTACATTATTTCTTTAAATACAAATAATTCTGGAGCAAGAATTTCAGATTTCCATATTAAGTTTTTATATAGCACTATCAATATATTTTAATATGGAATGCTATTATTGAGAATTTTTTCTATTGCAATTTCTATGTAATTTTTTTAAATACACACGCACACATATATATATATAACGAAACAAATTGATGGGTTAAGTCGAGCAATCACGTCGTGCTTTTTACGACATATTACTGGATTAGTACCACATGTTAATCAGTCGTTGGTGAAGTTGTATAGCAGTCATACCACTTAGCGCAAGCATAGCTAGTGGAGGTGTCAACTCTGTGGAAATTTAGCAGGTGTGGAACGATGGTAATATTGGTAGAGTTCAATCAAACACTCATTTATTCATGATGAAGACAAGGCAGATTAGGCCGCGTGAGTGGTGAAAAAAGGTTTATGAAGAAATCTGGCGTTTTCCAAATTAAAAACATGGAAACGTAGTCATAGGAAACTGTTTATTCCATCAGAACATACCAACATAAAACAATTCCCACAGGATGAGAAATCAGAGTCATCCCGCTTGAGCACTAACTAGTTATTCATGAGAAAGAGATGTTAAATAACGAATTATATTCTACACGACTTAGGACACCAGGTAACAGATTATGTAAACAATCAAACAGCACAAAAAATCTACTTCTGAGCTCATGCTCGAGGTATTTATTAGAATGCGCGGAGGAAATCCGATTGAAATGGAAACTTCAGGCTAACCAAACAAAATCCCGAACGAGACTCGAAGTGAAACTGCGATCCGTCACTCAGCCAATGGAGAGCGATCGAGAAACGTCACAGAAAAGAATCCCGGCTCTGCTAATAGAAGTATTTTGATGTGAAAAAGCTGTCGCCCAGCTGGCGAGAAAATGAGATGAAATAGAATAAAAATGTAAAAATGGCTTTTATAAACATTCGAAAAATAAATAACTGCGTTCAGAACTTTATAGTTTGGTAGACGAAAAAATTAATGAAGGGATTAAAAGTTTAGATTACATTTTTGAATAAAACTATTATTAAGATACGCGTTTTAAACTTATAGGAATTTAGCTAGAAATAAATAATAGAGCGTATTAAAAAAAGGAAATAATGAATATGCCGGCAATTTAGAATAATTTAAATGAATAGTAAAAGTTAAAATTTTTTATAACATATATATATATAAGTAACTATAGATTCCTAAAGAAAATTTGTATATAATTCAAATTTCATGGCAGGCGTCTCCAACAAATACTCTTCGACGAAAACGATAGAAATGAGCGGTCCTTCAGAACTTTCCTTTCACTATTTGGTCAAGATTACAAACTTCTAAATGTCGACAGATACCTTGAAATGTCTGAAAAATGAAATTGTTTATACGAATGTCGATAGGTATCTGTGAATGCTGGAATACGAATATCATATTTTTACAACTTTGGCCAATGTAAATAAAATATTAAAAATAAGACATTAAAACAGCAAGTTTTCTAAAAATGGCAAAATTGTTAAATTTTATTGTTTATAATACTATTTACGTATTATAATGTTACAAGTAATGCAAAAAATTCGTTTGGATGCTTTCTTTTAGAAACTAATTTTAAGTTACATCTGTAAATATCAGCAGCTATTGTAAACTTGACGTCTGACATTCAGTGACTTGAGATATTGGCCAATATTTATCGGAACATTGGCCAATATCTGTGTGCTACCTGGGAATAGCGAGCTAGAGACAAGAGCTACGGAGTCGAATATGAAATCATATGGAGAAATGTGAAAGTATCTTCTTCAGACCCTGGATGTATTTAATAGATATAGAATTGTTAGAGGAGATTCCGGTGAGGGTCAAACCTTATAGGATGTCACCTAGGCAGACAGAAACTTTTGAGGGTGGAGATTAGAAGATTTAGGAGTAATCGAGGTAGGAAAGCCTGATTTTATGCACTCCATAGTTTTGGTAGAGGTTCCGGGAAAGGAACCCTGCTTACACTATCGAAGATTAAATTCGAAGACCCGAATGGAGTTTTTTCCACTCCCCAATATAGCGGAGGTCATAAAAAAGGTGAGTTCGGCGACTTTCATCACAGTTATGGGTCAAACCAAAGGTTACTTCCAGATACCACTGACCAAAAGGACCCAAAGGTGCGCTGCGTTTGTGATGTTTTTCGGTGTATTTTTGCTTAAGGTCATTGTTGTCACGTTAGCTTAAAGTATTAATTAAATAAAAGAAACTTTTTTGTTAAAATTAAACTTAAATAAGGGTTTTGTTTGCACGACATACTTTATTTTTACCCTCTCCAAGTCAGCAGCAAAATATGTTTGAGCGCCATCGCTTCTCCATGCCGGCATGCCGATATTTCGTAAACACGTGATTTAGTAGCGATCCAGTGCTGTTATTGTCAAATCACTAGTTACTCGCTGTTCACGACAGCCGATCGTACGTTTGATGTCATCGCGTTGAACCAATGACGTTTTACGTAAGTTTGTCTCTCCCAGGAATGGCAGCACAGCACTTAATATTCAGAAATTCTGTTATGGTTTGTATAAATGATGAAATGAAGCCACAGATCTTCGCCTTGCCTTAGCTGCTTGTCTGTCAGCAGCATTTGTATTTATAATGGCGTAGTAGTGTTTCCTGCTACAGTTTAGTTCATGGCAATGAATAATATTAAAGTTTAAATTATTCAAGTTTTATGTTATTTTTGTTTAAGTTTCACTTTAGTTCAAGCAAAGCTTGCTTGCATTTTTGTCACATGTAAATACATTAAAAGCTTCGTCGTTAAAAGTCTATCACTGAATTTCTTTGCCTGTTTTTCTTAATCTTTCCACATAACTTCCCACGAGTTTTCAGACTTTCATTCACCTCTGCTGATTTATAACGAAGTTTATAAACTTCTAACTATAGTTAGAAAAAATTGCAGTCATGATGTTCGGTCTCTTGAACGCGTCTTTTTATTTCTGTAAATTAATTGCTAGAGTTCTGGGTGGTCTGGAATTGTTTGCCTTGCCATATATTGATGATATTGCTGTTTTCAGTTACTTGGGAGAGTCACTTGAAGGACATCGCTGAGGTTCTGAAGCATTTGTTAGAGGCCGGCTTAATAGTGAAACCTACAAAGTGTAAGCTTGCGCAGGATAGTATGCCGTTTTTGGGTCATGAAATAGTAGGTTCGGGAAAAAGGTCCCCCAGTGACGTAAAAGTGAAAGCTACTCAGGAGTTCCCAATGCCCTTGACTAACTAGGGAACATTCCCAACTGTCAGTTCCGGATTTTGACGAGAATTATCGTTCGAAAGCCCGTGTCACAAGGATCAAGAAATGTATAGAAACTACTCTCCCGAATCCAATAGTTCACGAGATATGGACTCTTTTCTGTTTCGGATAAAGAGAAATAAAGAAAGGAAAACAGCATGAGATTCCTTCAAAAGCTATCGAAGGCAGGAATTTTTTCTTATAATTAACCATGATAGTGTTTTTCTGAGTAAAATTGTTGAAAACACAACTGTTTCCAACACCAAGCACAAACGATGCAGGGCATTATTGATTGACAGTCAGCACAGGTTTGTTTAGTAAGAATAAAGCATACATGTTTTACTGATCGGAAGACTGGATACATATTTCACTGTAAAGTCTTGTGACTCATTGCATCGAAAGTATATGAAGAGATTGTAGGCCAAGTGGTGTATTTTTAGTATAAATTCTATAGTAATAGTGTTAACATAACAGCAAATACTACGATGAGTTTTTGAATACTCTCCTATTTTCTTTTTCAAGTATTTGTAGTCTTGGAAGAAGAAAACATCCAGTGGCTAAAGGTATTTTGTCCATCCAGCTGGGAGGAAGACTGGCTGTATAGTAGAATCTATTTTCGCTGCATAAATTTTCATCTGTTTGGACATTCCATCTGTCCAGTACCAGGATGGCATTTGATTTCCACTCTATCATGAAACACTATCGTGAAAACCACTATCATGATTAAGTATAAGACAAAATTCCTATCTTCGATAGCTTTTGAAGGAACATCATGCTGTTTATGTCATATCTCGTCGTCCGAATCAGAAAAGGGTCCATATTTGGTAAACTATTGGATTCAGGAGCATTGGCGCACCCACTGGGGGAGCTAAGGGGGCTGAAGCACCTCCCCGACTAGACATTTAATTTTTTTATTATAAAAGAATAATATTTTTTACTAGGTCCTTAAAAAATCGGAATTTTTGAAAAGATATTAATTTTGTCTCACAATTTTGTCTCTTATAAATTTTATTATGAAATTCGAAATATTAGCATGTTTGAATTTTGCTTAATTAAAAATTTAAGACCTCGTGCAACCTCTTGCTCTCTTTAACCTACATGATATTTCGATAATTTAATAATAAAACTTTAAATCGTTTGATTGCAAACACACTTTAAAATTATCAAATACAGAAACACACCAAAAAATCGCCAAAACTAAGATATACTTTAGTACAGTATAGTATTTCATTATTTAACATGTTAAAAGAATTCAGAATTAGCCCCGTCAAAACTTTCCAGAGCTTCCTCTGTCAGGTTACGACTCTGCTCATGTCAGCAGAAAAAATGTAAGCCAGGACCTGATCCGGTAGGTTCCATCAAATCAAATGAATGAAAGACAGAGCTTGGCAGCGGGCCGAGCCAGATCTGGGCACATATACGCCTCTAAAACACTTGAATATGCTAGCCCTCTCCAAAGCGTAATCCTGGATGCGCCACTGTTCAGGAGTATAGTTCCTATACATTTCTTGATCCTCATGAGAATAGCTTTCTAACGAGATCAATCTAGTCAAAATCCAGAACAGACAGTTGGGTATGTTCCCCAGTAAGACTCGTAAGGTCATTTCTGGCATAGACAGGCTATTATTCTCGCTATATAAAGAATTAGCAGTAATTGCGCTCCATTTTAACTAATGTTTTGAAAGGGATGGTAAATAAAGAAAGGATAGAGTGGAGTGGGGAATGTGAAAAGGCTTTTCAGGAATTACAAGGGAAGTTGACCCAGAGTCCCGTTTTGTATGCCTCTGATTATAGCCAAGAGTTCGTTGTGCAGACCGATGCAAGTTTAGATGGTTCTGGCATAGTTCTGTCACAGGTTCGAGATGGGGAAGAGCATCCCCTTTTTTATTTAAGTAGTAAGACTTTTTTAAGGCAGAACAGAACTACAGCCCTATTGAACGTGAATTAGCAGCGATTGTGTACGGTCTTAAAAAACTGAATCACTATTTGGATATGGGCAGCAGTTTGTGGTCCAAACAGATCACAACTCTTTGATGTATCTAAAAACAATGATGAGAGAAAATGCCAGGTTGAGTACGCGGGCATTATATTTACAAACATTCAACTTCGAGGTCAAACACAGACCGGGAAAGCTTCACGGGAATGCCGATGGGTTGAGTAGAACTGAGTAGTGGCGTTCTGCGAATATATTGTTTCAGTCACTTAATTCATGCATTGATATCTCTCTTTACGTATATATATATTTTAATCGTATATATTTTGTGTATCATTCAGTATTGTACAGAATTTATTTTACAATAAGTTCAAGGATTGCACTGTGTGAATTGTTGAACTCAGATAAATATGTCATCTATTTTATTAAATTTGATCATGAAAGTACTTTCATTATTTGAATCTGAAAGTAAACTCTAGGAGGATGATGAGTAGTTCAAAACTGAGTACGCATGCATTAGTATGAACCTTGTATAGAAACTCAAAGTGTATAAAGCTATTTACGTACAGGGTGGTCATAAAAAAACTTCCCCGATATATGTACCCCTAACGACCCTAATCGCTCAACCAATCGAAAGGAAATTTCAGATTTAGTTATTTGAAGGTATGCGCTCCAGATCGCGATGATTTAAAACAATAGATCTCTCACGGTTACAGTTACAGTGAAAAAATTAACCTTGAATTCGAAATTTTCGAATGACAACACCCATTTTATTCATGCGCAGTTTCACCAGCGCATTGAAAAACCTTAAATGGCGTTGGAATGATACACGTAGGGGAGATGGGGGCACATGTGAACATGGGGCAGATGTGAACATCGCAATTTTTCAATAGTTATAAGTTTTTTTATTTGAAAAAAATTACTAAAGATGATAGCCCCTGTAGACATACGATAAAAATTTTTTTGAAGCTCTTTGACATTTTGTTTGTCCTCTGTAGCCAAAACACTGTTTTTAGATCTCAAAAGTAAAATCTTTGTTCCAAGTTGATAAGCGAATAACTTTATTTATTTATTCATTTATTTGGATTTGAGTGTTTTATCATATACTCTGAATACTAATACATATTTTTGATGCAGTTCTTTTTCTTCTAAAATTGAGACATGCTAATTAGTGATGGGCGATAACGAGATGTTTTTCTCGATTTTCTCGATTGTATGGACATCTCGATACTTTTCGATTGTGTAAATTTTTTCTCGATGACTCCAGTTTGCCAATTGCTTTTATACATCATATATTATATACGTCATACATTTATCAAGAATCGTCTGCGGGTGAACTGGAATGAGTCGGCGTTAATAAAGAGTAGGTGACTTCGCCCGCTAGTGGGCTCCTCCTTTAATCGGGGCCCCTAAGTTATACGTAATCTTGTAATATGAAATCACGAACAGGTTACCCGCTATATACGACACCGTATAGCAGGCGTGGTGTGCACGCACTACAAAATCTTGGAAAAAAATATAATCTCGAAACGAACGAACCTCGGACCAGATGTCTTGGGGGAGGGGTCAAAGTGAGCGAAGGGGCACAGTAGCTGCATAATATGAATAAGTCGTCACAGGTCTTTAGGCCTTTCGAACCATATGCCACATGAGTGGTCTGGATCTGAATTTATAAAAATGCCCTTCCCGTGGGGGCAAAGAGGGGGGAGGGATGCGGGAGATGGATAACATGAATAAGTGGTCATGGGCCTTTCCAACAATGTCACATGAGGGGTCTCGGCTAAATTTAGAAAAGTGTCCCCCGTGGGGGGAAAAGTGGGGGCGGTCACCGGAAGTGCAGAACATCAATAAGTAGTCACAGACCTTACCAATAATATCTCACATGTGGGGTCTTGGCTAAATTTGAAAAAAGTGTCTCCCGGGGGGGCAAAGTGGGGGGACGGACACCGGAGGAGCATAACATCAATAAGTAGTCACAAACCTTTCCAACGATATCTCACTTGTGGTGTCTTGGCTATATTTTTGGAAAAGTGTCTCCCGGGGGGGGCAAAGTGGGGGGACGGACACCGGAGGAGCATAACATCAATAAGTAGTCACAGAACTTTCCAACTTTGAAAAAGTGTCCCCCGTGGTGGGGGAAAAGTGGGGGGGACTGTCACCGGAGGTACATAACATCAATAAGTAGTCACAGACCTTTCCAACAATATCTCACATGAGAAGTCTTGGCTAAATTTTGAAAAGTGCCCCCCTGGGGGGAAATGGGGGGGGGACGAACACCGTAGGTGCATAACATCAATAAGTAATTACAGACCTTTCCAACGATATCTCACATGAGGGGTCTTGGTTAAATTTGAAAAAGTGTACTCCGGGGGGGGGGCAAAGTGGGGAGGCTGTCACCGGAGGTGCATAACATCAATAAGTAGTCACGGACCTTTCCAACGATATCTCACATGAGGGGGTCTTGGCTAAATTTGGGAAAAGTGCCCCCGAGGGGGCAAAGTGGGGGGACGGACACCATAGGTGCATAACATCAATGAGTAGTCACAGACCTTTCCAACGATATCTCACATGACGGGTCTTTGCTAAATTTGGAAAAATGCCCCCCGGGGGGGGCAAAGTGGGGGACTGTCACCGGAGGTGCATAACATCAATAAGTAGTCACTGACCTTTCCAACGATATCTCACATGAGGGGTCTTGGCTATATTTGGAAAAGTGTCCCCCGGGGGGGGCAAAGTGGGGGGACGGCCACCGGAAGTGCATAACATCAATAAGTAGTCACAAACCTTTCCAAAGATATGTCACATGAGGGGTCTTGACTAAATTCAGAAAAGTGTCCTGAAATTTCATATATTATAAATAATATTTATCGGAGGGCTCCATAAAAAAATCCGATCTAAAATGATAAAAACGGAAAAAACTACCCCCCGCGGTGGGGGCCAAATTGGGAAGGGGAGGAAGAAAGTCTCATAATATGAAAGAGTCATTCGAGAGCTTTCCGATAACATATCACATCACGGGTCGAAAAAAGTTTGAAAATTGATCCCCCCCCCCCCCCTTGGGTCCACTCTTTCGCCCCGAAATTTACGCAGCCCCCACTTTAAAATTTTTATGTTCAATAAATAATATTTACCGGAAGACTGCACAAAAAAACACATCTAAAATTATATTTAAATTTATTATAGAAATCGGCTACGGTTTTAAAAATTTGTTCGCCCCCTCCCCACCCCCCGAATTTCACCTTCAGGGGAAGAAAGGTTCATAATATGAAAGAGTTGTCGAAGGACTTTTCGATAATATGTCACAGGAAGAGTTCGGTAAATTTTTTTAATTGCTCCCCGCCCACTCTCACGTCCTCTGAATTCACCCGACCCACCTTCCTCTTTGAAATTTTTATATTTAATAAATAATATTTATCGGAGGGTTCCGGGTATGTGACAGCTTGGTAGGGCTAAAATAAGAAAAACATTGAAAATTAAAGCTTCATTTCACAGCTCATTGTCATGCCTGTCAGCTCTGTCCAGCTCGCCCCTCGATATCTCATCTCGGCCCTTCTTGGCCGAGCGTGAAATGACAATCATCAAGAGTAACATTTCGAGGAAGGACGAAAACTGATTTCTCAATCTCGACAATGTCATATGAAATGTTGAACAGAGACCGAGAGCGAGAAAAGAGAATGGCAATGGGAAGCAATGAGTTACAATCAATGAGATATCTCGAAGTAAGCGAGAGGCTTGCCCTCGGGTTTGCCATCTCCTCGAGATAAACGAGCAGTTCGCAGCAGCAGAAAATATATCTCGAAATGCCAGAGAGAGGACGAGAGAAAGGAAGCTTCCAGGAGAGTCAAACTTACCGCGCGCGCTTCTGGTGTAAGTCATGATTTCCCAAAGGAGTACATGTTCTTTTCCATTCGCTTTTGTTATTAACCGATATGGGTTAGGAGGCATAGTGGTTTAAGTTATTAGTTCGGGTTTCAGTTGTTGATATAGAAGTTTTCTAGTGAATTTGGCGGCACCAGTTTGTCTTGATTTTCAATGTTTCTCTTATTTTAGCCCTCATAGCTGTCCCATATCTTTTAATATTAGAATGCTACTGTTAAAACAAAACTGCACTGCAAATTATGTGTTTTCAAGATTTTAAGTGTCGCCTCAGGAAAGAGGATTTTTCAAAATTATTTTCCCCCACTCATGTAATATATTAAAATAAGGGTAATCTCATAACCTTTCTAAATCTACCTTTCTTTTGTCAATCCACCGTTAATTTTAGGCCCCTGGGCTTAAAATACTCTAAAGGAATATACTTAGCGACGGTATTTTTCGTACTCTGGTACGGTATCTTGCACTCATAGGAAAATTATAAGACTAACATCAAATTATGTCTAAAATCGAATAAAAAATATGGACATATGTTTCTTAATTTTAACTCCCTTCTTCGCCTCAAGAGGGCGCTTTAAAGTTTTGTTTCTTCAAAACTTTAGTATACTGTTTGTCCAAAAATTATAAAATTCACAAAATAAAGTCTTTTCACTCTCCCCTATCTTCTCGTATGAATTTTATTTTTACTACCACCAGGGGACGCCGCCCAGTGAAACATTTTACTTTTAGCCTCAGGCTATTGGTATTTTTCATCTGTTTTTCATAATGTTTTGTCTCATTGTTTTTCTTCATTGTAGATACTATTCTTCAAGTTCTTGACCCATTCTGACTACTTGGGCACTCATTCTGGACCAGCTGTGGCCCATCGGGCCCCTCTTCATTTGTCTGGCTCTAATCACACGCTTCACTTGTTCTTTTACCATTTTTCTTTTTCTTCAATTTTTTTCTTATTCAATGGTTTAGTTTTTTTTATCATTCTCAACTTCCCCTAGTCCTCTCTTACATGAAGTTAACTTTCATCCTTGGTCTGCCCTACTGTCAATTTGGGGCCTAATGCCCCTTTTGGGGGGGAAGGGGGGGGGCGTTTCTTCTACCTTTTCCAGACCGATCATCTAATACCACGTTGGTAAGGATTGGAAAATTAAAATTATCCAAAATACCAAAAATGAAGTCCATTGAAGTTTTATTTTAGTTATAGAATTCCCTATTAGCGGATATATTTGTCTGTTTACTTTTCTATTTTACGATAACACTCCTTTGTTTTCGATAAATCGACAAATTCAACAGCATTAGACACATTTTAGACATTTAAGGAACTTTAACTTGTATCAAACCTTCTGCCTTTATCGAAAAGAAGAAAATGCTAATCGATTCTAGCTAATGCGCCTAAAATAAAAAATGAGCTAGTAAATGTGTCATAGAAACTAGCTACTTTAGATTTCGATACAGACTTGAAGAATCATGTTGGAATCGCTAGGCACTGGAAAACAATTTCCGTGTTAGGCAGGTTCCCTCTCAGTAGTTATATATGTCTGGTTATCCTTACGTTTTTCGATAAAGATGTCTTGTTTTCGATAAACGGAGAAATTCCACAGCATTTGATACACTTTAGACATTTAGGGAACTTTAATTTATATCAAACCTTTTTCCTTTATCGAAAACAGGGAAATGCTAATCGATTCTAGCTAATGCGCCTAAAATAAAAAATGAGTTTTTAAATGTGTCATAAAGTAGCTACTTTGGATTTCGATACAGACTTAAAGAGTCATGTTGGAATCGCTAGGCACTGGAAAACAGTTTCCGTGTTAGGCAGGTTCTTTCTTGGCAGGTATCTTTATCTTACTATCCTTACGTTTTTCGAAAGAAACTTTTGTGTTCGATCAATGGAGAAATTCCACAGTATTTGACATTTAGGGGAACTTTAAACTGTATCAAACTTTTTGGAGTTATCTAAAAAGTAGAAAGGTTATTTGATTCATCAAATGCGCCATAGTTACGCGATTTGGACATGGCAGTTTCATAAAGAAGAAAGGGGAATTTATTCCAATGAAAAGAAAATCATTTTAAAATACTGAAATTCAAATGAGATATCTTTATAAATTTCTTCCATAAGATTAGCATTAGCGAGCAGGTCTTTTCACTTGACTGAAGTAACCCCTTAAGCCTAAATCAGGAGAAAATAATTGCGATAGCAGAATTATCGAGCAAACCCTATCACTACTATGAAAGTTTCGGCCAGAATAATAGCTAAATTTTCCAACAATTGTTTTTAGCTTCTCTCGTTATAATCGATTGTAAAACATCTCGATTGTACATTCTAGGAATTAATCGATGGCTGTATCGATTGTTATTTTTTACGATGACGATTTTTCTCGATTGTCGAATTTTCGAGAATCGCCCATCACTAATGCTAATGGTTTGTCAATTTAACAGAAGCAGCAATGTGGGGCACTTGTGAACAAGCTAGTTGGGGCAGATATGAACAGTTCATAAGTGCGGCAATAATCATTCTGTGATTCTGTTTCTTTCAGTTAACTTAATGAGAAGTAATGTCAGTTCCATTATGTATAATTTTCCTGAAATAGAAGATATTTTCCTCACACGAAGTTGATTTAGTATCGAAACTTCCCCAAACACATTTTTCAGCAAATACATAAAGAGTAACAAGCTCGTTTACGTTTAATTGTAACTTTAAATAAATTTAATGTTTTCTAAAATGCAATAAGTGTTATGTATTATTTTATTAAATGGTCTACAGCAATATTTTTAAAGCATTGTTAATACAAAAGTATTACCTTGAACAACTTTGCAAATTTTTTTATTACATTTGTTCTAAGCTTGCAATGATGGCTTACTTCCATCCATGGGCGTACTCAAGGGGGGGGGGGGGGGCGGGTGATGGGGCTACAGCTCCCCCCCCCGAAATTTTCGAAAGTGATATGAAAAAGTGCTAATTTTTGCGTCTTTCTTTTGTGGATTTTTTTTTTAATTTTTTTTCAATCATACAGCGGACTAGCCATACTCATTAGTGCAATATTAGCCCACATTGACAACAAAGAAGAAAAAAGGGGCTGACGGGGTACAGCCCCACCCCCCTTCCTCCCGAAATAGTCGAAAAATTAAATGAAAACGTGTTTTTTCCTTACTTTTTTAATATAAATCTGTAATTTTTTCTCCTTCCACATAGCAAAATAGGCATTCTTGTTAACACCATATTAGTCCACCACATTGACATCCCATATCCAAAGATGGGGACGGGGCTGATGGAATTTCAGCCCCCTTCTCTTGAAAATGAAATGAAAAAATAGTGCTGAATTTTTTCGGGTTTTTAACACGACGCTTTGACGAAATTCGCATTTTCCGCGATCTTTTAACGAAATCCGCTTTTTTCCGCGACCCTTTGTCGAAACTCGCGTTTTCCGTGTTTCTTTAACGAAATTCGCGTTTTTTTCGTGATCCTTTGTCGAAATTTGTTCTTTTTCCGCGTTTTTTTTAATGAAATTTGCGTTTTTCCGCGGTCCTTGGAAGAAATTTGCGTTTTTCTGCGGCTTTTTTGCCGAGATTCGCGGCTGTTTGACGAAATTCCCGTTTTTCTGTGGCCCTTCTTTGTGACCCTGTTTTTTCTTTTTTCTTGCGATTCTTTAACGAAATTCACGTCTTTTTCGCTTCCCTTTGACGAAAAGCGTGTTTTTTGGGCGATCCTTGGTCTAAATTTGCGTTTTCGGCGGCCCTTTGACGAAATTCGCGTCTTTTGAGGTCATTTTCCGAAATCCTTCATCGAAATTTGCGTTTTTTTTCGTGGCTGTTTGACGAAATTTGCATTTTCCGCAGTCTTTTGACGAAATTCACGTTTTTCTGTGGACCTTCTTTGTGATCCTGTTTTTTCCTTTTCGATCCTTTAACGAAATTCGCGTTTATTCGCTTCCCTTTGACGAAATTTGCGATTTTTCTGCGACCCTTTGACGAAATTCGCGTTTTCTCTGAGGTCATTTGCCGAAATTCACGTTTTTTTAACGCAATCCTTCGTCGAAATATGTACTTTTTCCGCGGATTTTTGACGAAATTCGCGTTTTTTTCTCGTCTTTTTGATGAAAGTTGCGTTTTTCTGTAGTCTTTTTACAAAATTCACGTTTTTCCGTATCCCTTTGACAAATTTCGCGTTTTTCCCCGATCCTTTACGAAATTAGCGAAATTACGAATTTTTCGAAGCCCATTGACGGAATGTTCGTTTTTTGCGAAGTTTTTCGAAATTCGCGTTTTTCCGTGACCTTTTGATGGAATTTGCGTTTTTTTGGCGGTCCTTTGACGAAATTTGCGCTTTTTTAGAGATCCTTTGTCGAAATTTGCTTTTTTCCGCGGATTTTTGACGAAATTAGCGTTTTGTTCGCGGGTTTTTGAAGAAATTTGCTTTTTTCTGCAGCCTTTGGACGAAATTCACGTTTTTCTGTGGCTCTTCTTTGTGACCCTGCTTTTTCTTTTTTTGTGATCCTTTAACGAAATTTGCGTTTTTTCCGCTTCCCTTTGACGGAATGCGTGTTTTTTTAGCGATCCTTTGTCAAAATTTGCGTTTTTTCTGCGGTCCTTTGACGAAATTCGCGTTTTTTTGTGGTCATTTGCCGAAATTGGCTTTTTTTATGAAATTCTTCGTCGAAATTTGTGTTTTTTTCCACGGCTATTTGACGAAATTTGAGTTTTTTTCTCGTCTTTTTGATGAAATTTGCGTTTTTCTGCGGCCTTTTTGACGAAATTCACATTTTCTTCTGTGTCCCTTTGACGAAATTCTTGTTTTTCTGAGGTCAGTTGCCGAAATTCGCGTTTTTTTAACGCAATCATTCGTCGAAATTTGCGTTTTTCCCGCGGATTTTTGATGAAATTCGCGTTTTTTTCTCGTCTTTTTAATGAAACTTGCGTTTTTCTGCGGCCTTTTGACGAAATTCTCGTTTTTCCGTGTCTCTTTTTGGAAATTTGCGTTCTTTTGCGATGTCCTTGGCGAAGGACGAGCTGAAAGTGCATACACTTTGGAGTAACGCGTCAGGCCGTGCTTCGTCGAGCTTCATGAAGGTCATTCAGTAAAAGATCTCAGAACTGGACACATAGTTATTGTTTTTTAGTTGTGGGCACGCGGCAAGTGCTATATGCTAAAGCCTGGATTCAGTGGCGTACCCAGGATTTTATTTCGGGGGGGGGGGGGGGGCTGACTTAAATTTTCAAAATTTCTAAATCTTGCGAAACACGTTGAATTGTGTTGTAAACAGAAATTATTTGTCTCAATAAAGCCTTAGCCAGAGGGGCGAAAGGAGAGGGGCAGGGGTGACTTTGTTCCGAATTTTCCAAAAATGGGAAAAATTCGTCATCAGTCCGAAAATTCGGACTTAAAAAATATCGCGATTTTTGACAAATGGTCGCCGAAAATATCAATTTCTTCAATCGTTCGCAAAAAAAATCTCCAATTTCTTTAAAGGATCAAGGAAAAAACCGGAATTTTGTCATAGGGGGCGGATAAAACGCGAAGTTTGTCAAAGTATCGCGAAAAAAAAAGCAAATTTCATTAAATTATCCCAGAGGAAACACTAATTTCGTCAAATGAGCACAGAAGAAACCCGAATGTCGTCAGAAGGCGCAGAAAAAGCGCGAATTTCATCAAAAGGTCGCGGAAAAAACGCGACTTTCGAAAAAAAGATCGCTAAAAACACGCATTCCGTCAAAGGGATGCGAAAAAGAAGCTAATTCCGTAAAGGATCGCAATAAACGTGAATTATTTCATCAAAGGGACACGGAAAAACGTGAAATTCGTCAAAAGGCAGCAGAAAAACACAAATTTCATCAAAACGACGGGGAAAAGCGCGAATTTCGTCAAAAAGCCGCGGAAAAACTCAAATTTCGACGAAGGATTGCGAAAAAAAACGCGAATTTCGTCAAATGACCACAGAAAAAACGCGAATTTCATAAAGGGCAACAGAAAAAATGCAAATTTCGACAAAGGATCGCTAAAAAAAACACGAGTTCCGTCAAAGGGAAGCAGAAAAAACGCGAATTTCGTCAAAGGGCTGCAGAAAAACGCAAATTTCATCAAAAAGACGAGGAAAGAACGCAAATTTCGTCAAAGAGCCGCGGAAAAAAAAACTCAAATTTCGACGAAGGATTGCGAAAAAAAACGCGAATTTCGTCAAATGACCACAGAAAAAACGCGAATTTCATAAAGGGCAACAGAAAAAATGCAAATTTCGACAAAGGATCGCTAAAAAAAACACGAGTTCCGTCAAAGGGAAGCAGAAAAAACGCGAATTTCGTCAAAGGGCTGCAGAAAAACGCAAATTTCATCAAAAAGACGAGGAAAGAACGCAAATTTCGTCAAAGAGCCGCGGAAAAAAAACGCAAATTTCGACGAAGGATTGCCTAAAAAAACGCGAATTTCGGCAAATGACCGCGAATTTCAGCAAATGACCGCAAATTTCGACAAATGATCGCTAAAAAAACACGCATTCCGTCAAAGGGAAACGGAAAAAATGCGAATTTCGTTAAAGGATCGAAAAAAAAGAAAAAGCAGGGTCACAAAGAAGGCCCACAGAAAAACATAAATTTCGTCAAAAGGCTGCGGAAAAAAGCGCATTTCGTCAAAAAGCCGCAAAAAACCACTAATTTCGTCAAAAACACGCGGAACAAAGCAAATTTCGACAAAGGATCTCGAAAAAAAAACGGGAATTTCTTCAAAGGGCCGCAGAAAAGACGTGAATTTCATCAAAAGGCCGCGGAAAAACGCGACAAAAAAAGGTCGCTAAAAACACGCATATTTCGTCAAAGGGCTGCGAAAAAAAAGGCTAATTTCGAAAAGGATCGCAAGAAAACGCAAATTTCATAAAAAAGAGAAAAAAAACGCTAATTTCGTCAAAAATCCGCGGAAAAAACGCAAATTTTTTCAAAGGGCCTCAGAAAAACGCAAATTTTGACACAGGATCGCTAAAAAACATGCATTCCGTCAAAAGGAAGCGGAGAAAACGCAAATTTCGTTAAAGGATCGCAAAAAAAAGCAAGCTCACAAAAAGGGCCACTGAAAAACGTGAATTTCGGCAAAAGACTGCGGAAAGATGCGAATTTCGTCAAACAGCAGCGAAAAAACAAAAGAACGCGACCATTTTCGTCAAACAAAACGCGAATTTCGTCAAAGATCCAACGTGAATTTCATCAGAAAGACGAGAAAAAAAGCGAATTTCGTCAAAGAGTCGCGGATAAAACGCAAATTTCGACGAATGATTTCGTAAAAAAAATCACGAATTTCGGCAAAAATTCGCGGAAAAAACGCAAATTTCGTCATAAAGCCGCGAAAAAAGCACAAATTTCGACAAAGGATCCCGAAAAAAACGCGAATTTCGTCAAAGGGTCGCGAAAAAAAGCTAATTTCGTCAAAAGATCGCGGGAAAATAACAAATTTCGTCAAAGCGTCGTGATAAAAACCTGAATTTCATCAAAGGATCGCGTTAAAAACGCATACAAATATCTGTGTGTATTATTATATGTATAGTTTTTAAACTGAAATAATATACTGAACTAACTTTTTAGAAATCTGGTTAACCCGAACCCAACATGCAGGAATCTACACTCAGCCTGAAATTGACCTGAAATGGAAACAGAGTTAACCCAAACTACCGTATTTTATGGAAGAAACGCCGCACCCGTCGTAAACGCCGCACTCCTCAAATTGGCCTGAATAAGCTTAAAAATATCGTAATCGCCGCACCCGTTGTAAACGCCGCATCCATCGGAACGCTACTTTTGTCGAACGCGTCACATTGACCTAACTTTAATCAAAGTTTTCTGAGCAGTGTAGGATGCCTAGTTTTTAATATCTTAAGATGTCTGAAGTTTTATTTAAAATATTTAAATCCGATTTTAAATACTTTTGTAAATTTTTAAATTAAAGAAGCTCAGTTGGTATTTAAAAAACATCGTAAACGCCGCACATGGCGTAAACGCCGCACTTGGAAAAAAATTAACTTTTAAACTCGTAAACGCCGCGGCGTTTCTTCCATAAAATACGGTACAACAAAAATAATTAGCGGCAGGAAGGGATTTCCTCTCCTTCCCCCCTCTGCTGTAACCTTTCAGAAAATTTGCTGCGAATTTCAGATTTTTTTTTTCTTTTTTTTACTCAGAATCAAATTTGTGAGGAAGGGGGGGGGGGGGAAGGGCACGGGTCCGAACATGAGACCGTCCCACATCGAAATATGTTGAAAAGTGTTACTGGGGTTTTTTTTGTGTACTTTTATTTAAAAGAAAGTCGTTAAAACTTAAAATCTATAAAATTGTCCTTCCAACCCCCGAAACTCAATTCTGGCTACGGTTCTTGTTTAACAATAAATTACTATTGTAACAAACACAAAATATTTTTTGTATACACAAAATATTTTTATACACATATATAAAATAAAGACTTTGTTTATTATTTGTGCATTGCACAAGTAATAATAAGGACTTTAAACCGTTCCAGATGAAAAATACTGACTGCACAGTTAAGACAGAATAGGAAGATAAGTGTGGGGGAGGGGGGACGTTACCGAACTCCAAAGATGTCTTTGCACGCAAACAAGAAGTCACTGTGTATCTTACAGATACGAGGAAGTAATCGAGTGTTAAAAACAAAAGTTAATGAATATGATTCACAGTCAGCTCTTCCGCGCATATATAGTGCCTGACTTCCGACTTAGCCAAAATTCTGAAGAGATTAGCTAAGGTGTGATATCACTATGCACAAATATGGGACTTACAAGAAAGACAAGTGCGATGCATGACAAATACATATATAATTGAATTGATCTAAAAAGTAAGAAGTAAATTTTTTTACCATTTAACACCGACCATTTTGGCAGGTAAAAGAGGTTTAGTCCCTCCAACCCTTCGCACCCCCATATTTCGGTGTGGCATGGCGATGCGACTGAAAAATTAAAGTTAGTAAGCCACTTTTACAGTCAACTCTTCCACACCGGATTTCCGGTTTAGCCGAAATCGACTTGAGGTTAGCTGTGGTGTTACTGTGCAATAACATACTTCCGTATTGACAATCTTGGCGCCCACCGACTATGAGAGAAATTTAAAAAATACTTAAATTAAACTACTTTTAGATTTGTTGAATTTATTTGTAGATCTCTTAAACTGAGCATATATGTTTTCATTAATCGAGTAAAACAGGAATGGAGCTATTTTTCAGTCATTTGAAAATGAATTTTGTGGTCTCAAGTAAATTTCGTCGCAGGACTGAGGAGGATATAGGATAAATAAGAAAAACAAATTCGTGGCATGCCAGAAAATAAAACAAATCTCTGAAAAAGAAGGAATATCAGCCCTTTTTTCATTTCACTGCGATCTCTTCAGAGGTGGAATGGAGCTGTAACCTCATAACCCCCGTCCCATCGACTCCCTTGGTCTATGTTGGAGCATTACTGTGACTAATATATCGGACTAACCAGAATAGCTGCGTCGCAGAAAAATAATTAAAAATCAATCTCAAAAGAAAGAAAAAAAACAGGAGTTTTTGTTTTCATTTCATTTTTGATTATTTCGAAAGGGGGCCTGTAACCCCATCAGCCCCTTCCCCTCATTGGGTATATTGTGGTGTAACTGTGCGCTGATATGAGACTAGCCAGAACGTCTAGTTAGTTGTATTGCAAAAAGCAATTGCATTACAAATTTATCTCAAACAAAAAGAAAAATATCAGCACTTTTTTCATTTCATTTTCGACTATTTTGGGAGGGGGCTGTAAACCCATCACCCCCTTTCTACTTCTTTAGGTATAATGTGGTGTCACTGTGCACTAATATGGAACTAAAGAGAAGAGAGCGGCTAGTCTGTTGAATGATTAGAGAAAAAAAATACAAATTTATCTCAAACAGAAAGGAAAAAAGCAATATTTTTTTATTTCTATTTCGACAATTTCGGGAGAGGGGGCTGTAATTCTATCAGCCCCCTCCCCATCTTTGGGTATGCTGAGATGCCAATGTGGACTAATATGGTGTTAACGAGAATGGCTATTTCGCTATATGGCAGAAGAAAAATTACAAACTTATCTTAAACAAGAAGAAAAAAATCAGCCTTTTTTTCATTTCATTTTCGACTATTTAGGAAGAGGCCATTAGCCCCTTTCACCTCTTTGGGTATAATGTGGTGTCAGTGTGCATTAGTATGGAACTAAAGAGAAGAGAGAGGCTAGTCTGTTGAATGATAGGGGAAAAATACAAATTTATCTCAAACAAAAGGAAAATATCAGCACTTTTTCATTTCATGTTCGATTTTTTGGGAAAGGGCTGTAACTCCATTAGCCACCTTCTACCTTTTTGGGTATAATGTGGTGTCACTGTCTCTAATATGAAACTAAAGCGAAAGGAGCGGCGCTAGTCTGTTAAATGATACGGGAGAAAATGCAAATTTATCTCATACAGACAGAAAAAAATGAGCACTATTTTTTCATTTCATTTTCGACTATTTCGAGAGGAGGGGGTTGTAATTCCATCAGCCCTCTCCCCATCTTTGGGTATTCTGTGATGTCAATGTGGACTAATATGGTGTTAACGAGAATGGATATTTTGCTGTATGACAGAAGAAAAAATTACAGATTTATCTTTAAAAACTAAGGAAAAAACACTTTTTCATTTAAATTTTCGACTATTTCTGGTTGGGGGGGGGGACTGTAACCCCACCCCCCCTTTCTACTTCTTTGGGTATAATGTGGTGTCACTGTGCACTAATATGGCACTAAATAAAAGATAGCGGCTAGTCTGTTGAATGATAGGAGAAAAAAAATACAAATTTATCTCAAACAGAAAGAAAAGAAGCAATATTTTTTATTTCATTTTCAACTATTTCGGGAGGAGGGGGCTGTAATTTAATCAGCCGCATCCCCATCTTTGGGTATGCTGTGATGTTAATGTGGACTAATATGGTGTTAACGAGAATGGCTATTTCGCTCTATGGCAGAAGAAAAATTACAAATTTATCTCAAACAAGAAGAAAAAAATCAACCTTTTTTTCATTTCATTTTCGACTATTTAGGAAGGGGGCACCGCATTAGCCCCTTTCACCCCTTTGGGTATAATGTCGTGTCACTGTGCACTAGTATGGAACTAAAGAGAAGTGAGCGGCTAGTCTGTTGAATGATAGGGGAAAATACAAATTTATCGCAAACAAAAAGGAAAATATCAGGACTTTTTCATTTCATGTTCGATTTTTTGGGAGAGGGCTGTAACTCCATTAGCCCCCTTCTACCTTTTTGGGTATAATACTGTGTCACTGTACACTAATATGGAACTGCAGCGAAGGGAGCGGCTAGAAAAAATTACAGATTTATCTTTAAAAAGTAAGGAAAACCCCATTTTTCATTTAATTTTTCGACTATTTCTGGTTGGGGGGGGGAGGGGCTGTAACCCCATCAACCCCCTTTCTCTTCTTTGGTGTCAATATGGATTAATAGGGAACTAAAGCGGAGGAAGCGCATAGTCTGTTGAACGATAGGGGGGAAATGCAATTTTATCTTAAACAGACAAAAAAAAAAATTCAGCACTATTTTTTCATTTCATTTTCGACCAATTTGAGAGGAGGAGGCTGAAATTCCATCAGCCCCCTAACTAATATAACCTGGACTAATATGGTGTTAACGAGAATGACTATTTTGCTGTATGGCAGAAGCAAAAATTACAGATTTATCTTAAAAAAGTAAGGAAAAAACACTTTTTCATCTAATTTTTCGACTAATTCGGGAAGAGGAGGGGGGGGGGGCTATAACCCCGTCAGCCCTCTTTCTCTTCTTTGTTGTCAATGTGGACTAATATGGGACTAATGAGAATGGCTAGCCCTCTGTATGACTGAAAAAAATATAAAAAAATTAAAAAAAAAGAAAGACGAAAAATCAGCATTTTTTCATATCACTTTCGAAAATTTCGGGGGGGGGGGGGGGGCTCTAGCCCCATCAGCCTCCCCCCCTTGGGTACGCCCATGCCTGGATTGTGGCTTAGAGAATTATCGTGGGAAGAACTGTTGTATTGTAATTGACTCAATTGTACATAATCTACTTTTTGTTATTAATTAAACTGAGTTGAGTTTTAATTCAATTGTTTTACGAGCTGTAATTATCTTTTTCATAGTCTTTGCTACCGCAATGAAAGAATCATTTTCTAACCTCCATCGGCCAAACTGTTTAGTATAGCTAAAAACGGAAGACATTCTGAATGATCGTTCTTTTACGTCTTAAATGCCGCAATCGTTGTTAACCCTGTACCGTGTCCTAAGAAGGCGGTAGCGATGGTCGAGGGTGTTAACTTCGAAGACTTGACAACTTATATTCTCTTAGAATATGATAACATGAAATTTATTTTATAACACAATAAAAGATATTCTGGAGTAATGATAAGTCGCTATGTACACAACAATGTAAATTTTGTTGAACAAAAGTTTATGTATCAGAAATAGTGTCTATGAGAAGGTGGCAGCTAGTCTATTAAGTCCACAGGCATTGCATTACTTGAACGGAAAACGCTTGTCTTGTCTCAGAGATTAAGATCTCCTTTTCCGCGACGGCACCCCGGTGCCCTGTCGCCGCTGATTCAGGTATCATTCCCCGGTACTAGGGATCGTAAAGTCCGGCCCTTTCGGCCTTCAAACTCTTCCACTCCAAAAGTTTCTCTTCCAACTCCAGCCAAAATCTAATCTCTCCTCATCCTCCTCTCGTCTATATATCTCAATTATCTTCCTCTAAAAACAGTAGTGAGTTTCTCAGCCACTAACTGTCCGTTCTTTTCAAGAACCTCCTCTTTTTGCACCCGGATCCTGCGATCATATGCTCTCGTGAGAAACTATGTGGGTTCTCTTCCCACGCTCAAAGATCAAAAGAATCCCGGCTGCTCCTTTGCATTAGCAAACTGTCACCGATTGTCAAATGTCCAAGAGCGATGGTGACTGGGTACTTTATTTCATCTTACCGCACGTTTTAGTGGACTTTACCATATTTTTACTCTGTTTTAGAAATGCATTAGTTCTTTCTATATGGCGAATCTGATATAGTTCAGATCTTTACAACCCCCCCTCCTTTTAAAAGAATATTTTGGCCGCAGGACGAAATATTCTGGAAGAGAGAAAGGTGACTCAAAATTTATATGAATGGCTCACATGCAAAAAAAAGAAAAAAGAAAAAACTTTATTTGCCTGCCTGCCCCTCCACGAATATTTTCATTATACACTCTGTATAATATTTTACACTTTATTCTATTTCAAACACTTCACACTGTATTATATTGTCAAACATTAAAAGGAATGATAACATACTATATACAATTTTCTTTTCTTTTTTTTCCAAGATTACTCTGCCCTACTCAAAAAATCTATTTGGACAATGTCCTTCCCTGGCCTTTGTACTCTGGCATATTGGTCAGGTTGCAAAGTATGTGCCCTTTTGAGCGGTTTACGAGTCATTTTGTTTTTGCTATTCCTAGATGAAAGCGCACTGCTATCCGTTTCTATTAAACTCTTCTTATCAGTGCAGCTCTTTAATTTTTTTATGGCAACTATTCTCGTAGTCCCATCTTTTCTCGTATTCTTTCGTTTATTTGTCGAATGCCTTATGTAATGCCTCTCTGAATTTTGCCGATCGTCTTGCCTTTCACTGATTTCTTTTTGATCAATTTCCTTGTTTTTATCTAACACTTTCCTGTTTTCTGTTTCCCTTTTAGATTTTGACAATGTATTTATCTCCGTTATTTTAACTACCGTTGGCTTTCCCGGATTTTTGTTTATTTTTACCCTGATTTTGGCTTCTAAATCTATGTTCGTGCTTTTTTGTCCCGTTTTCGTGTTGCCAATTCCTTTCCATTTTCGCCTTTTCAATCTATTCGTGGAATTATGAGTGTTCAACTTCTCTCCTTGACTAGCAATTTTCCAGACCTTTAATCCTTTATTTCTTTTCATTTTCGTATTAATTTTTCTAGCATGTTTCGCTTTATTTGTTTTCGCCTGTTTTGTATTCTTGGGGATCTCTATAAGTTCGTCCACCCTTGCTATTTTTTCTTTCCCTTTCTTAATGTCCTCCCAACTATCAGTTTCATTTTGTTGACCGTTTGTTCCTAAATCTAGTATTTGTTTCCCGGGTTTAAAATCCTTTTCTACTGTTTTGCATAAATTCTGTAATTCGCACTTTTTATTTTTAACTGAGTTTTCACTCTCCCTTCTGACTTTTTTACCGACGTCATGCGACTTAACCTGCTGTTCCCTCATTTTAATCCCTTCTATCTGAGATGAATCTCTGAACAGCTTTTCTTGTCCAGTACTTTGCCTATTTTGTATGATTTTTACAGGTATTTTTGACTTCTTGTCTTCGCGAGTTATTTGTGTGTCTGAGTTTCTTATAATCCTTAAGTTTTTGACCTTACCTGACAGCTGTTTCTGTTGTGGTTTCTCTTGGTTTTCTGACCCATAGACTTTTCCTATTTTTCGTTTTCGAACGCTGTCTTTTGTTCTCCCCTCTTTCTCGAAGTTTGACGAATTCGTCGCTATTCTGTTTTTCGGATTACCGTTATAATCCTTTTTCGTAACGCCCGTTTGTTTTTCCAAATCCCTATCGCCTCGAAAGTTTTCTGACCTGGAAATCGATTCCTCACGCGACTTGACTATGTTTTGTGCATTTTTTCAATCCGTCTTACTTTTTTTCCTTAAGCTATAAGTTTCATTTTCAAACGGCATTTTGTCATTCTCATTCGACTCCTGTGCGAGCGGTTGTAAAGAAATTGGTTCCTCCCCTTCGCTCACGTTCAACTCATCGTCTGCCGTGACGTTTTCCGGACTAATCTCTCGTGATTGACTCACCCTTTGAATGCACGGCTGAAAGTTTCGATTGCTATTGGTTTCGTTTTCTTTGGTCAGCTGTTTAGTTTTCTTACGCTCATACGAATTGATTAATTCTTGTGTTCTGTTTCCAAGGATATAATAATCCAAATCTGACTCGTTGTCTGTGATAAGTGCTTTAGTTGTTATCACCGTTTTATCCGCTAATTCTAACTTTATTTCCGCAACCGGAAGCTGTTGAAGTTCCCTGTCCAGAGGTTGTTTTAACCACTTAATTTCTCCGTTTAATTGCCCTTTATTAATGAATCTTCTTGAACATAAATCATCCATGGTTCCCGTATCGCGTAACATTGTAATTTCTACTCCATTTATCTTTCCCTTCCTTAAATATGGTTCGAAACCTTTATCTAATTTCGTACTACACCTAACATGATGTACCGTGCTTATTTCTTTTTCCGATCTTTTTAAATCTGGACAGTCTCGTATCCTATGTTTTGGACTTCCGCATTGAAAGCAAGTGCTTTGTTTTGTTTTTTCGAAAGCTTTTTGCCTTTCCCTATCGTCATTTTTCTCCCGCCAATTAGATTTATTATCGGCATTTTTCCTCGGGTCCCTTTCCTCGTAACCCGTGCGATCGAACGATTTTTCGCTAACGTTTTCCGCATATCTCGGTCTCTCGAATCTTTTTTCCGCGGGGGGGTCTGGCATACCCTTTCCAGGACGTCGCGCCCTTTATTGCTTCATACCCGTCCAAATCTTTTGCGAGTTTGTCTGGTTTTTAGCTCACAGGCTATCAAAGCCTGAGAGCTAATGTGCCCGCCCGCTCTGTATGTATGTATGTATGTATGTATGTACGTACGTACGTATGTACGTAACGCGATAACTCTTGATAGAAACATCCGATTTGCTTCAAAATTTTTTCCTAGGTTCATTGTGATAAGGCGCTTCCCTGATTAGTTTTGGGAGTTCATTGGTTAAGGAAAAAAGGGGAAAAACGGGGTTAGTCCAACCCCTTAATTCAGATAAATGGGTTTTTCATGCAGAATGATTCGATTTTCTCCGAATTTGGTATACCGGCTTATTATGTTTAGGAACTTCCCTGATTAGTTTTGGAGGTACATTGGTTAAGGATAAAGGGGGAAAAGGGGGGTTAGTCCACCCCCTTAATTCAGATAATTGGGTTTTTCATGCAGAATCACTCGATTTGCCCCGAATTTCGTATACCGGTTTAGTATGTTAAGGAACTTCCCTGATTAGTTTTGGGAGTTCATTGGTTAAGGATAAAGGGGGAAAAACGGGATTAGTCCGGCCCCCTTAATTCAGATAAATGGGTTTTTCATGCAGAATCATTCAATTTGCTCCGTATTTGGTATACCGGTTTATTATGTTAAGGAACTTCCCTGATTAGTTTTGGGGGTTCATTGGTTAAGGATAAAGGGGGAAAAGGGGGGTTAGTCCACCCCTTTTTATTCAGATAAATGGGTTTTTCATGCAGAATGATTCGATTTGCTCCGAATTTGGTATACCAGTTTATTAGGTTAAGGCGCTTCCCTGATTAGTTTTGGGAGTTCATTGGTTAAGGATAAAGGGGGAAAAACGGGTTAGTCCAACCCCCTAATTCAGATAAATGGGTTTTTCATGCAGAATGATTCGATTTTCTCCGAATTTGGTATACCGGTTTATTATGTTAAGGAACTTCCCTGATTAGTTTTGGTGGTTCATTGGTTAAGGATAAAGGGGGAAAAGGGGGGTTAGTTCACCCCCTTAATTCAGATAATTTGGTTTTTCATGCAGAATCATTCGATTTGCCCCGAATTTGGTATACCGGTTTATTAGGTTAAGGAACTTCCCTGATTAGTTTTGGGGGTTCATTGGTTAAGGATAAAGGGGGAAAAGGGAGGTTAGCCCGCCCCTCTTAAATTAGATAATTGGTTTTTCATGCAGAATGATTCGATTTGCTCCGAAGTTGGTATACCGGTTTATTATGTTAAGGAACTTCCCTGATTAGTTTTCTGGGTTCATTGGTTAAGGATAAAGGGGGAAGGGTGGCTAGTCCCCCCCCCATTAATTTATATAAACGGTTTTTTCATGCAGAATTATTGGCTTTGCTCCAAATTTGGTATACCTGTTTATTATGTTAAGGAGCTTCCCTGATTCGTTTTGGGGATTCATTGGTTAAGGATAAAGTGGGGTGGGGGGGGGGGGGTAGTCCACCTTCTTAATTTAGATAAATGGTTTCTTTTGCAGGATTATTCGATTTGCTCCAAATTTGGTATACCGGTTTATTATGATAAGGACCTTCCCTGATTAGATTTGGAGGTTCACTGGTTAAGTATAAAGGGTGAAACGGGGGCTAATTCCCCTTCACTTATTTTTTTGAGGGGCATTATTCTTTAAAATAAGAGTATGATATACAATTAGTGTGAATAGTTTGTGAGCTCAATGCCATCAGTTTAGCTGGGCATTTTTCTTTTTTATTTATACCCTGCCCACGAATCAATAAAATGATTTTTGGTTTCGGTCGGCACTCTTCGTTTAATTTGTTCCGTAATAAGCAGGTCTTTTAGCTCTTCTAAGGTTTTGATGCCCAACCCATCTAGCCATCCATCTTGAAAACTATTTAATTCGAAGATTAGGTCTTTCCATGGGGTGTTTGTATTTTTTTTGATGCCTCATTAATTTTAAACGATAGGCTTCTGCTGTTAACCTATATCGTTCTAAGAGAATTTTTTTCACGTGAGCAAAATTGTCCACGCTGTCAGACGGTTCTCGTAAAATTAATTCCACAATTTGTAAGGGCAATAAAGCTAAAAGATGAGTTACTAGATCATCTGACTCGATCCCCGATCTTTCTGCCTGTCTCTCAAATAAATTTAAAAATAAAGTTATGTCTGATTTGTCTGGATCGAACGAATGCATAATAGATTTTATGTTTAATTTTGGTCCTCTATCAGAACGATTACTCGCACTGGAACTGCTTCTCTCTGTGCCTTGCGTTAATCTTAATTCTTCTAGTTTGAATACTCTTTCTTTCTGTCTGTCTGCGCTGTCTAATTTAGCTCTTTCTAATTCTAACTGTTACTTTTCGCGGTCTTTTTCCCTAGCTAAATTTCCTTCTCTATCTTGTACAATGTACCTGGCTTGCGTTAGCGCAAGGTCCTCGTCGTAGTTATCTGATTGCTCAATTTTTTGGATGATTATTTGTATTGTATCTCCATCCTCAATTTCTACACCCAATTCTGCTGCTAAATTCTGTAGATCAATCTTTCTGCAATATTTTAATGCGGTCACCCTTGTCATAATCAAGCCTTATTTTTAACACAATTTCAATAATTTACACCAATAATTTCCTCGGAGAATTTAAAACCTGTCAATTAACACTATAAAATATGTTTACATAAACAAATTTTAAATACAAATACAGGATATAATGTATAAATTTACAATATCTGTGAAATTTTTTGGATACCTTCCCCTTTTGTTAAAAATAACCAATGTGCAAGATAAATTTTTCTGTTTAAAGTCCCTATACACACAGGATAAAACACAATATATAGTAAAATCTTATAAAAATTGCACACATATATTTCGAATAAACTTTTCAAAATTTTCAAATCTGAGCACTTCTTTGCAAACCATGACCAGTGTAATCAGTGTTCTGACCATAAATTTCTAGAAAATATCTTTATTCAGTAGTTTAACTAACATAAATTAATTTTCCTCACAATTTACATGTAATATTACACTACTTGCATCTCTAATTTAAAAAACTGTTCCCCTGAGCCTTTTTTTTTCGGCTCGCTACTGCAATCTCCCCTGAAAATTTTCTCCGCTTCCTTTCTTAGAAACAAAATTTTCCTTCGTATTCGTTTCGAATACAAACCAGATTTTAATCTGCTCCCTAGCTTGAGCTATCTTAAATGCCTATGAATTTGCCTCTGTTATACTTGGCTTGATGCCCTTATCTTAATGTTTACTTTAGAAATTACAACAATTTTACTATCTCACAATTTTAGATCCCGAATTTAAAACATTTAAATTCTACTAAAACAAAAATTTGAGAGCCATTCAAAAAAATAATGAGCCTACCTGCTCTGTTGTGTTGAGGTCCCGTCACAGTTGCTTTGGCCAGTGTGCTGCTGTTGAAGTATCAGTCACTCTCTTTGCGTCAGGGTCAGGCCTTTCCGAGGGAGTCTGTCGATTGTCGGCTCTCTCCGTTTGGCTTTAGGTGGATCTCCTGGATGTCCCTTTGCTCTCTCCTGGGTCGCTGGACTGTTGACTCCTTCGCAGTGTTGCGGCTATGACGTTGTCCTGCTGCTCGATGCTCAGCTCTCTTTTGTTTTTAATCACAGACTGCTAACAATCTCATCTGTACTATTTTTTGCACATAAAAGTTCGTTTCGTTGGCTGCCACCAGTTGTGCCGTGTCCTAAGAAGGCGGTAGCGATGGTCGAGGGTGTTAACTTCGAAGACTTGACAACTTATATTCTCTTAGAATATGATAACATGAAATTTATTTTATAACACAATAAAAGATATTCTGGAGTAATGATAAGTCGCTATGTACACAACAATGTAAATTTTGTTGAACAAAAGTTTATGTATCAGAAATAGTGTCTATGAGAAGGTGGCAGCTAGTCTATTAAGTCCACAGGCATTGCATTACTTGAACGGAAAACGCTTGTCTTGTCTCAGAGATTAAGATCTCCTTTTCCGCGACGGCACCCCGGTGCCCTGTCGCCGCTGATTCAGGTATCATTCCCCGGTACTAGGGATCGTAAAGTCCGGCCCTTTCGGCCTTCAAACTCTTCCACTCCAAAAGTCGCTCTTCCAACTCCAGCCAAAATCTAATCTCTCCTCATCCTCCTCTCGTCTATATATCTCAATTATCTTCCTCTAAAAACAATAGTGAGTTTCTCAGCCACTAACTGTCCGTTCTTTTCAAGAACCTCCTCTTTTTTGCACCCGGATCCTGCGATCATATGCTCTCGTGAGAAACTATGTGGGTTCTCTTCCCACGCTCAAAGATCAAAAGAATCCCGGCTGCTCCTTTGCATTAGCAAACTGTCACCGATTGTCAAATGTCCAAGAGCAATGGTGACTGAGTAGTTTATTTCATCTTACCGCACGTTTTAGTGGACTTTACCATATTTTTACTCTGTTTTAGAAATGCATTAGTTCTTTCTATATGGCGAATCTGATATAGTTCAGATCTTTACAACCGTTTGAGAAAAAAAATTCAAAAAGATCCGTCTTCGCAGTTCTCCTTTTCTCCCATACGGCCTCGCTTCCCTACACCGCAATTTCGGAGGTAACAATAACTAAAAATGTGCCTGTAAAGCTGAGAGAATCTTCTCTTCGACAAAGTAGTCTGTTTTCAAAAATACGAATTTTAACTCTATAAAAAATTCGCGACTGCAGGTCAGTTTGCGCTTTACGGAGACTATATTTTTCTCTGTGGTAAAATTGCCTAAACATTCGTATTTCGACACAATCTTTTCAGAGCATCTCTTCAGACCGGAGTTACATCACCTACAAGAATTTCGAAACGTTTAGACGAGATTCGGACTTTTTTTTACAAAATAAAGTGTGTAAAAATTTCGATGAAAACAGTAAATACCGGGGTGTTTTGGGGTGGTTTCGCTAGTCTTCGGCTCAAGTTTTCACCAATAAACATTCACATGCATATTTTTTCATTAAATTTTAAAGAAGGCTCGGATACAGTTATATTTATAACCTATTAAAATTTCAGAGAATTCGTATGGTAAGAACTATATTGTTATATTAACGGAACCAAGCCGAAAACAAGAAAAAAAAAGCGAGAAGAAAACATTTCTTTTTCAACTAAATACCGTATTTTTTCCTCACGAGGTGCATAATCATAATACTTATAACCACTGAAAATCTCATAGTTTGGGCAACAAGAACTGTATTTTTTAAGTACTGAAATAGGCCGAGTGAAAAAAAAAAGTTTTCGGTACTTACGTATTAACGCCATCGCAGCAATAATAATAATAATAAGTATATATATATATATATATATATATATATATATATATATACCCGTTAAGACGCGTTTCAAGGGAGTGGGCAAAAGTCGCGTATTAAGCGGGATCGCGTATTAAATGTGATTTGTATAATGTTGCAAGAACTGGGCTTATTTACAACATCTAATCGTTCTAAATGAACTTTAGAACTTTCATTTATATGTTTACGGTCGAAAATTTTATCATTTAGGTATATTTAGATAAATATTTAATTGAATTCAACTTTAACTCATTGTTTCTTTTTATAGAACCAAATAGAATAATAACTGAAAATAAAAAGTGAATTCAAACGGCTTTATTATGTATTAATATGCAGCAGCCAAAAATAAAAATAATAATTTCCTGCTAAACTAAATTTTTTTAACAGAGCTAAAAAGAATATCGAACATTTGAAAAATACTTGCTAAAATCATATTTAGTATACTTGTGATATTGAGTACAATTATAATCTGTCTTTCTTTTCATTTTCAGAAAAAAACTACCCTTCAGTATTTGTGTAAAAAACATTGTTAGCATAGCAAGGAGTAAAGAAAACATAAAAGAATTGAACAACCGCAGTCGTATTTATTTAATCTTTACGAGTTTAATTTTTTTGCCTATAATATGTATCATGAAACATAGTAGGGATATAACGTACATTTAAAACCTCACTAACAATAGGTTAATCTTTACTCATGATAATTTCATGACATATCTGGAGTACCCTGAATTCGTCTATCTCTCTCTACTACTGTAAAAACACACACGAAGCCAGAGTCAAAGAATGTCAGGACGCGGGATAAACAAGAATTTTAGTGTTGCTAATTTAGCGGGTTTTTTTTTAAATTCAAATATCTGCCACTATTTCTGATTAATAATGTTCGCCTTAATTATTAATAAATCCATTCACAATGGATACTAATGAAGTAATACTGCTTATAAATGTTGTAAAAATGCATAAAAATTCTTTGACCAATTTATGTTTTGTAAAATGTACAAGAGTCTTTTGCACATCAAATAACTTTGTGTCCAAAACAAAGTCTATGCTTTATTATTCCACAATTATGAGATAAACAAAACTTTTAGAAGATTGATTCTATTTATTTTATTACTCAGTCATATAAAAATTAACTGCGTTTCTTTATTTACATGAAAAAGGATGCTGACTGATAATTACCCCAGAAGTGACCAAGAATTACCCCATTTCCGGGGTAATTCTTGGTCATTTGAAAATTTTAATTATTTTAATTATAAGTGCATATATATTTAACTAAGCATTTTATAGTATAGCCATCAGAGGGGGCTTATTCCACAAAAAAATTTGGAACAATACCTTTAATAGTTTTTATAATAATTAGATGTTGATGCTTTTTGACCAGGAATTACCCCGGGTGACCCTACAGTTTATTTCTTCAAGCATTTTACATGTGATTATACAATATTTAAAACCTACCACTGATGTTCTTAGATACTTTTCTAGTTACATAGACAGAAAACATGATTTTGTGTTAAACAGTAACGCTTCACCTCAGATATAATAGTGTACACTTAATCATGCAAACTTTTACATTGTCTGACAATTTTATATTGATTTAATATACAGTTCGTGTCAAAAGTTTAAGCACAATATTCAAAATAAAATTTTATTATTGACTGAAAGTTACTTTTCTTCTCATTTGACCTACAAATTGTAGTTTTAAAAATATATTTAACAGATTTATGCTTTAAAATTTATCTCAAATAATAGAATTTATCAAAAGAACAAAAATGAGCGTGTCAAATGTAGTACTCAACGTGTGTCAAATGAGTGTGTCAAATGTATGCACACTATGCCCAGTAGTTCTTTATTCTTTAGTAGAACAAAAATCTGCATGAGTAAGAATACCCCACATATTCTCTATAGAGTTTTAATCAGTGTTAATTTCTGGCTATTTCAAAACAGTACTTTTTTAAAATTTAAGACATGTTGAAGTTGAGTTTGAGGTATGGATCGAAGCATTATCATGTTGAAATAACCATTTTTCTCCCAGCAAAACCTTGGCAACAGGGAGCAAATGATTGGCAAGTGTCTTTGGTGTCTCTTGATAGTTTTCACAACCATTGATGAATGCTAGCGGTGTTTGATCATTGAAAGAAATAGCCCCCCCCCCCCCCCCATACAATTACTCAACCACCACCAAATTGTCGGCTAAATATACTCCTAGGTTCATTGCAGATAGCATGTCATTTAGTACTTAAATCCATCAGGGCCATCAAGGTTCCATCTTTTTCATCACTGAATATGACATTCAGCCAGTTATCACCATGAGATATGCTCTTTGGCTCACTGTAATCTAGCTTCTTTATGATATCGTTTCAGACGTCGTAACCGAGCCCATTTTACTTTTTCTGATGTATTCCGATTCAAAACTCTTCTATGAACAATTTTTTTTGTCCCCCCCCCCCCCCAACTGCATGTTTTATTTGCGAAAGAGAGTAATTACTAGTTGAAGGCAAGTTTCTGATGCGTCGGTCTTCGTACAAAGTAGTCACTCGTAGCCTTCCTTGACGGAATTTTCGTTTGAATTCATTACCACGAGCCAAAACTTGATAAATACTTCGTTTTGATCTTTTTAATGCACTTGCAATTTCAGAAACACTTATGCTTTGCTCTCATACTCCAGATATTTATCATCTCCTCCTCTGAAAATTCTTTCGACTTAGGCATTTTGTACTAACTCAAAAACAACAACAACTGACTGCTTCTTATGCATTCAAAAATCGTTTGCGTGCGCAACCACTTACGTAAGGATTTTGTGTTTAAACTTTTGACACTCTTATTTTTGTTCTATTCTTAAAGTCTATGGTTTGAAATAAAATTTAAAAAGATAATTTTATTGAATACTAGTATATAACCCCGTCTAGAATGACGGAATGGGAATGACAAATCTGCAAAACAATATTAAGAAAAAAAAGACTTAAAAAAAAAAAAAGATGCCTCATGCATTTTGTCAATCAAAAAGTATTATTTTTGATTTTTGATGATTAGAACAAAGAAATTATGTAAACTACAGTTTAGTCACCAGCGCTTAAACGCGCCACTTCCAGCTACACATTCTATGAAGAAAATGCTTGTCTAGGTTCCCTGTACATTAAAAATTTGCTGTTTGGCATATTGCAGAATAATTCAAAATTAGTTTCTGAGTAGTAAAATAATTTGTAAGTCACAAAATTAATATAGTGTAAATAATAATTTATCCTACATTAATTTTGTGACTTGCAAATTATTTTACTACTCAGAAACTAATTTTGAATTATTCTGTAATACGCTAAACAGCAAATTTTTAATGATTTTATTCTGCATTGTTTCTGAAAGTAAATTGCATTAATGACTTTTTTTTTCGCTACAAACTTATGCTAAAATTCATAATTTTATCTGCAAGATAATTAAAATATGTTGTATCACTGTGTTATACATTCTTTAAGTTTCAATTTCAATTAAAATTGATTAGAATAGTCATATTATTTGCAATGCCTTCAAATCTGATATAATGCATTAAAAGAAAAGTACGATTTCAACAGAAATTATCTTTGTTTATAGTATTAATTACTGTAGATGGTGCCAGAGAATTAGCAAGAAACATCATCCTGATTTATAGACGGAGTTTTCTGTAAAGCTTAGGCCGAATGCGCTAGTGTAGCAGTCTACAGCACGTACTTCCGGTCGTCGTATAGATAGTTATTGTAGGTTTTAAATAAAGTTAAATACTTAAAGGTTTTAATATACTTTTACAAATATTTTTAGAGCAGCATCGACGCTAACCTGATTTTTTTTTATGTAGTGTTCAAAGAGTCATTCATTTGTTTCAAGATTCAGAAATTGTGAATGGCAACAGCGTTCTTTTGTTTATATCTAGTAATCTCAAGCGACTAGGTATGGCCACAGACTTCTAATATATATTCTTATATTAGAAGTCTGTGGGGCATTTTCGCCGATCCCAACCGTTATAGCAAAAATAACAAATTGCGCATGCGTGGAGACTTAATTGAAATTCTCTTACTAGAAAACTTGTACAGGGTTACCTCAGAGTAAAGATAAGAAGTAGAGGCCGAATCCCATTGTTATTTCGGTCAGAACTTGAGGCACACATGTTTCTACTTTCATCACCAAAAGGTTGTCTTTTTTGGCGGTGATCACATTATTGGCAACTGTCGGATTTGATTTATGCGATAGAAACGCCCGACGCAAGAAAGTTTCAGCGGGAACGAGGGGAGAAAAACCGGTTTGGCGCGTTTTCTCTGCCCATCATCACGTGACGGTGGGTAGTGATCCCAGCATTAAGAAAGGGTTGCTATTTCTGAGTCCAGTTATATGAGAAGTCTATGAGGGTTACCGAGGTTGCTACATGTCATCATGCTAAATTGGCGATTACTTTTTGGCTTTCGAAAAAATATTTCAATTTCTTGTTATTGTGAAACGGTGATACTGTGTAGAGCTTATGTAAACTTATTTGATTTGATATTTATAATGAATTTACCTGAACAATATACGTATATTCCAGTCAAAAATGATAAAAATATTTTCTTAAATAGTTTTGACTCTTCTCTTCTGTCATCAACTTTCATGTGACTTATAAATAATAAGTATTATCTATACTAGATAAATAAATTTATAATATTACAATATAGTTTATAGAGAGATATTTTATAGTACATACTATAAAATGTTAAAATACTATTTTATGAATTATTATATAATTATAACTTTTTTAATTAACTGCAATAAATTTTCAAATATTTTGTAAAAAAAAAAAAAAAATGCTGTTATGTAGTATTTAAATACATATATTTATTTATTTTAATCATTAAATGGTTTACTGAAATGTTTGATCATTATTGATATTTTTATAATGTTTATGGTATTTACTTATTATTGACATTAAATATTTTCATTATAAATAAAACAGGTGTAATTCATAATAAGTATTATCTTCTTTATTGTCTAAAGAACATAATATTTTATAAATAAATATCATAAATTATCATTAATTTTCAATGAAATAGTGATATGTAAAATTTCATTTATTGAAATATATGGATAGCATTACATTACTAATATAATAATTAAAAAAAATAATAATAATAATTTGATAATAATCTAAGTATTAATATTATTGTATCATTGTAGTTTTTAATAATAAATTATCAAATATAATAATTTGTTATTATCAAACCAATTATCTATAAATTACAGTGACATATTTAATTCTATAATATAACAACAACAATAATTTGATAATTATAAATTACAAAATATAATAATTTATCTTTAGGGCAATTCCGTGCTGAGAGTCACACACGTAACGCAGGCTTTAATTTTCATTTATTCAATTTTTTATTAAATTTTAATTTTAATTGTGATTTTAGGTTATTACCATATTTTTTAATTTAAATGTGTGGCAATAAAACTCACAGAAATATATCATTTAATTTCATTACTCCAAATGTGCTTTTTTTCTAAGTCACACACGTAACGTTTTTAAAAAGCTATTTAAAAAATAACTATTATATCAAAATGATAGGTTTTTGCATAAAAGAATACGGTAAAGTGTATATTTTTTAAAGAACTTTTGTTTGGATTTTTAAATAAGAAATATATTGAAAAACCCTTGATTAATTAGAAATTTTTTCTTTCAAAATGTCACACACGTAACATGGAATGGCCCTTTATCAAATATTCTATATTCAATATTCTATTATTTCATATTCAAATATGCTATAATTATTTATAAATTGTATGAAAATTACATAATAATATGCTATTAATAAATAATTTGAAAACAAAATATTAAATCAAATTAGCTATTTGGAATATCTAAACATTGCTTATTTATTAATTATAAATAATTAATTATCTAATTAATGTTTATTATAAATTAATTTGATAATGGTATAGCTAAAATGAACTCGATTTTAAATTAAAAAAAACTTAATAATAATCTATATCTTTGCAAAGTAATTTTTATTTTTTTGATAGATGAATGATGTTACATAATACACTGGTGTCCAAAATTAAGGACCAGTCACAAAATGCTAATTTTTAAGTAAGCGAATACTCAAAAGGAAATAATATAATTCAAATAATTACTATCCCTACAGCACAACTAGTCCATATAGCATCTCATTCATGCACACATGGTTACAAGTGTCACAGTCACTACGGTGAAACAAAAAAAAAAGGAAATTCCACACGTCTCATTATGAGTCTCAAATAATCACTATATGTGACTCCACTGAGACGGCAATGTGACTGCTGCTTTGTGATGAGTCACCAGGTGATTTACAATGTAGGTACATTGTGACTCTCATGTGACTGTCATTTTTAGACTCACTTTCAAAGTCATCATGAACGTTGCATCATGATAAATCATCAAATAATGTCACATTATAGTCACATGGTGACTTTTCACAAAAGAACAGCATGGTGACTTCACTGTAGTCTCTGTCACCTGAAAGTCATGTGACTTTAGTGTGACATTATTTGGTAACTTATCACAATGCAGCGTTCACAATGACTTTCAAATTGAGTCTGCAGATGACAGTCACATGAGAGTCACAATGTAACTACATTATAAAGTCACAAGGCGACTCGTCACAAAGCAGCAGTCACAGTTGCATCTCAGTGGAATTACATATAGTGATCATTTGAGACTCATAATGAGATGTATGGAATTTCCTATTTTTTTGCTTCACCGCAGTGACTGACAGTTGTGACGTGAATGAGATGTTATATGGACTATCTGTGCTGTAGAGATAGCAATTATTTGAATTATATTATTTCCTTTTGAGTATTCGCGTACTTGAAAATTAGCATTTTGTTATTGGTCCTTAATTTTGGACATCAGTGTATTAACCCATTTGTGCCTGAATTTTTGTTTTCTCAAATTTCTTGCTAAATCACTTTAAAATGTTGCAAAATGAACTGGAAAAATACTTAAAAAAATTACGCTAAAATATTATTGTATTTATTTGATAAAATGTAAACGTACTACATATGGGAATATCCATATGTTGAAAAATGCATGATTATATGTTTTGTCTAAATTATATAAATTAAGCTTTTAAATTGTATATTATATACTATAATTAGTATTTTTAAGAACTATTAAAAAAATATAGTTATTTCTTTACAGAGATAAATTAAAAATAATCGCATGTGAGGCTAAAAAACACTATTTCAAAATCATCCTGAAAAGGACTTTACATAAATAACTGTCCCCTAACTGGATAATAGAAATATGTACCCGTTTGCGCCTGGCACCTATATTTTGTACGTTACAAACATGCATAAAAAATAAGCTTGAACATATAATTTCGCAATTTAAAAAAATACGTATTTTAGAGAAGTCTACAAGCTAGATTATGACTTATTAATTTGGATCCTTGATACAAAAAATACAAACAAACTTGCTTTTTACATTTCGCTATCTTGAAAAATGAAAAACCTATAAACACCGAAAAAAGGCCTTCATTTAAGCAAATAAATATCAGTCTTATGCTGTCATCTCTCGGTAATAGATAAAGACATTTATAGACAATTCATACAATTTTCATGTTGTAAAGAAGAAGAAAATTATGAAAAATTCTTAAAATTCGAAACGTCCCAAAAATGGGACGCTAGGCATAAATGAGTTAAGGTACAATTTATATATGGAGTGAAATAAAAGAGAAAGATCACCGCTATAAGATAAGACTACTATTTATTTGAATGTATCCCTAAAAACAGTTTCATATCATATCAATTCTTTCTTCATTTTTATACACCACAATTATAATGCGATAAAAACATCATATCATGTAAATCATTAACTAAAAAAAATCTAAAGAAGTATAAATGATATTGATGTTAGCTTATTTTCGGTTCAAATAGTATCATTCCCCTCCATCCATACACACACACGCAAAAAAAAAAAAAAAAAAAAAGCAAAGAGAGATATAGTTAAAATAAAAACATAAGAAAAATATTTAAAAAATTAAAATAATTATATTTTACCATTAAAAAGTTAAATAAGATCAAAACTGATTATTTACATTTACAACTGATAATTTACATTCATAAAGAGTGAAAAAAAAAAAAGAGAAAGAAAACTGTACTGTGCCGCCCAGTAATTTAAACATAATTGGTTATTAAAAGAATTTTATAATTATCTTAATAGCTTTTAACTGAATTAAAAAAAAAAAAAAAAAACAGTTCCAAGAAGTTGTATTTAGAAGGGAAGGCCATAGTAATAATATTCAATAAAAAAATGCATTTAATATTTAGTAAAATTACATAAAAAAGTGGAATAGGTTGTTTGCAATATTAAATTTGTAAAAATCAAACTATTACATTTAAATTTATATGAACTGCTTAAAATAAATTAATACTGTTTCTTTAAAAATATACTATTTTGGAATACAAGATTTAAAAGGATATATTTTTAACTTTATGTTAAAAAAAAACTAAATATATAAAGTAAAAATAAGTTAATAATTCTTATTATTAAGTGTGGAAAAAATAATATGTATTTGCAGCTACATTTTTATTAGTAATAGGTTTAAATTACTCATTCACAGCTCATTTGCAAAATTTAACTCTTTATTTGTTGAGTAATAAATAATTGCATTAGAATTAAATATTTTAAGAAAATCACATGAAGCTATTTCTAAAGCAGTGTTGTTTGTCAATGAAAATAAAATAATGTAATTGACATAGAAAAGTACAAAACAAATAAAAATAGAATATTAAATAAAGTTGTGTGTTTAATAAATGAATTATATTAAATAATATGCAGTTCCTTCTGTTGAAATTAATAAAATTTTACATGGACTTTCACCAAATTACTTTTAATTATTTAAAAATATATTTTGCAGGTGATTTAAAATAACTAAACAATAAGTGTAAAAATATATAATTGATGTTAGATGTACTTTTATTTATTATAAACCATTGGTTTATTACAACATTTAGAGAAAGTTTTGCTAATCAACTGAAAAATTTGAAAAAAATGTTGATGGGATGAAAATGGTCATGTCTGATATGATAAAAGCGCCAAGCTGGTAAACCTGTACGTATATGTTTTCTAGTAAGAGAATTTCAATCTAAGTCCCCACGCATGCGCAGTTTCAAATTTTTGCTATAACGGTTGGGATCGGCGAAAATGCGTCCGAGGAGCAGCCCGATTGCCACATTGGCGCAGTTATCGAAGGAGATTGGCGAAGGAGAGTATATTGCAAATTACCCAAACTGGTGCGATCGCACAGAGAGTCAGAAAAGCGTACCTTTCAGCTCTACTGCCAACGGTGAAATATATTAACACATTCATATTTAAAATTCATATTCATATTTAAACACATTTTATTTGTGCCTTTATACGTTGTTTCTTCTTTTTCTTAATATATTGGCACAAAGTACAATCCTTCCCCACTTTTTATGGGTAATACTATGATCAGATGTTGAAAGGAAATGAAGCCAGGCGTTGAGAACGCTGTAAACAGAGCAGCGTGAGTGACAAGCACACGGTAGGTAAAAGACAAATGCAAATACCAAGAACTCATTTAAAGGAGGTTTAAAAAGGAAAGATATACTTCAAATATAAGTAAATAAAGTCAAAGAATATTATAAAAGGAATTTTATACTTAATACAAGAAAACTTTATATTTAATAAAAGAAACTTTATAAAAGAAAACTTTATATTTTATAAAAAGGAAATTTCATATTTAATACAGATAAAGCATTCCATGACAGATAAAGCTTTAAGGATAGTAGAAGTATGAAAGTAAGTATTTGCACAGGAACAAGAACTAAGGTTAAGCAATATACAACAATTTTCGTCATTCGGTCGCAGAAAAATCATCGCAAATTTCGTCAAAAGAATGGAAAAAAAATTGCGAATTTTGTTTAACGATCACAAGAAAAAAATCGCAAATTTCGTCAAATGGTCGCGGACACAAAAACACAAATCTGTTAAAAAAAAAAAAAATTGGGAATTTAACCAAATGATCGCGCAAAAAATCACAAATTTTATAAATCAGTCGGGAAAAGAAAATCACGAATTTTGACAAACGAACTGGAAAAGAATTCGGAATTTCGTCAAAAGATCTCTGAAACAAATAGTAACTACCATCAATCGGTCGCAGAAAATATACATCGCAAATTTGGACAAGTGGTGGAGGAAAAAAAATCAATTTCGTCAATCTACTGTATGTAGATTTAATATTACATAACAGCATTTTTTTAACAAAATATTTTAAAATTAAGTTTTTAAAAATAATAATAGTTAATAAAAAAAATTATAATTATATAATTAAGATAGTATTTTAATACTTTATAGTATGTATTATAAATTTATTTATCTAATATAGATAATATTTATTATAAATAGTATCTCTTTTTTATTTGTATTGATACAACAATAATATTAATATCTGGTAATACTTAATTACAATATGTTAATAATGATAAAAAATAAATATTATAAAATATAACATACTATGGGTAATGCTAAAATATTTCAATAAACTATTTAAGTATCTTTATGTGAATAAATCAGGAAACAGATTTAAAATATACTATAAATTATTATTGGAGCTTTAAGTAGCTAGATTCACAAAAAAGGAAAGAAAATCTCAAATCCTAAAACACCACTATCAATCTAATAATAATAATATTTTTGTTGTTGTGGTTGTTAATTACCAATTTAGATTATCTGTAAATTATATCTAGAAGTAGTTGCGATATTGAGAAAAATGTTAAATTATCAAACATAACAATTTATTATCTAATATAGAAAATATATTGTTAATTTATAAATCACATTGAAGTTAGAAGAAAAAGAGTCAAAACTGTTTAAGAAAATACCTTTATCATTTTTGACAGGAATATATGTATATTGTTCAGGTAAATTTATTATAAATATCACATCAAATAAGTTTACATAAGCTCTACACTGTATCACCGTTTCACAATATCAAGACATTGAAATATTTTTGAATGCCAAAAAGTAGTCGCCAATTGACATAGCAACCTCGGTGACCCTGAACAAGTTTTCTGGCAAGAGAATTTTAATCAAAGTCCCCATGCATCCGCAGTTTCTAATTTTAGCTATAACGGTTGGGATCGGCAAAAATGCGTCATATGTGAGCATATGTTTTCCATTAAGCCTAACATGGCGTTTAGCTACGTTCGATTCGTAGACCAGAATGGTTACCTACACTTTTCTCCACTCGGATTTTATTATAAGTAGATGGTGTTAAAACTGCTATTACTAGCATATACAAGACAGATATTGAAATAAAGTGAATATTTAAAGTTTTATTTTAAAATTGTTATTGTGTTTAACCCTCTAATGCCCAAGATAGCAAATATGCTTCCACAACTGTTTCCAATTTAGTGGATTTTTTGTTTCAGATATTCCAAATTCACCCCAGAAATTTAAAATAGCAATTTTTGCTTTATTTAATAACAGACATTCCACCATTAAATAAAGCAAAATTTATTATTGAAATTTTCTGGTGTGAATTCAGATTATCAGAATTAAGGAATTTCTAGAACGTATTCTACCCTGGGAATTAGAGGGTTAAACAATTGACACGCATCATATTCTACTACAATATTTTAAGCGTATGAATTCTATTTAATGTCAATAAAACGCTATTTAAATATAATATTTTAAGCACATGAATTCTAATTTCAATAAAACATTATTTAAATCCCTCTAATCCGCAACTCTATAATCTGCAAACGCCTATAATCCGCACTATATTTCAGATGTAAACAAAGAGATAAAATCTTTTTTTAAGCAAGATAACTCACATTTTGACTGTAATAAATATTGACTAATCTGATGAATTTATTAAGAATTTTAATTTTAAATGCACTAAAATTTTTAATACATTTTTGCATTAGTTAGAAAGAAATATTCTGTGTATCTTATAAATAACTATTAGACTGCTATATTCTGAACACATTTGTTGGCTATATAAAAGGTAAAATTACTTTCAAAGAAGGGTCAGCTCTTTTGGATAAATGTCTTAATCTTTTAGAAAAATAAACTTTTCTTATTTATCAAGAAATCCTGACTCTTGTAAAAGGCTTCAAGATTAAATTGCAGAGTATAAATTAAAAGCTATAAAGCAAACCATTATCACTGCGATGCTTGAGATCTAAAAATAAGTAGAAATGTTTCTATTAATTGTGCATTATTATATTATTTAAATGTATTTCTAATATTGGGTACAGTTTATATATATATAAGCAGTTTCTTTTATTTCTGTGTTATTTATTTACAATGTGGTTACTATATTTGTTGATAAATTCCAAATATTACAATGTAAACAAAGAAATGACCTATAATCCGCAAAACCCTTGGTCCCAACCTGTGCGGATTAGAGGGAGTGTACTGTATAACATTTTAAAGATCTTTATATTATATGCATGTATATTCTTACATATAAAAGAGTATTCGCGATGAGCCCAGTGGCGTAGCCATGATTTTTGTTCAGGGGAGGGGTCCAGAAATTTTCTTCCTTTTATATATACAGTAAAACCTGCTAAGATGAAATTGCAAAAAACTGGTGAATATTTCTGTTTTAGGCAAGTTTGTCTTAGAAGGCATAATTGTACAATATTAGCCCAAGCTATTTTACATTTTAAGTAAGGTTCCATTTTCAGTTTTTTTGCTGTACTTATTTTTATATGTACAATAAAGCCTGTCAAAACTGAAGCTTTCTATAACAGAATCCTTTCTTAAATGGAAACTTTTCATGCTCATAACAGAACGATAACTATAAATACAATTATACTTACTAAGGCAGAAACCTGTCTGAAACTGAGTATTTTTCAGTCACATGAGATTGTTTTCTCAAGGGTTTTACTGTATGTGTATGTAGGGGAGAGTGGTAATGAATAGGCCAATTTTTGGTTTTTAATTTTTGTAATTTTTTCTAATAATTTTTTTTTTGGCTCAGAGTTGGCTCTTCAGTTACTTTACTTATTTGGTTATATAAAAAAGTCATAAAAATTGGATTAGAAAATGTCTATAATTAATGATAATAGAAAATAAAAATATAGAAATTTGGCCCATTCATCCCCACCCATGGGGCTGAATGGGCCACTAAAGGAATTGAATGAAAAAATGTGAAATTAATCTTTTATTCACCAAATATGACAAAATGAATGGCACTTGACATGATATGATCAAAAGCATACTGAAATAGTAAGTAATACACAATGATTATCAAAATTTATAAACATCAAAAGTGATTAAAAAGCAGTAAACCAACGTTTAAAATGCACAAATAATGCATGAAAAAGCAGCAAACAGCTGTTTCGAATCTACAGCGAGATTCTTCTTCAGTGCAAGATAGGGAAAAAGGAACAGCGTGCTAGAAAATGCAAGGCTGAGCAAAATGATAGAGACGCGCTGCCTTATATACCCTATGCAGGTAGCGAAAGCGCTAGAAACAACCAATGAGAGAGAAGCAGTGGAAACGACTGGGTGGACAAATAGCGACATCTACCCGAGAAGGAGAGAAAAAGAAACCAAAAAAGAGGATATTAAATTAATGCTTTCCAAATACTTGGAAAATCTGGACTACCAGATAAGTCATTGACTAAAGAGTGAGAATTTTTAATGATGTGGTAAGCTTCCCAAAAATCAAGATCAAGGTTAGAAGAACATTTTTGGATAATGGTGGCTGAGGAAAAATCGAACCTTTGCTGAGAAGACCAAGAATGTTGAGCAATAGAAGAACGTTTGAGCTCCTGATTTTTAACATAACCTTCATGCTCTTTTAAACGAAATCTAAGAGCACGTTTAGTCTGGCCAATATAAGAAAGACCACACTGGCAAGAGATTTGGTAAATACCCCAGTTATCTAGGCGATCAACGGGGTGTTTGAGATTTGAAAAAGTGATTTTATTAACAGGAGAAAAAATAACATTAAAATCAAACCTTCTTAAGATTTTAGCAACTTGCTGACTGATTTTAGGAAAAAATGGTAACACAACTGAAGTATTAGAGTTGGAATTAGAATGCTTTTCAGAATGGACGGATGTTAAAAATCAGGAGCTCAAACGTTCTTCTATTCTTGGTCTTCTCAGCATAGGTTCGATTTTCCCTCAGCCACCATTATCCAAAAATGTTCTTCTAACCTTGATCTTGATTTTTGGGAAGCTTACCACATCATTAAAAATTCTCACTCTTTAATCAATGACTTATCTAGTACTCCAGATTTTCCAAGTATTTGGAAAGCATTAATTTAATTTTCTCTTTTTTGGTTTCTTTTTCTCTCCTTCTAAGGTAGATGTCGCTACTTGTCCACCCAGTCGTTTCCACTGCTTCTCTCTCATTGGTTGTTTCTGGCGCTTTTGCTACTCGCATAGGGTATATAAGGCAGCGCGTCTCTGTCTATCATTTTGCTCAGGCTTGCTTTTTCTAGCACGCTGTTCCTTTTTCGCTATCTTGCACTGAAGAAGAATCTCGCTGTAGATTCGAAACAGCTGTTTGCTGCTTTTTCATGCATTATTTGTGCATTTTAAACATTGGTTTACTGCTTTTTAATATTCCTGCACAAAGGCTTTAATTGCTATTTTAATCAAAAGTGATATTATTAAATCACATATTTGTAGCAGAAAAATGACAAAATATTGAGATTATAAGAAAGAAAGAACATAAAACAAGCATAAAAATAATAGATAATGCATATGATGATTTAACGAAATTTATATATTTCAAAATTAATATTAAACGGCATGGTTGTAACAGGGTTGGAACTGCCTATTAATTGACTATTTAGTGTAAATTTCTATTATTATTTATTCTTCCCATCATATTCAGAATACATAAAATTATTCTAGTTTTATATCAAATGGGAAAATACTGGTAGGTGTGGTCAAAAACTGGACAGCTCATCTTAATCATTTAAACAATTTAACTTATGTTTCTAATAAATAACTAATATTTTTTAGGGTGAAAATGTGCAAATTATTTTTTAGATATCACTATAAATCTATTCTAACTAGACAGTAATTTAATCTAAATCCATTACAGCCAGTTATGTTTCATATTAAAGAGAAAATCAGAATAAAAGAAAGAAAAACCATATTTTCATGATCAGGGCAAAGGTGGCCCATTCATGACCATGATATAGTGGCCCATTCAGCCCCACCTATACTTCTGGAATATATTCAAGTTTTTTTAGTACATTAAATTCAAATAACATCTCAATACATTCTAAAATTAGTTTACAGATATGCAAAGACTTGCTGATACACATATCTGCAATGAAATAATAGATACATTTTAGTTTATTTATTTTACTGAAAAGGAAAAAAAATTACTTTTCAATCCGATTCTTGACCATCCTACTCTAGTGGGAAAATGACTTCTCCCAAACAATGGAAAGTTTGATGAGTTTGGTAGAACAAACAGCTCTATCTATTGGTTGCATCTAAAATAATTTTATGCAAATATATTTTCATATTTTGTTAATGGCCCATTCATTACCACTCTCCCCTACATCTAATGTTAAGTTTCTTTTTAATATTGTCTCAACAATTTTAAGCATAACTGAACTGACAAAATGAGCTATTACTTAGTGATTTGTATATTTGAAGCTTCTAGAAATCTATTTCTGTTAAGATAGTTGTTTATACTTTAGATTGATATTTTTTTAAATATTAATTTCAACACTTTGTACATCTACTTCCAAAATAAGAGCCAATGCAGGTTTTTCAAAATATGGATTCAGTAGGCTAATTTTATACAGCATTTCACGATTTCAATTCAGAAGGAATTTCATTATTGCACAGTGTAATTATTAAGAGAAACACCATTAAGAGAAAACACCAAGACATATGCATGTAGCAAAATCTTTATATAATTTATTTATATCAATTTTATCTATATGTTCAGAAAAAATCTAACAATTATCTAGATCACTCCTCTTTGTCTCATAACATTCTGAAGAGTTGGATGTAGTAACATATGTGATAAAATTGCCTTAACAGGTTGTGACAAAGCAGATTACCAAATTCGTCCACAATGTTTTTGTTAATGTTATATATTTTTAATTCAAAAATACAACATTGTAGTTTTACCTTGAATGCCAAAGTGATATTGCTAAACATGATTTGGGAGGAGGTGTGTGTGTGTGGAAGGGGGGGGGGTGCACAAGCTTCTTTTAAATATGTGGTAATAAATTATCAATAATCTCATTTCATAGCAGGGAGATTCTCAAAAGGTGGGATCATTAAACGTCAACTATATGTAATTTTTCAAATTTTCAAATTTAAGGCCAATATTTTTTAATGGTATAGTATTTTGTCTATAAATATAAATATTTTTAATAGTATGTCTCAAAATTATACACAAACATTAAAAGACAGCAACTATTCTGGAAAATGAATTATTAAAGCACTTAATTAGCAGTTGTGTATGTTACAAATTTTGGACATTTTTTCGCACGTACATTACAGATTTTGGGTGCTGCTCTTGGTATTTAAAAAATTCTTAAGACTAAGAATGTAGTAAATGTGGCCTATAATTGTATGTGTATACATATATATATATGTATAATTAACTTTTTGTTATCCAGTAATAATAATAATAAAATCAAATGCTTTGTTACGTACGTTACTTTGGGACATAACAAAATACAGAAAAATTCTTTATAGAAAAGTCCTTTATCTTCAAAAAAGCAATAAATCAGCCTGCCATCTCTTAACGAAATTATCAAAAAATCATCCGTTTCTTTTATGCATTTGTTGTTTACCATTAGAACCACCTGGAAAAAAAGTTAAAAATCTTTTTCTTGGTGGTACATTGGAGCAGTTAACGTTATGAATGTCTGAAATTGGCCTCTTCAGCATAAAATAACAAAATTTTAAGATATTTATACAAAGCTTTTACAATAAATTATGTCATTTTCTGTCTCTGAATAGAATTAAAAACTCTGTGTAAAAAAAAAAAAATAATAAAGTCGATGATAATTACATATTTTTGAAACTGTATGTTCATATTGTAACTGAATACTAATTATACTGTCCCATGCATTATGAACCAACAATTTATAAAATCCCCAATTAGTGAGGTGTTCTGTAACATAACATTTCACTCTTTTTAATAAATAAAATCAAAGAGTTAAGTTACAGCATAAGTTTATAGAGAGTTGACTGGGAGAAAATCTTCCAAATGTGTTTCTATTTATGAACAAACTGATTTTTTTTTATCCAGTTGTATAACAAATATGTTTCATTATCTATTCACCTGAAACAGAATGAAACAAAGCAGCAATGTAGGGATTGATGTTTTGAATGGGACAGCTTGTGATTTGTTTTATTTTTCCAGTAAGTGCACAGTGATTTAAATACTCGGGTATTTACTTTCCTGGGTATTTATTCTTTAATTAAACATAGATGTGAAAAATCCTCATACAGCAATTAATTATGATGAATTACTGTATAAGAAAGAAAAAATTAGACTTCTTAGCACTATTAAATTTTAAAGAAACAACTCTTTACATTTAAATATTGAATTTAAATGTCTTTTTTAAGTATAATAAAAAATGTAGAAAGACTAATGTATTGAAAGGCATTTTAATATAAAGATGCTTTTTATTAAATTATAATAAAGGTACACTTAATATGCATAAATCCATTTCAGCTGATGTATTAATAGTAGATAAACTTCATATGAGAAATATTCTCTAATCCTTCTCGCAAGGTGTTTCTTTGCCAGAAACCCTATTTTTCTCCATAATTAACTACATACATCTTAAGCTGAGTGCTATCTAATTTCATATAATGATCACCTTCAGAAATAAAAGCTAAATTATCAAGTAAATCTAGAAGTCTTAAAGTACAGAAGCAAAAAAGAGAATACTTTATACATTTTAAGCACTAAATTGTCCCAGAAAAAATCATAATAGACTTTGAACTGAAAATTATGTCGTCTTTCAATTTCTATTCAAAAGAAAGGGCCAAGTGCAAGTATTACTCGCGGTAAGAGGGTTCCGTAGAATAAATATATGAATTATTAATTGTATTATTAAAAACATTGTTTCTAAAAGAATAATAAGACTTTGTAAAAAACTATACAACATAGCGTTGGGTATAGCTGTATATACAAGAAGAGTATGAATGAGTATACCATAAAAGTTCAAAGATATATGAAGCCTAAAAAATATCAAATGTTGCTATCTGCATAACTCTTTTATTAATCTTATCCTAATCTGTTTATGATGAACTTAATTCGGTACTGGCAATAAAAGTAATGCACATTTAAACTTATTTGGCATTTCATAAAACAAAATTCAGTGTAGTAATAATCTTTTCTTTTTACAGTGTAGTGAAAAAAAAACCCTGGTTCAAAGTTTAAGCTAGGCATTGTGTTAAGTGCACTTCAAAAGCAGGTCGCAAAGTTGCAATGCCGTGTTTTTCCAGATAGATTTTTAATTAACTTTTAAAGACACAGGAGGTGTATTGAGAGATCCACTCAATGCAAACTATTTGTGAATTCCATAATATTTATGTGATTAATTGTAATTAAATTAGTCTGTTTTTAAAAATTTGACATTTATTTCTTTTATATGACTACTGGGCATTGTGCATTACACAAATATATGATTAAAAGTTGTTACCTAGGCTTTAAAAGTCAATGGTATATAGAGTTACCCTGTCATTATGTATGTCCAAACCATCCATGTCTTTAAAGGTTAATATCTCGGCTAATTACTAACAATTTTTTTCGAAAATCATTATCAACAATGCTTTTATACTTCTACTATGATAGGTACCTCCACGGTGCTCCTCAACACTAGTGATGGGCGATTCTCGAGAATTCGACAATCGAGAAAAATAGTCATCGTAAAAAATCACAATCGATTAATTCCTAGAATCTACAATCGAGATGTTTTAGAATCGATTATAACGAGAAAAGCTAAAAACAGTTATTGGAAAACTTAGCTATTATTCTGGCCGACAATTTCATAGTAGTGATAGGGCTTAGTGATGGGCTATTCTCGAAAATTTAGCAATCGAAAAAAATCGTTATCGTAAAATACGCAATCGATACAGTCATCGATAACTTTCGAGAATCTACAAAGGAGATGTTCTAGAATCGATTATTGAAATCATTGTTTTTACATATAGATAAGGCAGATTTTATTAAATATAGGGTAACTGAAAACAGATGGAATAAAAAAACAACAAACCAAAGGGAGGCTATAAAGGAGCCATAAGACTGGAAAAGTCTTGTAAGGGTGCCCCCTGGTTGAAAAAAGCTGAAAAAACGCGAGTAGCTATGAAGCGGAAAGGGGAGTTTAAGTATCAAAAATTAGAATTTTTTGACAATTAGCACCAAAATGGCCAAAGGAATAAGAATCAAAAGCACCCCCTAGTGACAAAAACATGAACTAAAGGATGATAAAAGGGATAAAAAATTTTTATTGATTTTTCTACGTCATTTGAGATTGGATCTTTAATTTCCCCATTTTTAGAAAGTCTTCGACTGGAATACATTAAATGAACCGCCGCGGGGAGCAAAGTAGGGGGGAGGGGCAAGGAAAGTGCATAATATGAATAAGTAGTCACAGGACTTTCCAACAATATGTCACATGAGGAGTGTTGGTTAAATTTAGAAAAGTGCCCCGCACGGGGGAAAAGTAAGGGGAGGGGCGCGGGCGATATATAAAATGAAATAGTAGTCACAGAGCTTTCCAATGATATATCACATGAGGGGTGTCAGCAAAAGATAGAAAACAGTCCCAACTCCCAGGATTCAATTATCGTGCCTCCCTGCCCATCCTTCTCTTTGAAATTTTCATATATTAAAAATTATTTATCGGAGGGCTCCATAAAAAAATCCGATCTAAAATGTTTAAAAACACTACGATTTCAAAAAAGTTCGAAAAGTGCCTCTCTCGGGGCACCAAACTAGGGAGGGAAGAGGAAAGGTTCATAATATGAAAGAGTAACTTTCCAATAACTGAAAACTTTCCGATGATATATCAAATGACTGGTCCAAAAAAAGTTTGAAATCTACCCCTCCCACGTGGGTTCCCTCTTTTATCCCAGAATATACCCGGAAATCATGCACCCCACTTTAAAAATTTTATATTTAATAAATAATATTTATCGGAGAGCTCCATTAAAAAACCTCATTTAATGATATTTATTGTAGAAATCTCTACAATTAAAAAAAAAAAAAAATCACCCTTGCACCCCTCCCCCTTCCGGAATTCAACTCTGGGAGGAGAAAGGTTCATAATATGAAAGAGTGGTGAAAGGACTTTCCGATGACATGTCAAGGAGAGGTTTGCTAAAAGTTTGAAAATTAGCCACCCCCCCTTTGTCCACTCTTGCGCACCCCAGAATTCACTCACCTTCCTCTTTGAACTTTTTATATTTAATAAATAGTATTTATCTGAGTCTCCAGGTATGGGGCAGCTTGGCAGAGCTAAAATAAGAGAAACATTGAAAATTTGGGGCAAAATGACACTAAATTTAACAGTAAAGTTTGAAACTAGGACTATACAGAACTGAATACATAAACCACTATGCTTCATAACCCACATCGGTTAATAGCAATAAAAAGATAAGTGCCAGTTAAACTGATGGCATTGAACTCACAGGTTATTCACACTAATTGTATATTATACTCTTATTTCAAAGAGTAATGTCCCTCAAAAAATAAATGAAGGGAAATATCCCTCGTTTGCATCTTTTATACTTAACCAATGAACCTCCAATTCTAATCAGGGAAACTCCTTAACTATAATAAATCAGTATATCAAATTTGAAGCAAATCAGATAGTTCTGCATGAAAAAAAGAAACATATCGCTAAATTAAGGGTGGTCTAACCCCTTTAACCCTTTTATACTTAACTAATGAACCTCCAAATCTAATCAGGAAAGCTCCTTATCAGAACGAACATAGAAAAAAAAAATAAAGTAAATTGAATAATTCTCCATGAAAATCCATTTATCTAAATTAAGGGGAGGGGACTTACCCCCTTTTCGCCCTTGTATACTTAACCAATGAACCTCCAAATCTAATGAAGGAAGCGCCATATCGGAATAAATCGGTATATTAAATTTGAAGCAAATCGAATAATTCTGCATGAAAAACCCTTTTATCTAAATTAAGGGAGAGACTAGCCCCTACCCTTTATACTTAACCCATAAACCTCCAAATCTAATCAAGGCAGCTTCTTAACATAATAAACCGGTATCCCAAATCTGGAGGAAATCGAATAATTCTGCATGAAAAACTCATTTATCTAAATTAAGGAGGGGGTCTACCCCCCCTTTATACTTAACTAATGACCTTCCAAGTTTAATCAGGGAAGCTCCTTAACATAATAAACCGGTATACCAAATTTGGAGCAAATCGAATAATTCTGCATGAAAAATCTATTTATCTAAATTAAGGAGGGGGGGGGGAGGGACCAGCCACCTTTTCTCTCCCTTTATCCTTAACCAATGAACCGTCAAAACTAATCAGCGGAACGCCTTATCAGAATGAACATAAAAAAAAATTGAAGCAAATCGTACATTTTAATCAAGAGTTATCGCGTTACGTACATACACACAGAACCGACGGGTACATTAGCTCTCAGGCTTAGATAGCCTGTGAGCTAAAAAGAGATTGGATAAGCAGATGGACTCCTTTGAGAAATTATGACTTAAACCAGAAATGCGGTAAGTTTGACTCTGAAAGCTTATTTTCATCTCGCATTTCGGCAAATCTCATCTCGATGATTTTTCCAGCATTCCGATGCTTTCAGATGGGAAGCTGCTCGATGGTTGGTTCTCTCGCGGTTTTAAACCTTTCGGGATGGGAAGTCCCTCGAGAGTTTCTCTCGCCCTTTTCAACCTTTCCTGATGGGAAGCCTCTCACTGGTTTCTCTCGTCCTTTTCGAAATCTCCCAATGAAAAGCCTTTCGAGGATTTCTCTCGCCCTTTTCAACATTTCGCTATGAGAAGCTTTTCGAGGATTTCTCTCGTCCTCGGCAGAGAGGAAAAGTAAGAACATTTATCGAGAGTACCAAGGGACGAGATAGAGAAAGAGGCATGACAATGAGCTGTGAAATGAAGCCCTAATTTTCAAAGTTTCTCTTATTTTAGCCCTACCAAGATGCCACATACCTGGAGCCCTCCGATAAAAATTATTTATTAAATATAAAAATTTCAAAGAGGAAGGTGGGTCGAGTGATTTCGAGGGAGGAGGACGTGAGAATGGACTCATGCGGGGTGCAATTTTAAAAATTTTACAGAACCCTTCCTGTGGCATATAATCGAAAAGCCCTTTGACCACTCTTTCATACTATGAACCTTTCTTTGCCCAAAGGGGGATGGGGAAGGGGCGAACAAATTTTTAAAACCGTAGCTGATTTCTATAATAAATTTAAATATCACTTTAGGTGGGTTTTTTATGCAGTCTTCCGGTAAATATTATTTATTGAACATAAAAATTTTAAAGTGGCGGCTGTGTGAATTCCGGGGCGAAAGAGTGGGCCCACGGGGGGAGGGAGGGGGAGCAATTTTTAAACTTTTTTTGGACCAGTCATGTGATATGTGATCGGTAAGCTCTCGGATGACTCTTTCATATTATGAGACTTTCTTCCTCCCCTCCCCAATTTGGCCCCCACTGCGAGGGTAGTTTTTTCCGTTTTCATCATTTTAGATTGGATTTTTTTATGGAGCCCTCCGCTAAATATTATTTATAATATATGAAATTTCAGGACACTTTTCCAAATTTAGCCAAGACCCCTCATGCGACATATAGTTGGAAAGGCTTGTGACTACTTATTGATGCTATGCACTTCCGGTGGCTGCCCCCCACTTTGCCCCCCCCCCCCCCCGGGGGCACTTTTCCCAAATTTAGTTAAGACACCTCATGTGAGATACCGTTGGAAAGGTCTGTGACTATTTATTGATGTTATGCACTTCCGGTGACAGTCTCCCCCAATTTGCCCCTCCCGGGAGACACTTTTTCAAATTTAGTCAAGACCCCTCATGTAAGATATCGTTGGAAAGGTCTGTGACTACTTATTGATGTTATGTACCTACGGTGTCCCCACCACCACTTTGCCCCCCCAGGGGGCAATTTTCCAAATTTAGCCAAGACCCCTCATGTGAGATATCATTGGAAAGGTCTGACTACTTATTGATGTTATGCTCCTCTGGTGTCCATCCCCCCATTTTGCACCCACCCCGGGGGACACTTTTCCAAATTTAGCCAAGACCCCACATGTGAGATATCATTGGAAAGGTCTGTGACTACTTACTGATGTAATGCACCTCCGGTGACTGCCCCCCTCCCCCACAGGGGTGTTTTTCTAAATTTAGCCGAGACCCCTCATGTGACATATTGTTGGAAAGGCTTATGACCACTTACTCATGTTATCCACCTCCCACACCCCTCTCCCCTTTTGCCCCCACGGGGAGGGCATTTTTATAAATTCTGATCGACTTCTCATGTGACATATGGTTGGAAAGGCCTAATGACCTGTGACGACTTTATCATATTATGCAGCTGCTGTGCCCCTTTGCTCGCTTTGACCCCTCCCCCAAGAGATCTGGTCCGAGGTTCATTTGTTTCGATATTATATTTTTTACAAGATTTTATAGTGCGTGCACACCACACCCGCCTGCTATCATATATCAGTGCCGTATATAGCGGGTAACCTGTTCGTGATTTCATATTACAAGATTACGTATAAATTAGGGGCCCCGATTAAAGGAGGGACCCGCTAGCGGTCGAAGTCACCTAGTCTTTATTAACATCGACTCGTTCCAGTTCACCCGCAGACGATTCTTGATAAATGTATGACGTATATAATACATAATATATCATTTATAAAAGAAATTTGCAAACTGTAGTCATCGAGAAAAAATTTACACAATCGAAAAATATCGAGATGTCGATACAATCGAGAAAAACATCTCGTTATCGCCCATCACTACTCAACACCTTTGCTGAATGGCCGAAAATTGAGATTTGTGTGTAGCGGAAAAATGCGATTATCTCAAAAACTATATGACCTAGGGTAATCGCTATAGTTTTCCTGCAAGACTTAATGTCTACAACCTCTAATTTTTTCACAATTTTAGTTTCAGTAGATTCAGAAATAGAAGGGGGAGGGGTACATATTTTTGCACTGCATTTTCAATATCTCGAAAATATAATACATAAAATTAAAAGAAATGTGTTTTTGAGTTCAGAGTTACAATGCTTTCACACGATACCGCATGCGATATACAAAGAAAATATATTCTTTTTCAAGTAGCTTAATTAGCCCCTTTACATTTTCCCTAAATAACCCTTTCTATAAATGTTTAGTAATCTGTAAATATGTGGGTCAATAGTCTTTATTATTTCCTCCAATTTGAACTTTCCATGTTTCATAGTTTAAGAGTAAAATGGCCGTGACAGACAGAAGGAATCTTATAATGATTCTGTTTTTACTTTTTAGTATGGAAACCTAAAAATAAGGTTAGAGGTCGTCTTCATGCTGAAATTGTACCAAACGCTGAAATATTGATACAAACAAATAATTTTAACTAAGCATCAAACGAAACAGGTTTTAAAAACCAAAACTGAATTTCGATAATCTTCCTATTTTTGACCAAAAACAAAAATGTCCAAAATTTTCTTAAAAGTAATTAATACATACATAAATATACAGAATTATTAATCAATTATATGTGTGGCCAAAGTTGGCTCTCTGTGATTCTGAACAAAACTTTTTATTTTCATATAAAATGTAATTAATTTATCTATGACAGAATGATTTTCTAATTATACAAATTTCATCTATTTAAAAAATGTTTTAGGTATACATATCTCGATTTATCTAGTATAACAATTTTTGCATATGATAATCTGTTATACTAGAACTTTCTCAAAGATTATTTAGAACACTTCTGTGGTTTCAAATTAAAAATTTTCTATTATTGTTAAGCCTGCAGCTTTTAATGAGCATGTGAAAAGAGTCTTCAAAGTTTTTATTGGTCTAGAGCATATAACAAGTTAATATGTATTCAAAAAAGTAGAACTTAAACAATAGTAGAGACTAACGCAGTGTAGGTTCTGGCTGGCTAGAAGAGAAAAATAACATCAACAGCATGTGAAGAGTTCCTTAAACTACGAAAATGGATTGCAGAGACTTGTATGAACTTTGAAATAAACAGTTTATTCAGTATCATCATCACAGATCAAAATACAGATAACCATACTTGCAGTTGAGAATGCTGACAGTTGGTTGTAACAAGAGGTGTATAATCATGATGACAAAAGCAAACATATAACAGCATTTCAGGAAACAGCAAAAATATCATGTATAATAAAAGGTTGGTTAAAACTCAATTTAAAACTTAAGACCATCCATGAATGCCAGAAACTTGTAGATGTTCAAGTTCCTTGATATGCCTTTCCCACATTGGAGAAGCAAAATGAAGCAATGTTCCTAACCAAACGTCGAGGATATATACGACTGAAGGAATAACATGTGATCTAAGACGAATCACAGGATCCAATAAGCAGCTGATATCATTATTGATATGCAAATCCTGAAACAATGAAATAGATTCAATTTGATTCCAAAAGTCCTATGCTGCCATCTAGTGGTAAAGTAATCGTAAGATTGATATGTCACTTCATTCTAAGCATTACATGGACAGTTTCAGGTATGGAGAATGGCAAGGTTTAACGATGTTTATGAAGTAAACATCCAGGAAATAAATTAAATGAACAGTATTTAAAGTTAAAGACTGTCGAGAAAAAGGTAAGTTACATAGTTAAATAAATAAAGATAAATAAAAGTAAAATATTAATGTAACTGTAATAAATATAATATGTATAAAGTAAACAAAAGACTGGTATTTCAAACTAGTGATGAAATAAGAAATAGGAGAAGAAACAAGGAGAACAATGTTAATGCTGTTATCAGTTTAGTCATATAAGTATTGTTTACTTTATAATTTGCACTCACCTCTTGAGTCAGTCATGACTGATAATTATAAACAGTGAAGTTTATAGTAATAAAGAGTGTCTCTATTGAGCAGATACTGCTCAAATCAATGAGTAATGCTGAAAATTTTTGAAGGAAGAAACAAGATTTTTGGAATACAGATAGTTTTGGTCTGGCAGCATTTTTTGGTGAAACTCTGATTGTTGGCCTCAAATGAAACTAAGTTTTTGGTCAATCTCTAATTTTAACATCAGATTTGGCTTTGTCAGTAAAGTCTATCTTAGGATATCAGACTGGAAGTCGTTTGGTCAAGTAGTTTAGGAATTGTGAAGAGTTAAATGTTAGAACTCTTACTTTTAAATTTGTTTTTAATCATTGCAAAGCTGATTGTAATGTGGATAGTTTTATAAGCATAACTCCAGAACTACTTTGCAGAATAAGCTGTAATTTTATAATTTGCATATTCAAAGTTTCTTAGAAATCTATTTTTGTTAAAAAATTAATAGGTTACAATTGATAATTCTTTTCAAAAATATGTTTTTCTTTTAAATTAATTTATGAAAAAAATATATATATGAATTGTAACCTACGTTTTAAACTGAAATTGATTTTTTGAAGCTTCAGTTACACTAATATAAAATTACAGCTCATTTCACCAAGTAGTTCTTGATGTTTAAAAAGAACTATCTGCATTGTAATAATTGCGAATGAATTTAATAAGAACTCGAAATTTTAAGTCTCCATAATTCTTAAGCTACTTGACAAATGACTTCCTGTTTCATATCCTAATACCCAATTTATACTGGATCTTTAAGGTATATTAGACTACCATTTTGGAGGTGATAAAGCCCAGAATTGGAGTACCTGTTTGCAGCTCAAAAGTCATCTAAGATAACTCATTCAATGTCACTGTGTCGGAGATCTGAACAAAAAAAATGTACTTACACACACATGTTAAGACCAGCTACAATAGCAAATCAGTTAAAGCAAAGCTCTACACAGCCAACCAGAGTCAGTAGATCTGGCTGTATCTAGTAATAGTATCTTTAGTAACTCACTGAGAAAGTTTGCGAAACTCTCTCATTGAGTGCCACGGTCTGATAGATCTTAAATATCTGGTCTGAACAGAATATACGGTAAACTGTACAATTTACTCTTAAAACATAAATTGAAAAAGACATAATTTCAGTTGAATGGCTATTTATATTTTTTCTGTGACAATTTGGAGATTAAAATGTATGACTTTTTTTCGCCAACTGTACATCACTAGATTTAAAATATCTGTTGCAAAATTGAGAGGAATAATGCCAGATTTTTTTTTCTTTTAAAAATGTCCAGAATAAGTTTTTTATTATTATTATATTTTTTTACAATAAAAATGCAGGAAGTAGTTCTGACAATATTAGTTAAGTTTCTTATATACTAAATGAATCACAGGTTCATTTGATTGAAGGATTTTAATTAGTTCTACAACAAGTTTGAAAATGGAGACCATTTTTTTAATATGAATCTAAAACACATCATCTAAAGGCTTTTGTTTTATCCGATACAACAACTGAGCTTTTTCACTATTTACCACAACTTGTAATATAAACTTATCTTTTATGCTTTTAACCCTTTATAATTCTGTAGGATAATGATTTCTCACCATAGGTTAATTTTCTTGTTATTGCTTTCCTTTAGTTAACCCTTTCAGATTAACACATCTTATTGGTTCTTTTGTGTATGTTAATGCATCCCAGCATTCCTATTCATTTCTTCATATGACTGGTTACGGGTATAGATTTTTTTCTTTAATCTGCTGTTGGAGTATGAACAATGCTTTTTTTTGTTTTTAGAGTAAACTATTATTTCTTCTTACAACGTGCTACAATTGATGTGATGTACATCCTAATTGTATTACACTATTATACTACCACTACAAAGGAAAAAAAAAAAAAAATTCTACATTCATACTTGCTTGTAGGATGGCCTTTTTTTAAATGATGAAGAAAGATTTTCAAACTACATTGTATTCTTTACGTATCTTATTCTATATGTATTCTTTTAATTATGTGTTAAGAAATGTTTTTCCTTTGTATTATCTGATAGTTTTCTTTGATGTTCAAAAATTATTTAGGAAAACAAATCTTGTTTAAATACAAACTTTAAAATTGCTTGAACGTTAAAGGTTTAAGACAATACAATCCCTATTTTCTGGCAATTTCAATGAATCATTCTTGCTATTTTCATCTTGAATTTGACTGAACATTGCATCAGAGTCAGATAATATAGACGGATGCCGTTCGCAGAAAATTTTCAAAGTTTGCAGACAGTTCTGATGTTTGTTTTTTTTACAAATTTCTTCATAAAAAAAAATTAATAAGACCCCGGGAGGAGAATCGGTGCGAGGCCCATCACAGATTCCTGAGAAGGTCTGCAGACTATTTTTCAACTGGAGGGAAAAAAGTTATCTAGAAAATATTTGCCATGTACCATGGTATAGTATTTTTGGAAGAAGTGCTGCGGCATATATATTTTTAAAACTTAAAAATATTGTAAGAGCGGCACTTATGCCGAAACGGCAGGTACAATCAGGGCTGATTGTGACTCAGAGTGAAAAACCCTGAAAATTAATTGATACAAAGTGAAAAACCCTGAAAATTATCGATGCAAAATATACCAATATCAATTTACATAACAACTGATTCTGCAACAGCATGACAATCAAATGACATATTTCTACTATTGTTTGAAATATACAAATTGCAGAAAAACATAATTCGGTAAACTTACATTAATTTCACTGAAAGCTAAATGACTTCATCAAATGGAGAGTCAGGGGAGATTCCGAGTGAATTTTTTTTTTTTTTTCGGAAATACATCGGCGGCAGCGAGGGAATTACGGTTTTTCGCGATCTTTTGACGAAATTTGCCGTTTTTTCGCGATCCTTTTTACGAAATTTACCGTTTTTTCGCGATCCTTTTTACGAAACAAGCCGTTTTTTCGTTATCTTTTGTAGGAAATTTGCCCTTTTTTTCATTATCTTTTGTAGGAAATTTGCCGTTTTTTCGTTATCTTTTGCAGGAAATTTGCCGTTTTTGCGATCTTTTGGGGGAAATTTACCGTTTTTCGCGATTTTTTGGTGAAATTTGCCGCTTTTTCGCGATCTTTTGACGAAATTTGCCATTTTTTCGTTATCTTTTGTAGGAAATTTGTCGTTTTTGCGATCTTTTGGGGAAATTTACCGTTTTTCGCGATTTTTTTGATGAAATTTGCCGCTTTTTCGCGATCTTTTGACGAAATTTTCCTATTTTTTTTCACGATCTTTTGACGAAATTTGCCGTTTTTTCGTGATCTTGTGGGGGGAAAATTGGCCGTTTTTTCGCGAAAATGCAATTTTACTTCTAAGTGGCTAAGTATTAGAGAAAAAAAAGAAAAATAGAAATTTTGTTTGTTTTCCTAGCTTTACTCTTACACAAGGTAAATTTATTTTTCCTGCTTTCTTCCTGGGTATGCAATTCTGGACATTGTTGTACAGAGATTGAGATGGGTAACACTTCACAGCAACTTCTCTGAAAGGAGAGGGGCAGAAGAGAGGGTGGGGAGAGATTTACTCCTGGCTCTAATTATGTGTTTTTTCTGCGATCCTTTCACGAAATTCGCTTTTTCTGCGATCTTTCGCGAAATTTGCATTCTTTTCGCGATTCTTTGACGAAAATCGCGTTTTTTCCCCCGTGATTCTTTAACAGAGTTTGCATTTTTCTTGCGATCCTTCGACGATATTTCCGTTTTTCTAGCGATCCTTTGACGAAAATCGCGTTTTCCAGCGATCCCCGGAATGGGAGGGTTAATCCCTCCCGGTTTTAATTATGCGTTATTTCTACGAAATTCGCGATTTTTTAAAGAAATTGTTTTTTTGTGATCTTTTAATGAAATTTGCGTTTTTTCCTCGATCCTTTGACGACATTTCCGTTTTTCCAGCGTCTTTGGACGAAAATCGCGTTTTTCCCCTGATCTGTTGACGAAAATCTTGTTTTTTATTCATATTTTAGACATAATTCGAGTTTTTTACGCGATTCTTTGGTGAAATGCGGTTTTTTTTTTCGCGATTCTTTAAACAAATTCGTGTTTGTTCCGCGATTCTTTAACGAAATTTACGCTTTTCCCACGATCATTTGACGAAAATCGCGTTTTTCCCACGATCTTTTAACGAAAATCGCATTTTTCCCGTGATTCCGGGATGGGGTAAATCCTTCCCGGTTCTAATTATATGTTTTTTCTGCGGTCCTTTGACAAAATTCGCGTTTTTCCGCAATTCTTTATAGAAATTCATGTTTTTTTTTCCGTGATCCTTTAACGAAATTCGCGTTTTTCCCGCGATCCTTTGACAATATGTCTATTTTCCCGGCGTTTCTTTGACGTATGTCCATTTTTCCCGTGATCTTTCGACGAAAATCTCATTTTTCTCGTGATGTTTTTACGAAAATCTTAGTTTTTTTGGGGATTCTTTGCAAAATTCGTGTTTATTTCGAGATTTTTAAACGAAATTTGCGTTTTCCCGCAATCCTTTGACGAAATTGTCGATTTTTTTTTCTCGGCGACCATGTCGAAATTCGCGATATTTTTTTTATGTCCGAATTTTCCACTAAACGTAACGATCTCATAAACCCGGAAGGATAGATCAAAAAACCCGGAAATCCGGGCTACACCCTGAACACAATCACCCCTGTACAATGCTTTTTTTTTTCTCCTGCCAGGGCCGGTAGCGGAAACAGTGCAACACCGAAGTAGGTGCGGCAGATTATTTTAGGCTTTGCGATTAACAGATTAAAAATAAATTTTGTGTTAAAAAGTAAATGTTAAATGCTGATCTCTTTTAAATAAAGATTATTTGGTTGGAAATTTTAGCCAATGTTTATGTACTTGTTTAGCATTTCTCTGCGATTTGTGGCGATTTTTTTTACATTCGAAAGGGGAATTCAGTTTTAATATCTTAGTAAATATTATCCTCTTTTCAATAAAGTCTAATTCAGAAAACTGGAAGGGGGGGGATTGAGTGCATGTAACATAGTGTGAGGGATTGGAAAGAGGACTTTTCCATTTTTGCTGTTAGCAGCGATATAGGACTCAGGAGGGGCGTGACGTTTTTATGCAGAAAATTTTAAAGAAATTATTTGAGTTTGCAGAGAGTTTTACATTTTATCTAAGTCTGCATTGCATATCAATTCTTTCTTTGTTTGATCATATTTTAAATATCAATTACATTTGTGTAAAAAAAAAGAGGCTTATTAACTTGCATCTTAAAATATCAGAACATAATAAATGCAAAAAAATTCGCATGACCACTTAATTGAAGAACATGCAGGTATTTTTTTTTTAAATTATAGTGCAAAACTTTAAGATATTAAACTGCTGTCATATTTAAAAACATTGTAAACTACGATTTCAAGAAATTTTTCAAAATTATGATTTTTTTACAGTAAAATGTGAAATACTCAAATTTTGGGGAAATACCCTAAAAATAAATACCTACCTCCTGGATATTTACCTTTCCACATCACTGAGCATACAGCATTGTGATATCCTTAATATTATAACTACTATAATTAACTGCTGTGTCATTGCACTGTTTTTACAAAAGCAACTTTTTATGGAATACTAAACATACAGGTGGCAGGTTTTATTGATAAAGAAATCCCACTTAATTTGACAAAAATATTGCTTAAATTTGAAAATACCAATATGCAAGAAAAACATTACACAAGTGGAATATTATATTTGTACATCATTTTAGGGGTCACAAACCTCCCTCCATAATATTAATATATGCAGTATGCCTCATTATAAAATAAATTAAAATAATTCTAGGTATCCAAGAAAATGTTTTTGAAACAGAAAAATTATTTTGACAGATAAATTTTATTTTTGCTTTAAAATTATAGGTCATAAAATTTATAGATAATAAAGGAGGATTTTGAAAGTATACTACTCAAAATGAAAATATTCCAAAATAATGAGCTCAAAAATAATTTTTTTCCCTATATGTTTTGTTTCATTAAAACAACTACATATTTGAAAATATACAAATATTCAAAACTACTACTAGTCTACTTTATTATGAATTATTATGGTACAAAAAAAATTACATAAACATTTTTCGTTTTTTTACAATTCTTTTTGGGCATGAAGTCAAATTTTTCTCAGGGCTTGTTACTTCCTAGGAATAAAATTATAAAAACCATAAGAATGCTAAAACATTTTTTATCACCACTGAAATAGCAAACAATAATTTTCAGCAGAAAACATTTTGCAGTCTTTGAAAAGTCATGAAAAAATTAAAGTAAAAATATAAAAGATATACCATATACACTGCTGGATAAAAGTTTCAGACCACCAATAAAACCTATAAAGCTCTTATTTTAAAGAAAAACTAATACCATTACATAATTGTACACATAAAGTTATGCAAGTTTTGTTATTTGTTTTGAATAACAATATGTTTGAAAAATAAGCAAATATTAACTTCTACACAACAACTTGGTGGGGAAAAAGTTTAGGACCAGCATATTTAATATTTAAATTACACATTTAAAAGATTTGTTTATTACTTTATTTGCTTCCCCTTAATGCGGTTGACTTTCAGAAGACACCTTGGTCAGGTTTTTGCATGTTGAAATGAGTATTCTTTTCTATGTTTGAAAAATGGCTGCTTCCGATTTAACTATTGAATTAAACTGCTTTCCTTTGGCATAAAGTTGACTAACCAAGATTCTGTTGAGATAATTACCAATAAGTAATATCTCAGTAAATTAATTTAGCAGAGTGAATTAAGCAAATGGAAACGTAAGTGCTTTATGTCCCAACCTCAGATGAAAATTACGTTAAGTTATTAGATCTATTATAACTCAAATCTTAAATGAAATTAAAATGTTTAAACAGTTTGATGAAATTAACCTGCTGAAATACAATAAGAAAAAGTCAAACTAATATGTGATCTAAATAACGAAAGACAAATTTAAAAGAAACAAATCATTTATTTAAATTTAGTCAAAACAGAAAAACAAATTAACTAAGAGAATAAAATACATAAAACATACCTCAATCAGTTTTAACTTTAGAAGACACTAATTATGCATTTACGTATAGAATAAAATGCACTGAGTATTACTCCATGACACAATATTGCAGAAGTATAAAGAAATATAAAACGTCTTTCAATTCAATGCTCCAGAGCTTGATGAATAATTTATTATTGAAAAGCTATACTTTATTTTAAACTAATTCCAGCACTTCCAGCGATATCTTATAGCAGTGCAAAAACAATAGTCACTCCCACCAGGAAAAAACCGATAGATAAACAACAGTCCATAAATACAATCACAAGCTCATCCTTCAACGTCTAGGAATTCAGAAACAGCTCAGCTGACACTCCAATACAAGAAATGTCTTCATTTCGAATAAAACACCAAAAAGGTTCTCAAAGATAGAGGTCACACAATGCAGCTTCACTATTCCGGTGGATGACTTTAAAAACGAAACCAAGATTAGTTGATATCCATAGTAACTCCAAGATGAGAAAGACTTTAATATTCACTATGCGTTTCCCAGTTCAAATAAGCCTCCATGCCAATAAAATATTAAAAACATCTGCTCACTTCATGCTGAAAGGGTAAATCCCAACTGGCGAGGAAACAAGCTGGCCGAAGCATATTTATATGATTCGGACATGCGTACCAACTGCCGGCATATGCAAAACAGATGGCTTCCAGAATGATCGGAGACTTACAATGCACTCTACCGGACAACTAATGCCACCTTGTGGCGATCAGGAGTACTGCTCAACTATCATACGTGGAAAATGATCTCCGAGAACCGTGATGTTTTTGAAAGACAGGTGACCGGCAGAAGAAGACATGATTAAAGGTAAACTGTAACTAAAGATGAAAGCAAATCAAATAAAGGATTTTAAGGATATATAACTATGGAAAACAAGGATATGAGGTAAGTAGAATCTGTATTTATATTGTAAATAAAGAAAGGCTGTTTCAGCTAAAATGCAAATAAGTTAGAGCTAAAGTAGTATGGTGATAAGATATAGAGGGCTTGTTATTCCTAACAGATTCCCCAAAATATTTCCATGAGATTTAAGTCAGGACCCCAGTGGCAGAAACACCGCGACACGGTCGCGGACACAAAAAATCTTTTGCGGACAATTATTGTCGGCACTAATTAAGTCAATTTAAATAATTGTCCGCAACTTTAGGACAATTATTTGCCCATAAAAAGCGTGAATTTCGGCAAAAAAGCGTGTAAAAAGTGTGAATTTTGGCAAATGATCGCATTAAAAGCATTAATTTCGGAAAAAGATTGCGTAAAACAGTGAATTTTGGCCAAAGATCGGGTAAAAAATCGTGAATTTCAGCAAAAGATCGGGTAAAAATCGTGAATTTGGATAAAGATCGTATAAAAAGCGTGAATTTCGGCAAAAGATCTCGTAAAAAGTGAGAATTTTGGCAAAAGATCTAATAAAAATGCGAATTTTGGCAAAAGATTGCGTAAAAAGCGAATTTTGGCAAAAGATTGCGTAAAAAGCGTGAATTTTGGCAAAAGATTGCGTAAAAAGTGTGAATTTCAGCAAAAGATTACATAAAAAGCTTTAATTTCGGCAAAAGAACGGGTAAAAGGCATGAATTTTAGCAAAAGATCGGATATAAAGCGTGAATTTCGGCAAAAGATTGCATAAATAGCGTGAATTTCGGCAAAAGATCGCATAAAAAGCACGAATTTTAGCAAAAATCGCATAAAAAGTGCGAATTTTGGTAAAAATCACGTAAAAAGCGTGAATTTTGGCAAAAGATCGCGTTAATATCGGTAAAGATCGGGTAAAAGCATCAGTTTTGGCAAAACATCGTGTAAAAAGTGCGAATTTTGGCAAAATATTGCATAAAAAGCACAAATTTTGGCAAAAGATCGCATAAAAAGCACGAATTTCGGCAAAAGATCTTGTAAAAAGCGTTAATTTCGCCAAAAGATCATGTAAAAAGTGTGAATTTCAGAAAAGGATCGTGAAACAAATGCAAATTTCGTCAAAGAATTGTGACATAAATGCAAATTTCGTCAAAGGATCGTGAAATAAACGCAAATTTCGTCAAAGGATCGTGAAACAAAGGCGAATTTTGTCAAAGGATCATGAACAAAACCGAAATTTCGTCAAAGGATTGTGAACTAAATGAAAATTTCGTCAAAAGATCACGAATACAATGCAAATTTCATCAAAAGATCGCGGAAAATGCGAATTACATCAGAGGATCATGAAAAAACGCACATTTCATCAAATGATCGCGGAAAAGTATGAATTTCGTCAAAGGATCATGGAACAAACTCTAATTTCATCATAGAATTGTGGAAAAAACAAGAAATTTTTCAAAAAGCCATGGAGAAAACGTGAATTTCACCGAAGAATTACAAAAAAAAAATAATTTCCTCAAAAGGACGCAGAAAACAAAAATTCGAATTTTGTCAAGAAATCACGAAAAAAAAAAATGCAAATTTCGTCCAAAAATTGCGGAAAAAACGATAAATTTGTCAAAAAGACGGAAAAAATGTGAATTTCACCAAAGAATTGCAGAAAAATAATTTTCTCAAAAGGCCGCAGATTTCATTCAAGGGTTTTAGAAAAAACGCAGTGCTTTTCGCGCTTGAGGCCTTTGAAGCTTCCGAAGGCTTTTAAAAGCATCGTTATTGCCTATGTGTGGTTCTGCTTATCCTTCACACTTTAGAAATTCTACAAGTTAGATGATGAAAATTTATAAGCAAAATTAATGAGAATGCATCATGCTTACCATGTTTTAAATACAATGATAAAAAATTCCTAGTTTAATTTATTATTTATTCATTAAAATGACATACAAAATTTGCAGACAGATTATGAAATTTTAAAAGATTGTCGCAGACAGCTACAAAACTTTCTGCCACTGGGGTCAGGACTTTTAGCTAGAAAGTTTTAATGTTGCTTAAAGATAACCAATCTGAAGTTGACACAGACTTGTGAATAAAATGTTGTATTGAAGCAACATCAACTCCTGATTCATAAATTCATCCTTAAGTGGAACAAACTTATTACCAAGAATATCTTGGTAGTAAAAGAAGTTTAATCTTTGTCTTGGTAAAAACCAAATTTTTTTTTTATTTTGCATTAAAGCCTGCCCAAATTATCACTGAGCCACCATCTTGTGCACATCTTGAAAACTTATATGGCTCACTCCGTAAATCATGCCAGTAATATCTTAAACCATCTGGTCCAAAGAAGTTAAATTTCTTTCATTAGTAAGAACCAATTTTCACCACAGATTGAATTCAAAGACATTGGACGATGCAAATTTTAGTTTTACATCAACTTGATGTTTTTTTTTATTTTTGGCTTGTCTTTGAATTTAGCATATTTCAAGCATTTGGCAATTTTTAACATATTTCTAAAAGTTCTGGTGGATCTAGAGCAGTTTTTATAGTACAAGAATAGACACAATCTTGAACTGTCATTCTAATAGCATTCGGTATATACCAGGCTGAGAGTTTTGATTACAGACAATTTCTTTTATTTCTTCCTTAGTCAGGGACGTAGCTACAGATATATATATATATATTGGGGGGGGTGGGGGAGGGGAGAATTAAAAAATTTCCCAACTTGAAACAAATTGCTCTATTTTCCAACTGAAATAATATGTGCAATGTGTGTTTAATGATAATGATACTTATACATAAAAAAATTCTTTCCAAGGAAAAATACTGAAAATAAAACATAAAAATTATAATTATTAGTTCATTTAATGAAAGATTTTGTCTTCTATTGTATACAAGTCATAATCGTACTTCATATTAAAATAGTCTTATGATATTTGGAGATTTTTGAGAAAGGAACAAAGTTTTGGAGGAAATAGATTAGAGAACTGTTGATGGACAACAGTAGAGAAATTCAGGTGTGGTAAAAATGTATGATATTTTCGTAGCACAGACAAACACAATGACAAATTGAGTCTGGTTGCTTTTTGTATTTCTTTTGATAATTTAACTATTTTACTGTTACAGAACTCAGAAAGGTAGTCAGCAAAACAATAAAAATTCTTATTTTTTTTTTTTTTTACTATTATTTAAAAAAAGCGTTTCACAAATCTGGAATTTCCCAACTCAAAGCTCAAATTTCCCAAGTTCACATATATTGGTCGAGGAGGCTTCCCCTCCCCCTCATAACGACACCTCTGTTCTTAGTTCAATGGTTTGTAAAGAAAATTGTGCACAACAGTTTTAATTTTTTTTTATTTTTAAGGCAAATTGCCTTTCAGTCATCCCTCAATTCCAAAAAGCCCTGATTTTACCCTTTTCTTCTTCAGTTAATGATTTCCCATGACAAGCAGCAGTTACACATCCCAAAACTTCAAATGTTGTGACTACTAACATATAGGCATCATCACAGATGAGTCCCGCATAAAATACTACATTCATGACATCATCTCATTATGCTAGATTTAAAAGAAGCTACCGGTCCTAAACTTATTTCTGTCTGTTAATATTACATGATTTTAACAATTGTAGATAAAAATACTTTTTTACATTTACAATTGAATTAATTTCACACATTATATCAGATATGTGTCTAAATACAAGATATATAAACCTTTTCGGAGTTTTATTCTAAACAAAATTAACAGGTGGTCTTAAACTTTTCTCCAGCACTGTATCCTAAACAATGTTACAAAATATAGTTATGCAATACTATAAATGAATAAATTAATCACATTTTCATTAAATCGCTCATTAAAAAAGAGAAGATGAAAAAATGATTAAAATTAAACTTATTCATTTGCTTTAAAAAACATACCTTCAATACACTGACAGCAATAGCAACAGAATATTACTTTAGAGTTATTTGTTTAAATTCATTTTTAAATTAACTCTTAGAAATATTAGATAAACTAATGCAGGATTGTGTCTTCTTATTGTCCAATAGCTAATTTCTAAACTGTAAGTCTTAGAGATATAGTTCCAGTGCAAAAATATTTTAAATGTTGTTATTCATCATATCATAAGTCAATGTCAAAATAGTTTTTTTTTTTTAAGTTATGAAATTTCAATTTTTATACAGCCTATAAGTCATATTTAGAAAAACTTTCCAGGTAGTAAAAAGTTTCATTTTTATATGACTTAGAGTTATGATAAGTCAAGTTTTATGAATTTTCAGGCACTAAAATCATTTCCTCTTTGATAAATATACACTAGTATTACTTTAATTTTACACAGAGATTTCAAGAGAAATTTTTTGATCAAAAGTTATTTATTCAAAAACAGAAAAATGTGGTTTTAGTGCAAGAAAACAGTGAAAATTCATAAAATTCAAAATATGATAACTTAATAAATTCTGGTCATACAAAAATGGACTTATTGTTTAAGCTGTTAGAATATGGAAAAAGTTTTAAATATAACCTATGGTACTGGGGACCATATAAAAATTTAATTTTCATAGTAATTAAATAACTATTTTGATGTAAATTACTTTTCATATGATGAAGAAATTAATTCATTTCATTTGAAATACTCTTGGAATCTGAACTAACATCTAAAGCTGATAGTTTAAAAATTTGCTACTGGACAAGAGAGGAAACACACTGTACATAATATTCTTCTGAATATAAACCAAAATAATAATTAAGTTCAATGAGATTTTAAATAATAAAGTACAATGGCTAATAAGCAACCATAAAACAAAAGTTGCAAAGTACCCATTAAACAAATTACAAACCTGAGGAAAACAAAAATTAAAATCTATTTAATGAAAATCCCCACAGCTTAAAATGTTAGTGGGATTAAAAGCTTTTTGCATCTACAATGTTCCACTAAACTGTTGAACTATAATAATAACCAAAATATCACAGACTGGAGATAAAAATACCGTATATTCTGGCATATAATGTGCACTTTTGATACAAAAAAATTAATTAAAAATTACAGGTGAACATTATATGCTGATTATAAAAATGAAAGATAAAGTAAGGGGGGAAAAACAGAGAAAATATATTTATGCTACAGAGTTAAATCTGTGATTATTTTATCAATTTCAGAATTTATATTGTGAAAGATATGATACAAAATTATATAAAGTTTTATCTTTTTAATGCATAATACTGGGCGAGCCAGCAACACATTTTCATGACCAAGTTTCTCTTGGCCGATAACTTGTAAAATGTTTCAGAGTGTTGCATCATGAAGCTCCGTGAATGTCAGCTGCAGTTCCATGGGCAGGTTGAGTAGTGGTAGCCTCCAACAGACGTAAAGAAAAAAAAAGGAAATTTTAATCATTTCCTTCCGATTGAAAATTTATCAAATTATAGCTAACCCAATATCTTGAAGAAAAAAAAAGTCAGCTGATTATAAAGTGGTGGTTAATACGTCAATTGGTCACACAAACACACATATATATATATATTCAGTGATTTCTTCTCAATTGAAAATTTATCAGATGACAGTATATATGCTATTTTAAATGAATAAACATGTCAGCTGGCTATATCTCAGTAGAAAAATTGTCAGCTGATGCCCTGAAGAGTAACGCTCATTTTCACTAATCCCAGCCTTTATATCTAAAATAAGAAACTGTGCATGTGTGTGGACTTAGATTGAAATTCTCTTACTATTAGAAAATTTTTACATACAGGGTTACCAGGTTGGACAGCGTTCGAAATCCTTGGTGGTCCGCTGGTCCGAGACCACTTCAAATTCAATCCGACCACTAATTTAAAAAATTTAGTGGTCTGCAGGACCAGTAACTTTTTTCCCTCTCTGACAGATAAACGTAAATTTTCCCGTCCCTGGGAAAACCGAAATTAAACACAAACCACAGAATTTTATTTTATTTAAAATAAATAAATAAAAAATTGCATTAAAACTTACAGTCAGTTGAAATAAATAATCAGAAATAAAATACATAATAATTTTATAGTTTTTGTTTATGTACTGTTTATTTAATTTTTAGCAAATTATGACTTTACATTTTATTATGCCGGAAATTTTGGGTAACTGAAAGGAAGTTTGGTTTAAGTTCAAGGAGGAGGGGGGGAGGGGTGTCACTGAAAGGGTTAAAGGTACTTCATAGAACTTTATGTAGCGGGCCAGTGACAATGTCTGCGGACCAGTAAACTCTGATGTTTACTGGTCCTTGGGACCAGTGACTTTTTTTTATCAATTCTACTGCTGTTGGAGCTTTTATCATATCAGGCATGACATTTTCATCCCATCAACATTTTTTTCACTTGAGTAAAACTTTTCGTAAATGTTGTAGTAAGCCAATGGCTTATAATAATTAAAAAAAAAACCTCTACCATCAGTTTAATGTTTGATTTTTATTTATTTTGTAATTTCCAATGTCAATTTCACTATTATTTTATTGACAAATAACACTGTTTTAGAAATAGCTTCATGTGATTTTCTTAAAGTATTTAATACTAACACAATTAGGAAATTATTTATTACTCAACAGAAAGAGTTAAATTTCGCAAATGAGCTGAGTAATTTAAATGTATTGCTAATAAAAATGTAGCTGCAAATATATACTATTCCTTTCCACACTTAATAATAATAATAAGAATGATTTTTTATTTTTACTTTATATATTTATTTTTTAAGTTAAAAATATATTCTTTTAAATCTTGTTCTGCTGCCAAAATAGTATATATTTAAAGAAACATTATTAATTTATTTTTAAGTAGTACATATAAATTTAAATGTAATAGTTTATGATTTTTACAAATTTAACAATGCAGTATTTTTTTACATCCTATTCTACTTTATGTAATTTTACTAAATATTAAATAAATTTTTTATTGAATATTATTTCTATGGCCTTCCTTTTTAAATACAGCTTCTTGGAACTGTTTTTTTAATTCAGTTATAAGCAATTAAAAGCTATCTATTCATATAATTATAAAATTCTTTTAATAACCAATTCCGTTTAAATCACTGGACATAGATGGCAGCACAATAAACTTTTCTTTTTTCACTCTTTATGGATGTAAGTTATTCAGTTTTGATTTTATTTACCTTTTTATTGATAAAATATATTTATTCTAACTTTTTAAATACTTTTCTTATGTTTTTATTTTAATTTTAACTTTCTCTCTTTTTTTCAAATGCCAAAAAAACTAATCACAGATTTAGCATGATGACATATAGAAAACTCGATAACTCTGTACAATTTTTCTAGTAAGACAATTTCAGTTATGTCCACACACATACAGTTTCTTATTTTAGATAACGATTGGAATCAGCAAAAATGCTTTCTGCTCTAAAGTTCTGCCATCAGCGCTCATAGCGGCAACTCGTGTTACATTATTTTTACCACTTTGTGTATGTTTATTACCACCTAAGGTGAGATACAGCCCTAGCTGTTAGGAAACATGGCTGAAAAGAATTTTTGAGAAGCTTTAGTATTGTGATGGTTGAACAGAAAATAAAAATGTCTAACATAACTCCTTATTGCATCCTTTGTATTAGTGTTCACTCTAGGAAAAAAAAGGGCAGGGTGCTAGCCACAAAAAGGGCACAGTTGAAGCTGAAAGAGGGCACTTTTTTCAGCGAAAAAGGGCATTGTTTCTTCAGAAAATGTAGGGCCGAAACTAGCCTTTTTTGCACCCAGGGCAAACATGGATTTTGGTGTGTCCCCCCCCCCCCTCCTCTGCAAAGTATATTTACAAAGAAAATTTTATTAATTTTCTAATAGCCAACATATTTTAAAATTTAAATTATGTAATCATAAAAATATGTAATACTGAACTACTTTAATCTACTTTGTCAAACATTGATTCATTAAAATCTTGAAAACGGAATTGAAAAAAATTCTGCTTTATACAGCATACTTATGCCATATCCTTAGATTCTTCTGTGTTTTGGCATACCCCAGACAGGACGATTTTAACAAAATAGTGCTAACATGGGCGTGAGAAAAATCAACAACTGGCACCTGGGGTACATGCCTCCTCTGACCCCCTTCCCCCCCCCCCCCCCCCCCCAGTTTCGACCCTAAGAAAATGTAGATCTTCGAAACTCATATAAGAATTATACATTACTACAACCTCATCATTGTTTATGCGCACATTTAGTAACAGATTATATATATATATTTTTTCTTAAATTGATATTTCAAAGATCTAGGTAAGTAATTTTGTGTCAAATAAAAAAACTAAAAAATTATTAGTCCCATAAACTAGCAGTTTTAAGAGTAAAGCAGAGATTTTAAGGGGTAGTAAAATTTAGATGGGTGACCAATTAATTATTATTACAATAAATCACCAAATATAACTTAAAAATCATAAGCTTTGTGAGCTGTGAAGGTGGGGGCAAAGAGACAAAAGCGATTTTTTTTGGGGGGGTGGGGGGGGAGGGAGGAGGTTGATTATATAATGAATTATTTATCGTTAGTAAAATTTTAACAATTAGGACAGAAAAAATAAAAGCCTTTAAATTTGGTATGTTTGATAAGAAAGAGAAGCAGAATTTAGATGATTGGTTATTTATTGTCACAATGAAGTGACAGAGTTGCAAGTAAAAAAAAAATAGAGATTTAAATATTTTAACTTTCGAAGAAGGAGGGAGGCGGGGGAAGAAGAGGTAGATTAGATTGAATGATTGATTATTTATACTTTACATTTATTACAATACTTTATATTTATACTTTATTTATAATTTTTTTTTACTTTATACTTAAAATTTACAATTAGAATAGAAAAAATTATAATATTCTAAGAGTTCAAATTCTTTTATAATAAAATAACAAACAAAACAGAAAAAGTAATAAAGTAAATAATTTTAAATATTTAACTGAACTGTGGGGCTGATTAACCCTTTATGCACCAATGGTACTTTAAAGTACCATTAAAATAACTTGTTGTAAAATTAATGTAATAAATCGATTAATAGTAATACCGCAGTAAGAAGTGTGTGTGTGTGGGGGGGGAGATTTTTCCCTGGTCTACATACTGAATACATTATTAAAGTACACTGAAATCATGCTGTAGTTTTAAGAATCTAATTTAAAAAAACTAAATCCCATTTTATGAATGTTCTACCGATAAGTTTGGTTTGCAGATCTTTTTTGGTGCATTGGAGGCTTTGACTAAATTCGCCTTTTTCCGCGATCCTTTGACGAAATTCACGTTTTTCCGCGATCCTTTGACAAAATACGCGTTTTTCCACGATCCTTTGATGCAATTCGCATTTTTCCGCGACCCTTTGACAAAAATCGTGTTTTTTATGCGATACTTTGATGAAATGTGATCTTTTTTTCGAGATCCTTTGACAAAATTCGGCTTTATTCCGCGATTCTTTGACGAAATTCACAAATTTTTCGCGATCTTTTGTCGAAATACGCTATTTTTTCGCGGTCCTTTTACGACAATCACGTTTTTTCCGCAATATTTTGATGAAATTTGTGCTTTTTTGCGATCCTTTGATGAAAATCGACATTTTTCCGTAATTTTTTGATGAAATTCGTTATTTTTTAGCGATCCTTTGACGAAATACGCTATTTTTTTGCGGCCCTTTAACGGAAATCTCATTTTTTCCGCGATATTTTGATGAAATTTGCGCTTTTTTGCGATCCTTCGACAAAAATCGGCCTTTTTACCTGTGATTTTTTGATGAAATTCGCTATTTTTTGATGAAATTCGCTATTTTTTCGTGATCCTTTGAAGAAATACGTTATTTTTTCACGGCTCTTTTACGAGAATCGTGTTTTTTCCGTAATATTTTGATGAAATTTGCGCTTTTTTTTTTTTTGCGATCCTTTGACGAAAATCGGCTTTTTCGCGTGATTTTTTTACGAAATTACGCGTCCCACGGACACGTAATAACTATTTTTTTGCGTCCCGTCTCCGATTTTTCGCGTGATTTACGCGCTATGGCGCGTCCGCGACATCGCTTAAAGTGATCGCTGAGAATGACTCCGGGCACATTTGACTATTTTTGAAATATGAAGGGCGCAGTTTGCCGATTTTAAAAGGGGCAGGGCGCTGCGCCCTTCAAAAATAGCCTAGCAGGAACACTACTTTGTATTAAAAAAAACTTCTCAGTTAAAATTATTCAGTGAAGAAAATTTGTACAAGTGCAGTGCAATATTAACTATTCAGAAAGATAAAAATCTAGTGGGACACGATGAGAGCAACACGAGCCAAAGTGAAAAGGAATATGATTAAATTACAAAATTAAATTGAATAACTCTTTAAAATAAATATTTTGTACTATATATTTAAGTTTCAATAAATTATTAATTAATTAATTTGCTTATCACAGTATTTCATCAATTATTTTTTAGCTCACAGGCTATCAAAGCCTGAGAGCTAATGTGCCCGCCCGCTCTGTATGTATGTATGTATGTACGTATGTATGTACGTACGTATGTATGTATGTACGTACGTATGTATGTACGTACCTACGTAACGCGATAACTCTTGATAGAAACATCCGATTTGCTTCAAAATTTTTTCCTAGGTTCATTGTGATAAGGTGCTTCCCTGATTAGTTTTGGGGTTCATTGATTAAGGATAAAGGGGGAAAAACGGGGTTAGTCCAACCCATTAATTCAGATAAATGGGTTTTTCATGCAGAATGATTCGATTTTCTCCGAATTTGGTATACCGGCTTATTATGTTAAGGAACTTCCCTGATTAGTTTTGGAGGTTCATTGGTTAAGGATAAAGGGGGAAAAGGGGGGTTAGTCCACCCCCTTAATTCAGATAATTGGGTTTTTCATGCAGAATCATTCGATTTGCCCCGAATTTGGTATATCGGTTTATTATGTTAAGGAACTTCCCTGATTAGTTTTGGGGGTTCATTGGTTAAGGATAAAGGGGAAAAGGGGGGTTAGTCCACCCCTTTTTATTCAGATAAATGGGTTTTTCATGCAGAATGATTCGATTTGCTCCGAATTTGGTATACCAGTTTATTAGGTTAAGGCGCTTCCCTGATTAGTTTTGGAGGTTCATTGGTTAAAGATAAAGGGGGAAAAGGGGGGTTAGTCCACCCCCTTAATTCAGATAATTGGGTTTTTCATGCAGAATCATTCGATTTGCCCCGAATTTGGTATACCGGTTTATTATGTTAAGGAACTTCCCTGATTAGTTTTGGGAGTTCATTGGTTAAGGATAAAGGGGGAAAAGGGGGGCTAGTCCACCCCCTTAATTCAGATAAATGGGTTTTTCATGCAGAATGATTCGATTTGCTCCGAATTTGGTATACTGGTTTATTAGGTTAAGGAACTTCCCTGATTAGTTTTGGGGGTTCATTGGTTAAGGATAAAGGGGGGAAAAGGGAGGTTAGCCCACCCCTCTTAAATTAGATAAATGGGTTTTTCATGCAGAATGATTCGATTTGCTCTGAAGTTGGTATACCGGTTTATTATGTTAAGGAACTTCCCCGATTAGTTTTGTGGGTTCATTGGTTAAGGATAAAGGTGGAAGGGTGGCTAGTCCCCCCCCTTAATTTATATAAACGGTTTTTTCATGCAGAATTATTCGCTTTGCTCCAAATTTGGTATACCTGTTTATTATGTTAAGGAGCTTCCCTGATTCGTTTTGGGGATTCATTGGTTAAGGATAAAAGGGGGGTTGGGGGGGGGGCTAGTCCACCCTCTTAATTTAGATAAATGGTTTTTTTGCAGGATTATTCGGTTTGCTCCAAATTTGGTATACCGGTTTATTATGATAAGGAGCTTCCCTGATTAGATTTGGAGGTTCACTGGTTAAGTATAAAGGGTGAAACGGGGCTAATTCCCCTTCACTTATTTTTTTGAGGGGCATTATTCTTTAAAATAAGAGTATGATATACAATTAGTGTGAATAGCCTGTGAGCTCAATGCCATCAGTTTAGCTGGGCATTTTTCTTTTTTATTTTTATGTTTATCAATTTTAAAGTATTTATAATGAATACCGATGTAAATGAAACATCACAATAAAATTATATCTTACAGTTAGAGCATGGAGCGTAATGTCAAATAACTTAAGATACGTTATTTCCTCCCGGATGAAAATCCATAAGCTGATAGTTAATATAATCGTGTACGTAATAAAAAAATTATCTAGTAATATGCCGAGGGAAAACTCGTCAGCTGGTGCATTTAAATAAGTGATAGGCGCTCTGTCTGGCTTCTGCGTTACACCCTTCAGGGCATCAGTTGACAATTTTTCCACTGAGATATAGCCAGCTGGCATGTTTATTTAAAATAGCATATATACTATCATCTGATAAATTTTCAATTGAGAGGAAAGCACTGCTGAATATATTATGTATATATATTTATGTTCGTGTGACCAGCTGACTTTTTTTTTTCTTCAGGATATTAGGTTAGCTATAATTTGATAAATTTTCAATCAGGGGGAAATGATTGAATTTCATTTTTTTTACATGTTACTGCTGCTCAACCCACCTATGGAACTGCAGCTGACATTCACAGAGCTTCATGATACAACTCTGAAGCATTTTACAAGTTATCGGCCAAGAGGAAATAATTGCCAAAATTTGTATCTGGCTCACAGACTATAAAGGTCTTGCAAAACTTCTTGTTTTTAACCCCTTTGCTCTCAGATGGAATTCATTCTATATAGCATGTATTCTCTCATGATACACTGGGAGAAAAGTGTTAATGTAGTCCTTTAGAGGCTTAACAAATAACTATCAAAGGAAAATAACCTTATAACATTTGAAATAATATTAATTAAAAGCTTTGATCTTGTTACTAAATAAAGTTAAAAGCTTTGTTGATATGCGGTGTTGTGGATACAAAAGGAGAACTCAACAAATGTTAGTTTTATGAAAAATGTTGTTCTCAACAAGAAAGGCATTTCAGCTAGTTTTTGCTCTGAGATATCTAATTTTTTGTAATAAATGTAATTTATAACAAACATTCACAAAGAAATGACAAGAAAAAAATTAGGGAAAACCAGCCTTGTGATGCAAAGAACTTTTTTGAACAAAAATACTAATGAAAAAAAATTAAAGCTATGAGAAAAGAGGAGCAGCATCTGTGTAGAAGGGAGTGGGTGTTCAGTTCCCTTCCTATCCATAGCTCTATCACTCTTCTTAGAAGACAGAAGTTCTACTTTCAGCCCTACCTTTATATGATTAGAAAGGACAAACTTTAAAAAAGGTTTATCTACTTAGTCACTAATGTCTGATGAACCAAGGTTTTTTTCTCCCAATGTTGTTTTTGCCTTTCATATTTGCAACATCTCATATCATCATAAAAATTGTTACAATAAGCACAACAGCATTGTTTGGGAGCAGTCTTGAATTCAGACATTTTCCTCCAGGAAGGAGTTCAACAGTCTCTGGAGTGTATGTGTGTGTGTGTGTGTGGGGGGGGGGGGGGTTGCACTTTTAGGCTATTAAGTATAAAATTTCAAATCTACCACAGGGCAAGGGATATTACATTTTGATGCTCCACAACCTGAATTCAACACTGTTTTGATCATATAAAATTAATTCTTCATCAGATGTAAAAAAACAACACATAGTTGAAGACACATAACAAAATTAATACAATAGCATTGTTTAAGATCAATACTGAATTGAGACATTTTCTTCTGGAAGAGATTTCTACAGCTCAGGAAAGGGAGAGGGAGACTGCTCTTCTAAACAATAAAAAGCATAAAATCACAAATCTTCCAGGAGACGAGTAAGATTTTGGTACTCTATCCTCTGAATTCAAGCTCTCCTCTAGGAAAAAGTCTGGTGTGGTTTATAGATGAGTTTTTATACTTGTTACTTTAATTTTTAATGCCAGTGAATATTAATGCATATGCATATTCAGCAATGCATATTAAAAATATTTTCAAGCCTTCAACCAAGCGTTATTATACCTGATAAAGGAATAATATTATATGATCCAAAACAGCACTGTTGTATCTATTGTACTATTTGTATGGGGATATCAGTAAAGTTTTCAAATTTATTTCATCATCACCAATTCTGGATGCTTTTTTACTATTTATTATTGTCTTACATTTGATAAGCACTTTAAATTTAACACTGCAGAAGAAGGAATGATTTATGCATACATTGTACACACAACAAGATACATCATACTTCACTAGCAGGAAATATTGAAGGAAGAACAACTCTAAAAAGGTATAAAGTCCAATGAAAGGTAGTAGGTTGGTAGCTTAAGGTCAACTTTAGTACATAATCCATTGGTATTTAACTTTTCTACACAAAAATAAGCAAATTTGATAAAATTTTCACATGAGGAAAATTAAAAAATGCATCTTTTTATTTTAAAAATTCTAGAAAATTATTTATCAAAATGTAAGTGAATATCAAAATATTTCTAAATGATAATACATATTTTTTAAATTTTGAAAAATGACATTTATTAATGAAAATTAATTTACCTCGGATCTTGACTAAAAATACAAACTGATGTTAATAGTTTTTAAAAGCTTTTAATTTTCAAGAACATACAATATCTAACTTTAGCTACCAATCTAATTTTATGGAAATTGGCTAAAAGAACATTCATTCTGGGACACTAGGTTTCAAAATGTTGCCCCCCTTTTTTTCCCCTTTCTATCTTAAAAATGTGTTATTTTTAAAACACATTGATAATCAAATATGAAAAATAAACTGATGCAAATACAATAAGGTCCCATATTTGAGATTATCGTTCAATTACTGAAAACAGATGACAGATAACAACAAAATCACTTACTTCCTTAATGGGAGACAGTGGTTTCTTATCTTCAACAATTAACGAACGCACTCCACTGAAATTTTCTGGGAAATACACTCTGCCGTTTCTTATATCAGTTCCCCAGTAAGCAGGAATCTTCACTTTTTTGCGTCCATGCTTTGACTTTTTTTTTCCTAGTGAAAGTATAAAACTCTTAGCATCATTTACACAGGAAAAGAAATAACTTAACTTAAAAACTAACTTAAAAAATAATAAGCATTTTTGCAATCTTAGACTATATAGTGGTAAATTATTCATATTATGCCAAAGGCAAAAACTTATGATTTTGGCTTCTTTTACACTACTTTTTTCTCTCTTCCATATTCAAGCCATGGAAGAAGGCAGGTTACTGTCACTGCAGCTCTGGGACCAGGGTTTTATAGGTGGGTCACAGACAAAGTAAAACATTCTTGCTTTCTTATTTTTGTTAAAATTATTTGGGAACCCACATGTTCATCCTGTACCGTAGATTTACTTTACTGGATTATGGAGTTATTAATTTTTGAGTTAAATACATTTCGTAGGATCAATTATCAAGTACATTGCATATATACATGAATAACTCAAATAATATGAGAGATTCTGTCAAGGTTCAAGATATGCATGCAGCATTTTATTAAAGACAAGAGAGCAATGAAGTACTCTCACAGGGTGACCCCGGTACAGGAGGCAAATACTGCTACATCTTTACAGTAGTGTGGCCAGAGATGGAATACTGGCATGTCACCCAACAGCATGGGCATAATCTGCCGAGGGCAAGAGGGGGCATATGCCACCCTAGTTTTTCAGGATCAGGGCAAGACTTATCTTTTGCTCCTCCAGTTTTTTGCGTTGTTTTGTCGTTAAGGGCCAGTTTTTCAATTTCAAAATTTTTTTCTTTTTTTTTTAACCATTTATGTGCTACATTGAATGCAAGCTAAAATAAATATTGAATAGTTCAAACTGCACTGACTTATTTTTTTTTAAGTTCATATAAGTAATTTCCTATTTGTGTCTTAACAAAATTTTTAATGTCGTAGTCAATGTTCAAATAAAGCTATTTGAGCCTATTTTCCTTTTCCATTATATAGCTGTTTATATACTCATGTGGGATAGATGTCTTGATTGCTGTCACGAGACTTTGATCATTTTCATTTTCTAACATTAATAATATAAATACAACTCCCTGATCTCAGCTATATTGTCTTCTATTTCAAGGTACCAGGTACATATTAAGTGATTCACGGTGACATTGAACTACACAGAGTTTCACTGGGAAAATTTATTGAAAACATACATAGAAAGAATGTGTTTCATTTCTAAAGTAATTGTTTAATAATTTTTTTATGCAGTGAGCAGAAAAGTTGCAATTAGATAGCCATACGGCAGTTACTTTAAACGGAATAGAAAAACTTGCCGTCATATTCAGTTTTTCAATATCCACTTGTGTTTGTGTCGTTCACATTTTAAGTTAAGTATAACTGGAGCTTACGGGGGAAAAAGAAAATATACTTTATACAGAAATTGAGACAGAGCTATCAGAAACTTGAAATTTTTTTAACTTAAAAAATACTAAATATTTTTATTTTGGTATTTAATTGGAGTCCCCTTTGAATATGTGTAAAATTAAAAAGTGTGTTTCATTTAAATTGTACTGATAAATTATCTGGATTCATCTTAAACCAGTATGAGTGGGATTTAAATGTGATCGAATTATCGACTAATTGCTACTAGTTTTACAAAGTTCTGAAATCTCACCAATGATTAAAGTTTCTCATATGAATTATTTTTCCCTCAACCTCTTTCAAATATCTTAAGTATATTAACTTTTTTAAAAATAAAGTAATAATAGTATTCATATTAAAAATAGGGAATGATTATTAAAGTTGTAATAATCAAATGCAATAAAGTGGAAATATTAAAAAAGCTTGCCCAATTTGTGCCGAAAATATATTTATAGTATTAAGTGATAATTGATATACATTAAAATGAATACATATATATGTGTGCTTTTAGGAGCATGGTTTTTATTTAGGCTGTTCTCAAATTTATACTGGCTTCTTTTGGATGCATTATTTATTTAATTTTTGTTTGCAAATGTGTGAAATTGTCAGGTATTCTTATTAAGAAATTATGTGTAATACATCAGTTTTTCATTTTCCACTAAAGGCAGAAGATTTTTCAGAAAATGCTGTGTGGGCGTTTCAAACCTAATTTTGCATGCAACAAGCATAGGAAAAGAAACAATCTGCCACCATGTGACAATAATTGCTTATAACTCAGTATGTAATTTGTAGGAACATTTATAACATTTATCAGAAAATAAAAAAAGTTATTTGATTACAAATCCATTTAATAATCATGCCTGCAAGTATCATGCCTTGATGCTAAAGAAATGAGTCAGAAAAGTGTAAAAAAGTTTCACATTCTTGAGAGGGAATTATGCATGTGGGAAATGTTTCATGCCAGCCAGAACTTATAGAGCTTTTAAATCAAAAAAGAAAATTAATTTGAACATCCACCATCTCCTTAATTTTTGTTAATGTAATTTAATTTGTCAAAGTTTAAAAAGTCTTGGTATAGTATGCATTTTGTTTTCGTTTATGTTGGTTACTAAAGCAAATATGATTTGAAGCTGTTTAGTTAAAGCTTAAAATATAACTTTCTTTTGGAAATATTAAAAATATTTATTTTTATTGATTTTATTAAAAATTTTAATTAATCTTGTTAATAAAACTTATAATGTCGTTTATCATGAATCCTTCGATATTGTTTGATAATGTAAAGTTTAAAAAAACAAATAGAATTAGCAGTCTTTAACACTTTCCAACAAAGTTGGAAAATATTTATGATTTCTGTTTACTCGACCTCCCCCCATTCTTTTTTTTTTTTGGTCTTCACACCGACTTTCATAAATATACAGAATTTCCACTATATAGATATATGCTATTGAGGCTTTTTAAAGCAAACAACATATTATAACACAAATCTACTGTAACATATTACGGATTGAGGATGAAGTTTGCAGCTGTTATAACTCATTTACAGGAATTCACAAATTTCCGTTACATTATGGACTATGGGGAAAAATCGTTTGCGGTACATTTTAGTGATGGTATGAGACATCAAACACTATGAAATTGATATGTGTCACTGAGGTTGGCTACAGCCTTCTTTCTGAGAGTATGAAGTAAGTAGCATATATCGCTCACCCGCAAGAAAAGTGACACATCTCGCAAAAATTCATTTTGCTTTTTATTGCACTAACATGTCTGTCATAGGTGTGTCTTGCTACCCAAACAGTTTCATAAGTGTAGTTATACGGAAAATCCCTTTATTACACTATATGCCCATTTGTGACCACAGAAGAGGGGTGGATTGTGTGGGGAGGTAAAATTACCCAACCCTACAAACCTCCTCATATGTCTTCATTCTAAATGGTTTTATGATTTTATGCATGTTTTCATTCCTTCATGCAGAGCTAAGTGCTGCATTTTCATCTTATAATAAAATTACGCAAATTTTCTTTTGCCTCTCCTGTGAAATTTACTTTTGTCGAGATATGTGACTTTTCTTGCAGGTGAGTGATATGTAAGTTCATTTACAGGACTGATCATGAATCATAATCGCTGAAAGTGTGTTTCAGCTTCGATATGCATTTTTAAACTTGATTTTTACTGAATTACATAGTGAGTATAAAGCTTACTGATCATATACAGGGCACGAAAGAAATCATGAGTATTTCAGCTTATGGGCGAGAATTCCTTAAGTAGGTTTTTAACTATGTTAGATATTTTCCAGCTTAATTATATTTTGTCATACTGAAAGGTGTTCATAGAATATAAATTCATATGGCAGCGCAAAAGAAATGCTGGTAATGCATGGTACACTGTAAATGCATTTTTAATTCTGTTGCACATTTTCCATTCAAATTAAATTTTAGTATATCATAAAATCGCAGCCATTCTTTCCTGAAAATGAGCTTTCAACTATTTTACACATTTTTCAGCTCAACCAAATTTTACTGTATTCATGTATTAACACATTGTCATCTATAAATAGTAATTCCACAGAAAAACTCTTAGTTGTTTTGGATTTTTCAGCAGATTTAAATTTCATTATGCAGTATGCTCTATGGATCATATACGGGGTTGCACAAAATAACTCTGATACATTACCTGCTCTGGAGAGAAATTCTTGAAAATAGATTTATGCATTCTGTGTTTTTAAAATTGTTTATTTAGATAGCTCCTTTCATTGAATGAAGGAATGAACTTTCTTAACAGTATTCTAATAATACTGGAAAACATTTCATAATTTATAACCAATGCATGAGCTTTAGTTCTTGTGTTTCTTCACTTGAAACATTGTGAAGAGGTAGAGTTCAAAATTTAAAGACAATATTAATTTTCAAATTCTTAAGCTAAAAAATAATCTGTGTATCCTAAAACGCATCACAGCCAAATTTCTGAGTAATTTCAATCAGAATGCTAGTTAGATATTTTTTTTAAATTTTTGTTAAATAAAATTTATTGCTGCCCCGAATAAAGGGTTTAAACATATTTATCTTACCAACCCTTTACTATTACCCCTTACCTTCACCACAATTTAATACAATCTTCATAAACTCAAGGCTTTATGAAATTTTTATTAAGTTTATTTGAATTTTTTTCTAATTAAAAATTGTATCAGACATAACAGATATAAGAGTTGTGCACTTAATATTTTAAAATATTCTTTAAAAAAAAAAATATATATATATGAAATGTACAATTTAGGAATTTATTTTTTTTGGAGGGGGGGGGGGGTATTCGTTTGAACATTTGAAATTTTGTTTAAATATTAAAATTTTTAAGTACTTAATTTAAGTGTTTGTGGTGATGGGGAGGGAAGTTTAATTTTTCGTAAAAGAACTTCCAAGACTTTTGCCCCGGAAGTCTTAGATCCCAAGTTATAGCCTGACAGATTTGACTAAGTGCATCGAGCCACAAATCTTTTAACTTTGCACAATTATAACCCCAAAGAATACGTCACTTAATGGATATTTTGCATTCAAAATCAGCCCAATGATTCATTAGCTTAAGTAACAGAAATTTTAACGAACAATATCATATGCCAAGGCTGGGCAATGGGAAAGTTATATTTAGAAAAAGCAACGCAGATGTCAGGCATGGATTTTAATATTATTATGATATGTTTCAGGCCAAAAAGACATTTGTCTTGACTGTCAAACGGAGAATTAACAATCAGCGTTTAAATTACTATGCTACAACAGGAGCATATGGTCAAAGATTATCTTTTTTTTATATATTCATTAACAGAAGGTAAGTATGCTCACACAGTAATGATTAACAATGAGAAAAAGATTTGTTTTTATTTATTTTACTGGCGGTTTTGAGTGAGCCTGGGATATAAAGTTAATGTAATTTATTAAGTGCAAAAAAGTTGATTTGAATAATTGTGTTAAAATTAATCAAGTGTATTACATATCCAATGTTTATTGAAGTTCCATCACTTGTGATTTATCCTGTTGAGCTAATTCAAATAACAAATCAGATATAATAAAAAAAATTTCTGGGTGAATTATGTGTGTGCCAGATTTGTCCAAAATAGCTGTTGGCAGAGCATTGGCCACTTTGGCCAAAATTTCTCTGGTTCGAATCCTGGCCGAGGCACTTTTTTATCCAGTTGGGAGAATTATAACTGGTGTGATTTATTTACAAATCAGAATAATTATGTTAAAATTAATCAGTTGATTACTCATTTATTATTATGACAAAGCAAAAAATAAGAAAAAAAAAGTATATTATTGTCACAAAGGGAGGGAGGGCAGAGCAAACATTTCAGACGAAGAGAGTTTAGATGATTTATTGTTACTGCAAAATAAAAATGGCAGAAAAATTACAAAATATCAAAATGTTTCAAAGAATTTAAACAGTGTAATAGGAGAAAGGGAGAGAGATTGATTATTTATTTTTACTGCAAAGAAACAAATGGAAGTTTAAAAGAGTTTAAAAAAATATTAAAAATTTTAAACTTAATTTGCTGGGAGAGAAGCAAAAATTTTTAAGTGTAGGAGGAAAAGAGGAGGAGGTTTTTGGGATTATGCAAATTATTTATTGTTACTGAGGAAAGAATAGAGCAGAAAGCATTGGTTTAAAAATTTGTAACATTGTATACTGGTAGGAATAAATAGGAGGGAAGAATAAAACATTTATGGGGAATTTAGATTATTTCCTAATCAAAAGGTAAGAAAATGTTTTAAAAATTAAAGTTGTAAAGCTTTGAAATCTCATTCCAGTGTCTAATTCTCAGTCAAATTCATTCACATTTTAATTTCAGCCACTTATTTCTTTAGGTACCTTATTTTCACAAGAATATAAATTATTTTGAATATTTAAAGCCATAAAACAATCAGATTGTTACTTTTTGGTTTTTGAATGTGATTTAATTTGTGATATAGATTTTCCTTTATGGTCACAAGTTTTTTACAGCTGCTCTCAATCTAAATTAGATTAAAATGCCAACTTAAAAGATCCATTGCCATTACAAAACATGGAAAACTAGAACAACCCTTTGGTGATGAATTTAATAAGTGCAGTCTGAAATGTCTGACATTATATATAAGAAAGCACTATTACAATATCTTACTAATTTCGAATGAGTTTAATATTTAGAAAATGAAATATTGAATACCACTGCACTTACAAACCTATAATAGACTTAAAAAATGAACTTGAAGAATATCATGGATATATAAATATATATATGTCAGTGACGGGTTAAGTTATCGACTGAGAGCAGTGATGCATCCAGAAACAGCACACACATAGTAACCAGGCAAAGTCAGCAGTTAATTGAGCTGACAGTGTCGAAGTTCTCTAACAAGGAAAAGGATTGTGTCAGCATTTTGCGGCATACCATAAAATTAGCCACGTTGCACGATTCCCTTGTTGAAATGTAGCTTGATCAGCAAGTATTTTCACTTAAATACTGTCCAAAATGCTTTGACTGGACAAACGACTTCAGCCTACTCATGGTTACGGTTGTGCAATGCCTCGACTGCACCTGTAAAATCCCAACCATTCTTGTATATACTGTACATTTAATCAAGATCTATTAAAATAAGTATAAAGAATATGAGTTTGGCCACTTGATATGTGAGCTCGACTGATTGAATTCCCTGCAAAACAAAAACTCCCAGATGATGCCACGGATGCCTAAATTTCCATCCTCCAAGAACCCCTAGACGATGCCAGCTTCGATTATCCTCCGGTTCCATCCTAACCAGCCCTGATGACACCTGAATCTCTACCCAGTCCTAACCGATGATGCCTAGCCAGCCCTGACCAAACAATGTTTTTCGGTACCCGATGTCAGCAATCCCTCGACAGCACCTGAGTACCAGCCCTCCAGCACCTAGTTCCGGCACATACCAGCACCAACTCTTACTGTCCTGGATCCTAAGAAACACCAGCCTTAAATGTGCAACACCGCCCAGCATGATGAGACCAGAAGAAATTGCTTTTTGCCTAGCCAGGACACAGCCCAGATGAAAACCTATCTTTTTCGCCCCCATCGTATGAAGCAAGAGCACGGTAGAAAAAATGACTAAAGAAGATAGAAGATTGACCTATTTATTGAAAGTTTGACGTGAAGTAAAGAAAGAAAAAGTGAGAATGAGTTATCGTCATAACGACATCTTGTGCAAAGCGTTAGATGTTTACTCTTTTTCCTGCCTTGGTAGATAACGGATTCAAAATCAAGTGAGTACAGAGAACCTTTTTTCTTTTCCCCAATAGAACTTTCTGATTAATTATGTATTTAGAGAACAATCCACAATTAAAATACGCTTTAAAATTAGCGAAGGCTAATAAAATTAAATTATTGCACCAATTAATTTTTGGCATAGACGAAGCCAGATCAATTTGTAGAAATTTACGTAAATTTGAAGGCTTTACTTTTGATGTGGGCAGTGATGAATTCACAACTAAATTACAGGATATGACTGATAAATTTTCGAAATTAGAGTTAATAGCAATAGCAAATTTAATGGCAATTGAAATTGATGGTAAGGATAAAGAACTTGCTCATCACATTCTAAATTCATTAACGGATTTAGAAATGTTCGCGAATTCTATTAAGATAGCAACAGATTCGGAACTAGAAGATGTTACACACGAGGACCCCCCCTCTGCAACCATTCGCGGTACAAATACAAACTCAGTAGCTGCAAGAACTACTGAACCGATTCCCTCAAAGTCAGTAATTTCATTTTACAGATTTTGAGAATTTAATTCCACCTTTTCGCGGATCACACACAGAAAATATCATTAATTGGCTCACACATTTCGAAAATTTAGTGCAATCATTTGCACTTATAGAAACACAGAAATTTATATTTGTAGAGCGTGCATTAAAAGATTTAGCACTATTATTTGTGCAAAGCAAACCCCACATAACATCCTATGATAAGCTCAAAAAAGCATTGCTCTTGGAATTTTCATATTACTCGGCTCTCGTGCACATTCATAAATTATTAGCATCCCATACATGTAACCAAAGAGAAAATCTAATACAGTATTTTTTGCACATGCAAGAAATTGCGAATAATGGTAATATTGACAACTCCCTAATGCATTACGTGATACAAGGAATTGATTGATGCACCGCAAAATAAAGCAATATTGTTTGGATGCACAGATATGGCACAATTTTAGGATAAACTTTTGATAAAAGATGAAATTTGCCAATCCACCCGTGGGTCACATACACGCATACACGATTTTACGCCAAAACTGCATGGGTACCACCGTCCAGAAATCAGACCAAAATTAATTGCTATAATTGTGGATCCTTAGATCACATAGCAGCAGTTTGTAGCAATAAAAATAGAGGCTCCAAATGTTTTTGATGCTCATCCTATGGCCATAAAAGTTTCAACTGCGGAGAGCGAACCATGGAACGTAAGCCGGTAAATGAAGGCATGCCCCCCTCCAAAAATTCACTTATTAGACCTACATAAATCTCATACAAATATGACAAAATTGGTAAAAATAGCAGACAGGCCGCCCTAGTGGACACTGGTAATCAAATCACAGCAATTAGACATGATTTCTATCAATTAATTGGTTCCCCTCCCTCAAAGAAGAAAGTATACACTTGGAAAGATTTGGTGGTTCTAGTCCAAAACCATTAGGATCTTATAATGTGAATATCCAGATAGATAACACCCCATTTTCAACCATAATCTATGTCATGGATTCCCCACACATGTCCATCCCCGCCATTATCAGAGATATACTGGCACAAGGTACATTAATTTGTAACGAAAACAGAATTTTCCTCAAAAAACCCCACACTTAGCCGTTAACTACATTGGCATAAACTAGAATCCAAATTCCGTAGAGATAGACCCCAGAGTAGATAATTTTAGGTTAACTCAAAAGAGTGCAAATATCCCAAAACATAACGAAACGGCATCAGTACTCACTAAACCTATTGTAGAAAACGTATCCTAGTTAAATTCCCCCCCCCCCCCCCCAACCAAAATTTGCTTACCTGAAGAAGCAAAAACGCCTAAATTAAAATCTCCCCCCTTAAATCTGCAACAGCACGATCTGCTGGAAGAAACCTTTCCTACAGGAGTGAAAACAAATATACCTCCCAATAGCACGCTCCCAATCTCACTAAATTGGCAATATCCATAAATGTACTAGTGATAATTATTATCTGTATATTGACTCACTCTCTCGTACTCACATCGACACAACCAGATGAAGTGCCTCACCAGATTGACCCACTTTTAGACTTCATAATATATGCTCTATTTCAGACTTTCGGCAGTATGATACTTACTCTCGCCCAATCTAACGTGGCCCCAGTAATGAGAAAAAGCAGAAAATAAAAGAGGCAGAAAATCTGTATCTGTCAGCAAGGTGCTAAGATGTTTATATCCTAATTGGAAACCTTTTTTTCCCCTCTCTTCCTCAAAAAGTTCAAGTTTTACTGTCTCACTGTTCTCGTTCACCAACTGTTGCCAGCATTGTACAGATTAGAATGTTTATTTTATCTCATTTCATCAATAGTGTGTACATATCTTTTTTTCCAGTGTTATACAAATTGTGTGTTATAGTGCTCCGTTTACAAGTGTGTAAGAGTAACGAGCAACATTTTAGTTATTCCAGTTTTTTTTTTTTAATATTACCACACAGCATTAATCTTTTTTCCCCTTCCAGTTCAACTTTATATTATGTGTTTGTGCATATAGGAGGCATGTTTTTTAAGTAAGTACCGTTTTGGAATTAAAAAAAGACGTGCAAAGATATCGCAATAATTTTATTTTTACATGAAAGCCTGTACCTTCATCTACTTTTCTACATAATTTCCTTGATTATTGAGGCACTTGTCCATAACGTGGCACCAGTTTTTGAATACCCTCCTCATAAAATTCTGCCACCTGACTTTTTAACCACTGTATCACAAATGTTTTGACTTCATTATCGTCTTGAAGACGCTGACCATCCAGGTGTTTCTTCAAGTGCAGGAACAAATGGTAGTCGCTGGGCGCCAGATCAGGGCTGTATGGAGGATGATCTAGAGTTTCCCATTTAAAAGATTTGATGAGATCTTTGGTCTGATTAGCCACATGTGGACGGGCATTGTCATGCAGCAAAACGATACCCTTACTCAACTTGCCACGTCTTTTGTTCTGGATTGCACGACGCAGATTGTTCAATGTCTCACAATAAGACGCTGCATTGATTGTCTCATTATGAGGCAGAAACTCCACTAGCAATACTCCTTTTTTGTCCCAAAAAACTGTGCACATAATTTTCTGGGCAGAAATTGTTTGCTTAAACTTCACTTTTTTGGGTGATGATGAATGTCGCCATTCCATGGATTACTGTTTCGATTCTGGTGTGACGTAGGCCACCCATGTTTCGTCACCAGTAACAATTTGGTCTAAAAAATCTTCACCTTCATTGTGGTACCGCTCAAGAAAAGTCAATGCACTGCCTAAACGTTGGGTTTTGTGCAAATCCGTCAACATTTTTGGAACCCAACGTGAACACAATTTCTGGTAATGCAAGTTCTCAGTCACAATGCGATACAAAACACTACGAGAATATTGAGGAAAGCAGTCGCACAATGATGAAATTGAAAAGCGTCTGTTTTCTCTCACCTTTTCGTCCATTTTCTGCACCAAATCTTCATTAACGACCAAAGGATGCCCACTTCGTTCTTCATCATGCACATTTGTGCGGCCATCTTTAAATACTCTCACCCATTTCCTTACCATTCCATCACTCATAATGTTTTGTCCGTAAACTTCACAGATCTCACGATGAATATCGATCGGTTTTACGCCTTTAGCACTAAGAAATCGTATAACAGCCCGTACTACACAATCAGCGGGACTCACGATCTGAAATATGAGACAAATGAGTTTCACTTTTGATCAACTACTTGGCTCTTGAAATATGACAGATCTTGGAAATTGTGAACTAGATCACATGATTCATCGATATCATTTTCAAGTTCAGACTTTACCAAGAACAATAAGAGTGATTATCTCTGGAGTGATTTTAAGTATTTAGAGGTGACGTGATCTCCAGTGCAATACCGTTTTTTTTTTTTATCTCTAAAAATTAGGAAAAAACTTCTTTCTTTTTACATAAACTGTAAAATGCTGATATTTTCCACAGACTATTAGTTAACTTTCCATTTTGGGAAAGACATGGAAAAAAGAGACTATTTTTTTTCGTTTCCGTTTTGAACATTTTCAGACTGTTCAAGATCTCAGTTTGTATGTTGTTATTCATATCATTATTTCTTATGTAAGTGTTTTCAGATGCCTATTAATGTTTATGTTTAAAGATGTTTACCAGGGGAAAGACAGATTTTCCCCCCTTTTTTGCTTCCTCTTTCTTTGGAAGTCATAGGTTTTTATTTTAATTTAGAATTTTTCTTTTAAGATGTAAAGAAATTTAAAGTTCGCAAAGTCATATTTAAAAAAAAAAAAAAAAAAACTAACTATTTTTTGAAGACACATAAGAAAATTATTTTTTTTTCATTCAGATAAGAAGTATTTTTTTTTTCCTCCTGAGACAGTTTAGAAGAAGATATATTTGTGTTTTTTAAAGATGTACCACCTTAATGATGTTAGGTGAATATTTTAAGGTGTATATATTTAAAGACGAAAAGAAGAGATTTAAGTTTAAGTTGAAAAAAGATGAAAATTTTTAAAGATGGTGCAGAAGACAAAAGTCTTCAATGACGTAAAAAGAACAACCAAAAACAATTTTTTTTTTAATTTTAAATATTTTTTTTTAATTTTAAATATTTTTTTTAAAAAGATAGTACAATGTGACGATAGTAAGATTTAGACATGATGTTTTCATATAATTTTTTATTTATTTTTTCTGCTGGAATGAGGAGAAATTTTTTTTTAAAGTTAGACAACTCAATTTTTAGAGACGACAGCTCCAAGCTCCAAGTAGCAGTGACGGGGAAAACTGTAAATTTTTTAGTTTCCTTTATGTTGTATAATTTAGATTTCCTATTGGTATCTACTGTTTTTATATTGATTATTAGTGTATTGTAAGTTTTATATAGAGGTAGTGTTGTCATGTGTTGCTGTTGTAGCGTTACTGCTAGTGACAAGAGGTCTGACCGAAGTTGGATGAACCAAGTGTTTGTCCCCCAAGTGAGTTCCCTATACAGGGAAGTATTTAAAAAGAAAACAGTTTAACGCATCATAAGTAAAGTCGTAAGTGTAAATAAAGATTGGAAAATTATATTTATTATTTACCGTAAAAACCAGGAGAAATGCTGCATTCGTGTAAGTGTCGCACAAACAAAAAATTAACAAATAAAAAATTGGATTTTGCAGAACAGCCGCATCTGTGTATGAGCCACACAATGAAATAGAGTAGCAAAAGATTTGATTATCAAATCAGCGTTAAATGGAAATAAAGCAATAAAATTCACAATAAAAAAATAACAAATTATGATACAACAACAATATACACTTACTGAGGATTTTAAATTTCATATATCAGGAATTTTAATTAAAAATAAACAAAGTTATAAAACAAAGCCTTTGAATTTTTAACTATTTAATAAAAATGAAAAAAAGCATAGAAGAAAATACATAATAAAATGTTAGCAATATAAAATATATATGTATATAACAAAGTCGTCAAAATCGGATTCGTTGCTAGCAGAATCAAACAACTCTAAGGTTCTGTTCAAAAACGCAGCTCACACTGCGCACATGCTTAGGATTTTTTGCCATGGAGTAGGTTTTATCAAAGAAAGGAATTTTAAAATAATTCAATTATTTCATATTTTTATGGCTCAAAACAGGTAAAACCAATGACTAGATTATTTTATCCTTCCAAAACATGGTTTTCGTAACAGGAATACATGCCCATGTTCACTCAGATAAAATACAAATTATTCGGGAAAAACATCACATGACCTAATTCAGCCCGATCAGCATTCAAAACCTGCAAATCAATCTTGCCCAGTCTTCGCACGCATAATCCATAAACATTTTCTGAGCGATTTGATCACGTAATTGTGCTTTTTGTATTTATGTTTTACTGGTTACGCTTTGTTTGGTAGGTTGATTGATAAAGTTAAACAGTTCAATTGGAGATCTAAAAATTTCCAACAAGTTTTTAATATATATATTTCCTTTTTTTTATGGTTGCATATTTTAATAGCATGTGGATAACAGACCAAAATACATCATAAAACATGAGAAACAAATGGCACTCAAAATCATCTTAGTAGCAAAACACATACATACTTATACTTTCAGTAGAAAATTTATAAATATTCTAATCATACTTTATTCACTACAAAACTAGATGGCAAGGGCAAACCCCATATATTTTATCTCTTTAAAAAATATATGTGCAGATATTTTTAGTTAAAATAATGTATATCTATTACATTTTATTTTTATATTTTCCATGTTGATTTTAACCTTATAAAATTATTTGCATCCTAGTCTTAATAAAAATTCACTCCTAAAGTACTCAAAAAAAAAAAAAAAAAAAAAAAAAAAAAAAATTATCCTACATGCAAACATATTTTCACACAATAGTTATTTTTTCATTTGCTTGATATTTATAGCTATACACTATATGGCCATTAATGACCGGAAACTTTCAATTTTAGACATTTTGTCGAATATTTAGAAATATACTTGTCAGAATATATAATACATGATTTATCACATTGCTAACGAAGCACAGAATCAACAATATGAAAAATGTCCAAGCCAGGAATCGAACCCAGAACCCCTGGAATAGCACTCCAAGTGCTCTACTATTTAAGCTACAAGGGCGATGCCCAGCTTAGCATTTTCCACATTTGTTGGTATGCCTTAGAAATGCTAAGCTGGGCATCGCCCTCATAGCTTAAATAGCAGAGCACTTGGAGCGCTATTCCAAGGGTTCCAGGTTCGATTCCCAGCTTGGACATTTTTCACATTGTTGATTCTGCACTTCATTAGTAATTGTGATAAATCACGTATTATATATTCAATAATTTCGAGTGTAATTTCACTGCTGAAAATAATTTGGAAAATTAATTAAAATTATATATATACTTCTCAGATTCTTCTGGAATTTCAGGATTATAAAGAATATGTTTAGCCTCAAATTTATCAACATCGATTTAATAAGGAGGACAATTAGCGGGTCAATAAAAAATCAAAGAAAAATAATATTTGGGATCACCCTGTACATAAAAATGCATGAAATGATATATTGCTGCAAAATATAAATATGTTTATACTGTGCAACATGTTTACTGACTTTTGTAAGAATAGCACGTATATTCATGGAGTTCTAGCAATTTTTTTAAAAAGTTCAAAAAATTCATGCATGTTTTTAGCTTATATCGTGCAAGATTTTCAACCAAATTTAATGTCAGTTTCAGAAATTTGGCAAAATGTAGTAGAAATAATATAATGCAATTGGAATATATATTAAATATTGTATGAAATATGAGCAGTTGTATGAAATAATTTTTATCTGCACATTCACAAACGATAACAAAGATTTTTTTTTACATAAATGTCAACGCTGTGGAACAACTAAAAAAAAATCCAGTCAAACATCACGAAAATTCAGAAAGATATCGTCCATAGAGAGAACTGATTTTTAGTTGCTCTCTAATAGCAGCTGAATGATAAGGGATTTTCCACAAATTGTCGTTTTTAATTAACTGAGTTTCAGAAAAAAGTTAGCATGTAATGAATATCAATGAGCAGATTTGGAACAAAAGCTTTGATTTTGATACTTCTTTTTTTCATGGAATAGGCTCATTTTGGTGGTTATCCAAGAAGAGCTAAAGCATCAATAAAAAATGAAAATTAAAAAAAAAATTAAATTAAAATTCACAATTTGTGGAAAATTATTTATCATTCAGCTGCTTTTAGAGAGAAACTAAAAATCAGCTCACTATCGACAATATCTTTCTGAATTTTCACAATATTTTACTGGATTTTTTTTTCTTTTTTTTTTTTTATGAGTTGCTCCATAGAGTTGACTATCAAATTATGTAAAAAAAAATTCTTTGTTATCGTTCGTGCATACGCAGATAAAAGTTATTTCATAAAATATTTAATATATTTATTTTCCAATTGCACTATATTGTTTCTACTACATTTTGCCCATTTTTCAGAAACTGGCATTAAATTTGGTTGAAAACCCTGCGTGATATAAGCTCAAAACATGAATTCTTTTAACTTTTAAAACAAATTGCTATATCACCAAGAATACATGTGCTATTCTTACAAAAATCAGTAAACATGTTGTACAGTATCCACAAATTAGTATTCTGCAGCGATAGATCATTTTGTGCATTTTAATTTATAGGATGATCCCAAGTATTTTCTTTCTTTGATTTTTTGTTGCTCCCCTAATTGTCCTTCCTATAAAATCCACGTTGATAAATATGAGGTCAAACCTGTTCTTTTTAATCCTGAAATTCCAGAAGAATTCCTTCAAAAATCTGGCATGAAAGTCATCTTTCCTTTTTTTTTTTTTTTTTTGCACTTCTAACTTATGGGGGAAGTCCCTTTAGAAATTTCAAAAAATCGATTGTTTTTTTATATTTTGAAAATATATCTCCAGTATATATTGGCAAGAGGAAAAATCAAAATATTCAATATTAACAGAGTTATCCCACTTTTAGTCGAGCGTGCCAGAGCCCACATGTTGTGCTAGCGAGCCAGAGCATCTCCTACTAATCTACCAAGATTTATCTAGAGGTGACTTACTCCAAAGATGCTTGGGTGGCCATACCCAGAATGCTAACGAAAGTTTTAACACAACAGTTTGGCGGTTATCTCCAAAACACCTGCATTCTGGATTACAAATTGTTGAAATTTCAGCATATATCGCTGCTGGGATATTTAATGAAGGCTACACTTCCATTCTTAGAGTTATAGATAATTTAAATATTGTTGCTGGCACCTATGTCAAAGTTTTTGCCGAAAACACCGATGAGGTGTGAGTAACGAGACAGAACCGCAGGAGTCTTTTTCAGACAAAAGCAGTTCGTACAGCCTGAAAACAGCAGCAACTCTAAGAAAACCAGTTTTTCAAGGAATCTGAAGGTCTATTATATGCACCTGGGATCGCTGATTGATCAGTAAGTCACTAAAAACAGTAGTTTTATTGTGCTGAAACTTTAAACACGATTATCTCAAAACTATGTTTTCAAAAACTGCTCATGCTGTAACGCAAAAAGTTATCGTTTAATTTGGCTGATAATTGGTGAGGTTTTTCTTTATATCATTACCGGAAGAATGTGCCTAAAGTTTAAGAGATTTCGTGTAAATAAACAATTTTGTCTATTGCAGAAAAAATGGACTTGAAATTTTAAAATGTTGTGTCCTGAGTATGGAATAGGGGTTGTCAACAGTTTATGACATTAAAAAACAGAAGCAAAAAATACTGCAGTTTTATACAAAAAGTGACGGCTTGAAGGGTTAAAGAGAAAAAGCACTCACGAAGGGAAATTTTGCACTGTTTATTGGAACTGTTTTTATAACATAAAATTTCAATTAAAATTTTTTTTTATGTTTAGATTTTGGTTATCACATAATTATTACTTGGTTATGAATTAAAAATTGATTAATGGCACTCTTAAGAATATCGGAAGTAATATTGATACTCTCATAAATCCATAATTTTCAAAAATCTGGTATAGTCCCAGTCCTGATGATGCCAGATTTTTGAGGTTATACTGTATTTCTAAATATTCGACAAAATGTCTAAAATTTAAAGTGTCCAGTCATTAATGGCCATATAGTGTATATATTATCTATCACTTTGAAATGAAAATTTTAAAATTAAAACTCTTTTTAATGCAAAATTTTCATTGCGAAATACTTCATTTCTTATATTTAAATAAGTATTTTATTATAATAATAGAAATACATGTGCTTCTGTGTTACTAATAGAAAAAATTATCTTTATCAAAAATATGTTATTTATTATGAAAAATTTAAAGCAACCAATAAATAAAAAATTACAAATGCAATTTGGCGCATGCAGGATCCAAACCCACAGCCTACAGTCTTAAGTTCAATGCTCTAACCATTCAGCCATTAAGCTCACCCTTCATGTCCAACAGATTATCATTTTAATTAGCACCATAATTAATCAAATCCATGATCTGAACCTGGACATTTATTCCATCCATGATAAAGGCCCACTCCATGTTCCTGTCTCCTAAATGCACGTGCGTCCATCTTGAACAGACCCTACTATAATGCTGGCTTCTACAAACCCTGATATAATTCAGCTTATTTTGACTTTGTTCCACAAATCAGTTACTGATTTAGCTACCATCAACCGGGGTTACTTTGGGCCCTGTTTTCCTGGTACCACTCACATTTCCATTATTAAAAAATATTATATATGACTTTTCAATGTTGAAATGGAGTTGTAAACAATTTGAAACAATGAAGAAAACTGTATGGTTTTAAAGAAGAAATTTTTTTTTAAAACTATTTTTAAAGTTTTGGAACAAAGTAGCCCCTGCTTGGGTCTTCTTTGGTCCATTCACTTAGTTTCATATAAAATGAATACATTTCATATGTAAATGAATACATTTTTATTGAAACTCCCTTACAATAGCATTTGCTAATAAATTAACACTGCAGAATTTTAGGTAGATTTCGTAAGAAATACTACCTATTGCAGTCATTACCATGGTGCGACTTTTGAAAAATTCCTTCATAACTTTTCATTATAGGACCCCAGGAACCCAAAACCACCCCTACCTAAAAAGTTTATATATATATATATATATATATATATGTATGTATGTATGTACTAAATTTTGTCCGCACGATAAAAGTCGCAATTATGCACGGATCGTCTTCAAACTCGTCAACAACTTTGAGATGGCCAATATCTCGGCGGGGATTGAAAATGGGCAAAATCGGCCCAAGGGAATGGAAATGGGGAGAGTTCAAAATTTTGAATACCGTCTTAACATGATTCTGATAAAACCAGCTTTTACACAACAATGATAGGAAAAAATAAATATTTTTCGTTGTAGCAGTTGCCAACAATTAAAAAAAGGCAATAAAATTCTCACCACAACAATTGCTTTGCTATTGCAATATTTTCACGTGGAAAATTGAATTAAATAAATAGTTTGACGAATTGAAAACAAATTGAATATTACGTCATAAGTTTTATAGAGCAAGATTTCGCTTGAAAACTCAAAATGAAATAAATAGTTTGACGAATTAAAAAAACAAAACAAAATATTGCGTCTTATTGGAAATAACATGGACCACAGCAGGTGAATATGTAACGTCATGTGAGTTTGAAGAAACGTATTATAACATGATAAAAACCCGACTATGGAAATATTAACTTATTTTAACACTTTGAGGTTCTCTGAATTCGCTTTAGCTGTTTTTTTAAACCTATTTCATATACATGCGTGTGTGTATTTGTGTATATTAGAATTTTCACAAAATGTTTATCTCCCTAGAGCTATTTTTAGTGAAGGAACTGGGTTTATCTTTAATCTTGATTTAAGTTTTGTTGGTGAATTTATTACTTAGCTTCGAAATCTACCTCCGCCTGTAGGCCCGAGCCGGCAGGGATTTTTTTTTTTAACATTTAAACACAATAAACCAATTATCAATATTAAAGAAATGAGAAACAATTTTTGTCATATTATCCTCAGCAACTGAAACAAAAATAATTAATGTAACAATTTGCTACCGTAACATTTGAAAAAAATGTTACTTAAAACATGTTTTAAGAGGTTTGGTTATATAAAAGGCATTTCTAAGTAATTGGGGCTATTTTCGGACCTAAAAAGGTCTAGCACAAAGTAGCTCCAAAATACTAGTTTTCATGTTAGCTTTATGAAAACGTAAACATTTCATGTCAAAATAAAAAGTTAAAGGAAAACTATGATCACAGATGGGTTACAGGTTACTAAAGGTAATATTTTGATACTTACCTTATTTGTAGCTCTTATCCAGTTTGTTTCACTATAGAAAGTTTGGAGAGTTAAAATTTATACATGAAAAAAGTTGTTTACAAACACATCCAATGCTGCCACTGAAAAATTTTTAATTACCTCCAAACTATTGAAATACCCTATAGTAAGGTATAACATATTTTTCAAGGGCAAAAACTCCAAATTATCTTGTATTGTTTGTTCAATACAAAGAATAAAAACTTTTTTTATGAGATGGACCGAAGTAGCCTCGGTTGACGGTACTTCAGTAAGACAGGCTTTTCTCATATTTTTAATCTTTGTATAGATGTGGTGCCCACTGGTCATGCAATTTTCCCAGTTTCATCTCATTTCATTCTTAAATGATTTATTGGCTGATATATCTAGATGCTGTAACTTTTCTGCTAAACTAACCAGAATAACTGCTATGGTTGCAGACAATTTTGCACAAGTACTTTTCAGATTATCTAACTAATGTACTTTCATTGAATCATAAATTAGTAAACCTCTTTGTTTAAAAAAATGCACCTGGTCTCATACAAACTTTCTCTAACCATTCAATCATTACTGCTTCACACATCCATCCTTTTTCATTTATGGCATCATTTGCAAAATTATCTTTTGGGTGAGTTTTATGTTTAAATATGAGTAGAGATTTAACTTTTGTCCATTAGCTGCACATGCTAGCATACACATAAAAGAGTTTCTTGTTTCCTGTTGTTATGATGCTTACACTCTTGTCTCCTTTAAAATGCAGCTTTATTCAGTGGACAATCAAAAGTTAAGATAACTTCATCCATCTTTATTATTTGTGACATGTCAAATTTATTTTCTGCTATTTGATATTTTACAAACTTTAAAAATTCATCCTTTTTCACTTCCCAGTCATTGGGTAGTTTTTGACCAACAGTTGTTTTGGTTCTAACTGAAAGTCCACTCCTTCACAAAAATATGCAACACCAAGATTTCGACATACAAATCAATTTTTCCTTATCTTTCTGCCATCTCCTGATGCATTTTTCATCAACATTAAATTCTCGAGAAGCTGTTTGATTTCCAGTTGATTCTGCTCTTTCAAACACCAATAGAGTTTAAAATCCAGCAGTATAACTTTTTATATGCTTAGGCAGCATTTTTATTAAACAATACAATTAAATTGAAGCACATACAACTGCAAACAAATCGTACGATTCACAGAACAGCAACAGAATTGGTCTGCAATATAGCAGCAATACATTCAAAATAGTCACCCCCTCAATCATATCATGTGATCGCTATTGCGAAGAAAAGGTAAACGCTTCCCTTGACCAAACGCATGTGCACAGTATATTCCCATGAATCCAGAAGATCAAGTTTTGTGCTATTGAAACTGCCAGTGGAAACTGCCTCAGGCAATAATAAATGACTTTGCGAGTTGCATAAGCCAGAGAATTATTATATTGTAGATTTAAAATAAAAATGCACTAAATGTTACTATAAAATTCAATAAACTTGTAAAAATACCTAAAATGGTTACATTTAAAGATTAACTAAATTAATTAAAAGCATGAGTTGCGACCACAAAGAAAATGGCCAATTTCAGCATACAAGTGGCACTGCTCCTAAGCAACTCAACTGAACACAGAAGATGAAAATAAATACTGATTTTTGGCGGTTTGCGTGGTGAACAAAAGTAAAGCCTGGTAATTGAAAATAGAAAATAAAGAAAACATAAAAGAAAAGGAATGGGAAATTAGACAATGTAGTCCCAGCATCTGCAGAAAAGCTGCACCCCAAAAAAGTCTTTTTTTTCTTGTAAGGGCCATGGCACTTCTCCTGGTTTTTATGGCACTAATTTTTTTTTTCTTTAAATATAGTTAAAGTATAAAATGAATTTCTATTTGTTGTGAATTAAATTAGTTATCAAATCCTTCAATGTAAATGCAGCCTACAAGATTATGCAGCTTATCTGATGAAAATTGAATTTTTGTCTCTTGTTTTTCACTGGTGTGGCCTATACAATGGTACAGCTTATCTTTTGGAAATTACAATATATGCACCTAGAAAATTCAGAAATTAAGGCTGTTCTCAAATCCAAAAGGGCAACTTTCTGACATAAGTTTTAATTTATTTTTGTTCGGAAATGCATGAAACTAGTAGATGTTATTCAGAAACTATGCAATCAAGTTGTTTTTCCGTTCTTTTTACAAACACAATAGATCTTTCAAAAAATAGAGTCAAAGTTGGCATTTTGAAATGAATTTCAGCACGAAAGGAGAAAACCCACTCGAGAAAGAAGGAAAAACGTGTTTGTCACGTCATCAAAATCGCTTATAACTCAATAGGTAATTTATGTATCAAAAAATAGAAAACACAGCTCGATTCCAAATCGCTTCCATGGTCAGGCTTTTCAATTTTATATCTTTCTGTTTAAAAATGAATTTGTAAATATGTCAAAACATTTTGCGCTTGTTGAGCACAGCAGTTGAGAACAGCCTTAAGAAAAAATGCTACACCTATGATCATTTTCTCTGTACGAGGGTTAGAGACCATTTCTGCAATATAAAAAACAGACTTTTTAAATTCCCAGTAATTTTCATTTTCACCATTTTTTAAATGTGATTTGTTGAATTTGTGTTTTTCAGGTTTTCTAAATGGTGCAGCCATCCTGTTCTTATATCAAATAAGATACAAAAATTTGAAACAATTTACTATCATAATAAATAAATTCACATTCTTATAAACTGCATAATATGCAAAATATTAATTATTTTTTATTAAACCTTGATGATGTATTATCTTTTCCTTGAATTCGTTGTGATAATCAATATTTCATCTTAGTTTTTGTGGGCCATGGATTTTTTTTTTTTTTTTTTTTTTTTTTTTTTTTTTTACAGAATTTTTTTATAGTTCAGGCAATAGGGAATTTTACCTAGCAAAATTAATGGTAGTTCTGGATATCTGCTTACTTTATGTTTTTTGGGTCGCTGAATCCGAATTTGTAACTTCCCACCAAAATTTCCCCCGGCAACCCCCCCCCCCCCAAATTATGGTAAAATGTCCCCTAAAAAAGGTTTTTATTAAAAAAATCAATTTTTTATTGTTTTAGGGGAAAAGTATCTAGAAATTCAGAAAGTAGGCAAAATTTGCAACAAATTAAATATATGACATTATGACTTAGGATGAAGGGGAAGGGGGGATCTGTCTCGGAACATGCGCTGCAGTGCTGCGTGGACTAAGTTATGCAATTCCACTTAACCCCTCACACGTTTACATTCGCCCTCCCATCTCCCCTCCGAACTTTCTCCACAAGGTTTACTTTAACTTTTTTGGGTCGCTGAATCAAAATTTTTAACTTACCCCCAAAATTCCCCCCCCCCACGAAAACCCCCCAAAATAGTTGTTTTTAACTTAAAGTTCTTATTGTTTTAGGGGAAAAGCATTGTGAAATTCAAAAACTAGACAAAATTTGCAACAAATGGGATATATGACATTATGACGTAGGATAAACGGGGAGAGAGGGGGGCTGCCTCGGAACATTCCACGCCATAGGTGTAGCGTGACCAGAAATTTTTTTTTTTTTTTGGGGGGGGGGGGGCACCAAGGCCGTGAGAAGTGCGCCCTTAGCAAATTTTAAGTTTTGCGCCCCCCCCCCCCTAAAAAAAAAACTTTCTTTTTGTAATGGGTGTAATAAAATTGATTAAGTGCAGAAACATAAATAAATTCTATAATATTTATAACATGAATAAATATTTCGCATTTATTTTGGAACTTTAAAATGTTTAATTTTAATTTAGAAATTCAGAAGAACTAAATAACATAAGAGAAAATTGCAGTTATTTCTTAGAGAGTTCATGATGTTTTGCGACAGGAAAAAAAATGTTCAAGAAAGGAAAAAGAAATTTCCCGGAAAATGATCGGCGGCCAAAAGCTGAATAAATAAACAAATAAAATCATGGTTCGCAGCGGAAATTTTTCGCCCGGGGCGACCGCTCCTATAGCCCCCTCTTTGCACGGCCCTGGGGGGAATACTAGAGGTCTGCATGGGCTACAGTTTTCAGACCGGCATGAAAATTAAAAGTTCCACCCGACCCTGGCCCATTTATATTTTCACAGTTTACGGCCAGGCCCGGTTCGTAAAAAAATTAGTGAAAATAAGCCCAGCCCATAAAAAAAATCAATTAAATCAGGCCCGACTCAATTTCTCAAAAATTCTGATTTTTCTTAACATGCAATTGCAGGGATGCCAATTGCTACTAAACTGCTGCTAAAAGCGACTATTTTCAGAATCCGGCGGCTATGGCGACTATTTCAAGAAAGCAGTAGGTGACTTTTTTTTGGATTTCAGCGACTATTTTTACTGAAAATATTCGGTCTTTTTCTTCAAAGCGCCTGTAAAGTCATCTTCCCAAATGCATTTTTTCAACTGTTGTTTGAGGAGATTCGCGATTTTTTTCGCGACAAATTCCAAAATTCGGGATTCCCCGACCCCCCAAACCATTGACGAAAATACCTATTTATTTCCGAGATCTTTTTATACTGAAGGAGATTTTGCGATTTTTTCCACGATCCTTTGCCAAATTTTGCAGATTTTTCTACTACAGATTGACGAAATTGATTTTTTTTCCTCCACCACTTGTCCAAATTTGCGATGTATATTTTCTGCGACCGATTGATGGTAGTTGCTATTTGTTTCAGAGATCTTTTGACGAAATTCCGTATTCTTTTCCAGTTCGTTTGTCAAAATTCGTGATTTTCTCTTCCTGACTGATTTATAAAATTCGTGATTTTTTGCGCGATCATTTGGTTAAATTCCCAGTTTTTTTTTTTTTTTAAACCAAATTTGCGTTTTTGTGTCCGCGACCATTTGACGAAATTTGCGATTTTTTTCTTGTGATCGTTAAACAAAATTCGCAGTTTTTTGTCCATTCTTTTGACGAAATTTGCAAGGATTTTTCCACGACCGAATGACGAAAATCACCATTTGCTTCCACGACCTTAGGTAAAATTCAAAATATTTTTACAGTTGTTTGAGGAGATTCGCGATTTTTCTCCGCGATGAATTGCAAAATTCGCGATTTTTTCCCCAATCGATTGACGAAAATAGTTATTTCTTTTCGCCATCTTTTGCTACGATTGTTGAAGTAGATTTCGCAAATTTTCCTATGACCTAATGCAAATTTCCCGATTTTTTTTGGGGCGATCGTTTCGCGGTACTCACAATTTTTTCCCCCGTGATCCTTTGCCAAATTTCACATTTTTGTTTCCGGCGATCGTTTCATGGAACTCACGATTTTTTTTCCACGATCCTTTGCCAAAATTCGCAAATTTCTCTGCGACAGATTGGCGAAATTTTATTTCCGGCACCACTTGTCGAAATTCGCAATATATATATTTTCCGTGATCGACTGATGGTATTCACTGTTTGTTTCAGATATCATTTGACGAAATTCGTGATTCTTTTCCACGATTGTTTGTCGAAATTCGTGATTTTCTTTTCAAAACAGACTTACGAAATTCTTGATTTTTTGTGCAATCATTTGTTTAAATTCTCGATTATTTGACCAAATTCGTGTCTTTTCAGAGGTGATTCTGTTCTGAATTTTCCAAAAATTTTAGAAATTTGGGCATATAAATTATCGCGAATTTCGGGAAATGGTCGCCAAAAGAATCAATTTCGACAATCGTTCACAGAAACAAATCGCCAATTTCTTCAAAGGATCGCAGAAAAAACGAATTTTGCCAAAGAATCGCGATTTTCTTCAAGGATTGGGAAAAAACACGAATTTCGTCGAGGGATCGCAAAAAACGCAAGCTTTGTCTAGGGATCGCGAAAAAAACACAAATTTCACAAAGGGATCGCAAATTTCATTAAAGGATTGCCGGAATATGCGAATTTCGTCAAAGGATTGCAGAAAAAACGCATAATTGGCTCCGGGAGGCGATTTCCACCCCTTTCCCTCCCTCTGCTGTAACTTTTTAGAAAATTTACTGTGAATTTCAGTTTTTTTTTTTTTTTCTCTCAGAAACACACCTGCTATCTTTTTGTCCGCGACCATTTGACGAAATTTGCAATGTTTTTCTCTGAATCGTTTGACGAAATTCGTAATATTTTGTATATTCTTTTGACGAAATTTGTGATGATTTGTCCGTGACCGAATGACGAAAATTGCCATTTGTTTCCATGACCTTTGATAAAATTCAAGATATTTTTCCACGGGCCTTTAAGGGTGTATTCCGATCCAAACTGCTTATTTTCTGATTCATTTTTAAATTTATTTTTGCTCTCAAACGCATCAAACTGGGAAATTCTCTTACTTAGAAACTACATAATGTGCCGTGCTTCTCGATTTTTTGTTAAATGCAGAAAATATTGGTAAAAAATGCTGTCAAAATCGGCGTTTTGAACCGAAATTTCCGGAAGCGGGTGATCTGGGGATGTAAAAGATAGTCATACTGAGAAAATAATTGCTTAAAAATCAAATTCTAATTAATTTAGCGAAAAATGAAATCACACGGCACCTTATACAACTCTTCAAAAATCACCCCAGCAAGTTTCATGTTTTTACTTTTAAAAATGAGTCTGAAAATGTCTCAGAAAATTTCGAGCTGTTGAGGGTGGAAAAATATTTTTTCGAATACACCCTTAAGGAGATTCGCAATTTCTCCCCCCGACGAATTACCAACGCATTTTTTTCCGCCAATCGTTTCCTGTAATTTCGACTTTCTTTACACGATCCTTTGCCAAATTTCGTGAATTTTTCTACGACTGGTTGACGAAAATGATATTCGGTATTTGTTTCAGGGATTTTTTATGAAATTTGCAATTCTTTTAAACGATCTTTTCTTTTGTCTACTGTCTGAGGAAGTTCTTGATTTTTTGCGCGACTATTTGACTAAATTCTTGGGTGTAATTTTTTTTCTGTTCGCAACAGTTTGACAAAATTTTCGATTTTCTTTCCGTAATCTTTAGGCGAAATTTACAAGTTTTTTTTTTTTTTCGCGACTGATGGAAAACTTTTTTTCTGAGGTGAATTGTTGATATCTGCAATTTTTTTTCCCGTTATCGAATGGCAAAATTCCCGACTGTTTGATGAATTAATTTTGTGGAATTCTCGAAGAAAAGAAAATCGTGGCTTTCACGAAAAAAAAAAAAAAAAAAAAATCGCGTACGAATCATATGCCTGTGCAAGAAATAAATTTGGAAGATTCCATCCAAACAAATATTTTTATTATGCGGGATTTTCCTTTTTTGTGTGGGATTTGCGATATCCCACACGTTATTTCTAACTCTGCCCCTCAAATAAAACTTTTCTTCCTTCTCTCCAAGAAACTCTTAAATGAAAGGCCTCATGGAAAGAAGTGCCGGGTATGATCTGCAAGAAGTTTTTACTGCTATGTTTCCTGGGGCTGTACATAATTTTTATTGGGGAAGAACCAAGTTACTTCGTAACAGAAACATTAGGGCCTTATTTTCTGGATAACTTGCTTTCTCATTTGAAGAAATCACTCTATTCTTTATTCAGTGATTTGAGTAGAAGCATAAACTGTAAAATAAGATGTGGGCATAAAGTCCTTCCATTGTTATGGATACATTTTTTCTTTGTTTTTTTAAAGTGGGTATGCGAGTATTTTGGCTACTATTTTCGAACAAATGCTACTATTTTTTTTCGTTGAAGGCTACTAAAGCTACTATTTTCAGTGTCATTAGGCAGTGGCAGCCCTACAATTGAGATGCTATTATGAAGTAGAATAAAGGTTTTTTTTCTAAAAAACTGATTTTTTTATTTTTTTTTTTTTTTAAATAAAATAACATCAAAGTTGGACTTGTGATTTCCAAATTCAAAGGCTGGCAATTACAAGACGGATCTATTTAGGCTGGCAATTACAAGACGGATCCATCCCGCTTTAAATCAAGCTGCTTCGAATTAGGAAAAACGCGAGAACGCTACTCGATTCTTAAGCACCTGAATGCTAACATCTGTAATTTTCAGGCAAATATGAATAGAAATGAGTTTATGGATGTGTCAAAAATAATCAAATTTTAGAATGGAGATTTTTGTTTTTTTCTGAAAACGTTATTAATTTAATAAAAGAAACAATTCTGTATGTTCTTACCTTCTATTCCTTTTTCGTTCATTTGAAGCCAGACTTGAATGAATTTAGAATCATGCCGTGCTTCGTGACATCGCTTGTTATTGAGTTTTCTATAAAAATTTCCTGTTTATTTTTGCGTGGCTCATTCATTCCTGAACAGTTTAAAAAATAGTAATAACAACATTTAACTACGATGACATTCCTACAAATGACCAGATCAGACCAAACCAAAAGGTGAGGGGTTAGGTAGAGACGCTCCTATTATCTCACTTTGCATAAGAGGGAAACACAAGTTCAGAGGTCAAAGAAGTTCTTTGTATGACCATGCTACTCACTGCAAATAAACTGCTTGGGTGACTGGACACCAGCTTTGCAGTTGGGAAAAATTTTCCTTCCACCGATCAAATTACAACTACTGACCAAAAATCAATGATTGACCAGCACCGTATTAATGGTTGAGAACTAAAGTGTTTTTGTTTTGGGGAAGAGAGAGTGGGTGAAATGCTATATACTAAAAAGTTTTAAATTTGATTGCACCTTTAAAAAAAAAAAAACAATTGAAAATCACTGCCATTTATTGTTTTTGTAAAAGTCTCAATAAATCACAATCCTAAAATATGTGAATATAAATTTCACATTAATTTATCTGAAAATCCCATGTATAATGCACAATCACATATCCTTTTAAAGCAATGACAAATGAAGATTTTTAATAATTCGCACAATAAGTACAACCTTAATATCAATCGTACGTTCAGGGCTGAAACTAGCCTTTTTTTGCGCCAGGGGAAAACATGAATTTTTGCGACCATCCCTTCCCTTCATCTCCTCACGCACAATAAATATTATCGACCTCAGGTACCCTATGCAAAATACATAAATAAAATTCATAAAAAATAAAAATCATTTAATAAATAAAATTAGAGCAAGAAATGTGTAAACAATGCTCTCATAGGATGAACATTAGAACACTAGTCACGCGAAGAAACTGGAACGTTAATGCTAAACGTATGGGAGCGATCTTTTTAAATTTTCTCGCTTGCATATTAATAGTTTTAAATAATTTTTTTTTTTTTTTTTTTTTTTTGCTTAGAAAGCTGAGGTTAAATTCTAACCGGGTTAGTGTTTACTTTTTAGATTTTGGTTGCAGATTATTTTTATAAAGTTACCTTTACTTCCAGTACTGGTTTCAAAACCTAAAAGTAGGGCAACGCTAAAGATCAATCTAAACTATCCTAAGAAAAAAAATAATTTTAAAATATTAAAATCCAAACGAGAAATTTCAAAAGAATGCTCCCATAGGTTTAACATTAGCTTGTGAGTATCTTTACATTTCATATATATATATATATATATATCTATATATATATATATATATATATATATATGTATATATATAGATAGATAGACATATTGTATGAATCGACAAACAAAATCTTCATTTGGCGCCCCCTTTGCCTTTGTTCTAGTGCCTGGGGCACATGCCCCATCTGCACACCCCCTTAGTTTCAGCCCGGTCTATATTCTTTAAAAACTTAAAAAAGGGGGTTATTATTCTATCTTGAATATATATTTCAACCCTTAGTTTTTACTCAATGACAGTTGCTCGACCTCGCGCCATTTGAGACCAGATCTGCATGTAAATAAAAAGTAATTTTAGTAAAAAGCATGGGCGACATTTTCAGTTGTCACGTACGTAGAAATGGCAAAAGGACAAGAAATGTAATTTGGGGAGGTAAAAGCAGGGGTGGCTGATAGCATCCTGGGTGAGGGTTTTTTTTTTTTAGTCATGGGCAGTCGCCCAAGCTCGCCTCCTCTCTCTAAGACTGGATTTGGTTGGTTGCAAAAAAGAATTGCCCCAAAAGTAATGCAAAAAATAATGCACCAAAAGTAATGCAAAAAACTATTGCATGAAAAGGAACAGAGCGGCATTTTACAATCTCCGTCTAGGGTGGCAAAACGCCTAGAAATGGCAAAAAGAAGAGAAAAAATCATTTTGGGGGAATAAAGGCAGGGTCGACTTATTTAGCCATGGCACCCTGCAAGAGATTTTTTACTGTATCACTGCAAATGCTATAGGGGAGACTAGGGACGGCTGACCATATGGGGGGCTTGACCCACCCATCAATTTTCATATTTAAAAGAATGTCAGAGTTTTATCAATAGGTGTCAACCAAAGCTATTTGAATGCTCAAACAACAGTCTTCGTTTCATAGAGGTAATCGAAATAGGTGTGGAAAAATCAATAGTGAGGCATTTTCAACCTAAAAGTTGTGTTTTTTAGAAATATTCTGTAAGCTTTTTTTAAATAAATTATATCATAGAAATTTAAGTAAGTAGGTTTTAAGTAATGCAGAAATATTGAGCTTTCATTCCAGGCATAAAGACTGTACAATAAGTTAGGCTTAACATAACAGTGGGGTAATCTTTATAAAAGGTCTATGTAGGGAGGCTTGACCCAGTCAATGCGAGGGAAAGTTGACCAGATGCTCAAAGCTCCCTTAATTAAGTTGTTTTGGAAATCTTTTTATTATACACTGTGCATTATGAAAGGTTAATGGTATATACATAAAAGAATGTAAATTTATTCTGCAAAGCTTCAGTAAAATGGTGTGATGGAAAAGAAAATGGTTAAAACTGACTATAGAAAACTGTGAAAAATTGCTTGAAAATGGGAAAGTTGATAGGAGCTTTTTTCCATTTAAATATTGCTAACAATACGTAAATAGAAACTGTGGGAAAGACTAGAAAGGGCTATACAGGATGAAAGCAGCAGTCTTAACACTTTGAGGGGCAGTGGTGTGTTTAAAAAAACCCTTAATTTTAATTCCGAAACATCACAATGACACCAGAATTTTGCTAAAATCTTTTCATTTAACATATATGTGAAATATAGCCTTTTTCTTATTTCCAAATAAATTTGTTCATAAATTCCGGTGCCATTCATTTATTTCAACATTTTAGTACTGAAAGTACTTTGCCCCTTAAAGTTTTAAATCATATTAATGAAAAATTAAGCGTTCATGCGGTTGCAAAAGAACATGGCATCGATCGAAAAAATTTAGGGAGGTATGTAGAAAAATTTCACCAGGGTGAATACAGTGAGATGAAGTCAAACTATGTGACAACTAGATTTGTCAGATTGAATGTCATAAAAAATAGAACAAGGAGATTAAAAAACCGGGACAGTGGCTCCAAAATCTGGACATAATAACATGAAACACTATGAAAACGGAACCTGTCTCTAACAGAATGCTGCCTTAAATGTTAAAATTTCATTTTCCCTGCTGTACAAGTATACCTGCCCAGACAAATTCCTGTTTAAAACAAAATTTTTCTCCTCTGACTTGCGATTGCGTCTTAACAGGTTTGTTTAAACCTCATATTTTAAAAAAAATATTTTGTTATAATAATTAAACGATGTAGAATGAAGTTATTTTGCTTTTTTTGAACTGATTTTATTTCTCTTTCTCTTCACAAATACTGCAATATAAAACAAAGTGGGTCAAGCCTCCCTTATAGTGGGTCAAGCCTCCCATATGTGGGGAGCCTTGACTCATTATTTTTTCATATATAAAATCAATTATTTTTCACATTTCTTATATGTTACACTGATGTAGTAATTTTATTTTGATAACTGATTGTATAACGAATAAAATGATATATAAAACTTTATTCTACATTCAATATTCAAAAAATAAAAAATCATTTTGTAAAAAGTGGGTCAACCCTCCCTAGTCTCCCCTACTCTTTTTTTTTTTCTTTTAAAAGGTTTTACTAAAACATTTTACTTTGTGCATTCCTTCCAGGGCCGAAACTAGCTATATTTTCACACCCGGGGAAAACATCGATTTTTGCCCCCCCCCCCCCTCCTCTGCAAAGTAAATTTACAAAGAGAAATTTACGAAAGTTTCTAGTAGCGGACTTATTTTAAAATTTAAAATGTGCAACAATAAAATACGTAATATTGAAATACACTGCTCAAAACAATTAAAGGATATTTGAAGTTTTATATAAAATAAAGATATAAACGAAATTTTTTTTGCCGAAAATAGAAGAAGAGGATCACAAATGCAAATTTTTCTGGTTTTCAAACTGTGGAGTATGCAAATTTTGAGTTCGACGTCAAAAACGTCGCTTCAGCGGCAGCGAATGAAATTTGACTTTCAAATGGATAAAAGAGAATGAAGACAAGGATGATCGCCATTCAGTGATTGCTTTGTTTCGATGAGTACGATGTCTCAGCGAAGTCATTTGACAGATTCAGAAGCTTTGAGAATTGTTGGTAGGTTAGAAGGGGGTCAAACTCAAGCCGAAGTAGCGCAAGCCATCGGAGTGTCACAAAGTGTCGTTTCCAGGATCTGGAACCGTTTTTTGGAGAGTGGATGTGCAGGCCGAAGACCAGGGCAAGGTCGTAGACGGGCAACAACGCCCAATGAAGATCGGTATTTAGCGTTAACAGCTCGGAGACACCGAACCATGAACGCTACTCTTCTCCAACAACACCTTCGCTCGGCTACAGGCACCACGATTTCAACTCGGACTGTCCGAAACCGGCTCCATGCTGTAGTTCTGTATGCTCGCCGACCGATGGTATGTGTTAGATTAACATCAAGGCATCGTCGCAACCGCAGGGAGTGGGCAACCGAGCATGTCAACTGGAGGAGAAATGAATGGAGCAATATTCAGTTTTCTGACGAGTCCCGTTTTTCTGTGCATCCGGATAATAGGCGTATTTTCATCTGGAGGGACCGTGGCAGTAGGAATAATCCTGCGTTCGTGCACGAAAGTGTCAGATTTGGCGGTGGAGGAGTGTTGGTGTATGGTGGCATCTCCATTGACGGGCACACTGACCTCTACATCATTCAAGATGGAGCTCTGACTGGTCGCCGATATAGGGATGAGATCCGCAGACCTATTGTAGTCCCTTACGCTGCAGCAATCGGAGATAACTTCATTTTAATGGACGATAACTGGAGGCCACATCGTGCAAACCTGGTGGAGGATTTCCTTTTCGAGGAAGGAATCGTTCGAATGGAATGGCCAGCGTGTTCTCCAGACATGAATCCAATCGAGCACGTTTGGGACGCTCTAGGAAGACGAGTTTCTGGCCGCCAACAACCCCCACAAACTCTCCAAGAACTGGAAAGAGCTCTTCTAGAAGAGTGGGGCAGAATACCCCAACTCATCATTAATAGCCTCATTGAGTCCATGCCTCAAAGGTGTTCAATGTTGCTGGCCGCCCGTGGAAACCATTCTCCCTACTGAAAATGATTTTCTTTGAAGAAAACACCTTTTCTTATTCTTTTTTTCTCATATGCACAAATTGTGTTTTTTTCCTTTAGTACACAAATGTGCAATAAAATGCATTTTTTTCTGCCAAACATGTGTAATTTATTCTCATATAACCTACTATGTCTGTCGACCATGTATCAATCAGCTAAACAGTTTACCAGATACAAAATCCACCTAAAACTGCAATATCCTTAATTGGTTTCAGCAGTGTATATAACCAGCTTTGTCAAATATTTATTCATTAAAACCTGGGGAAAAAAATCTAAAGGAAGTGGAAATAATTCCGCTTTATACAGGTTTCCGTCTTAGGAGGTATAGCAGTTGGTATTCTTTCTGTTGGAACCATGTAGTTTTTTCATTTAAGACACGATTCCATTATAGAGGGATTTCATTTTTCAAGATTTTACTGTTGTTGTAGCATTACAAATTATTACAATTGGGGCACTTTAATGCCATAGTGATATGAGTCACATTGTTTTAGGAACTAAAAATTTAGGATTTACTGTAAGTATAAAAATGAATTCCAATATTGTAAAATATCTTCCTGTACTATCTACATCAGTTTTGCGGAATTATCACTTATACCACTCTTCTTATTTATAGACTGATATGTCTAGATACTTTCCTGAGCTTAATGCTAATTTTCAAATTTATGTCTGACTCAAAACAACAACAACAAAATTATTAAGTTTTTACTTTTTATTTTGTGAATTTTCAACCGCTTGGTTTTTATTGTCCCAGTCGAGTCGGTCACCTTACCTCGCCTCCTTTAAGGCCAGATATGATGATATGCATGTAAAAAAGTAATTATAAGAAAAAGAATGGGGTTATTCCTTTGCTGTCTTGTATATTGTATGCGAATCTTTTTATCTATTTGACGTTTTCAATGCACTGCACTAAGCTTTTCTTTTTTACTTTCAGGCTAGAAAATATTTTTTACACAAATTTCACATGCACATATATATATATATATATATATATTGTATAAAACGGCAAACCAAATTTTCATCTGACCCCTCCTGCACGAGGCGCCCAGAACACATGCCCCCTCTGCCCCCCCTCTAGTTTCATACCCTGACTCCTATCGTTTGTTTTTATTGTACCGGACAATCATCTGACTTCGGCCATAGCAAGACGGGAAAAAGAAAGCTCCAGAAAGAATAGAACAGCCTTCTTGGAATCTTTTCAACAGAAAAGTCACAGTCAAACAGAATCTTCATTTGGCACCCTTTTCGCCTTTCGTTCTGACATCGGGGTACATGACTCGGCACCGGCAACCCCCCCCCCCCTCCTCTCCAGGAAATCGGTTATCGGTGAGGGACAGTTTTACACAGAAGAGAGGAGTAGAGACTGACCTATTGGCCTTGGAAAATGTTTGTGATTCTCCTATTTGCAGCCTTCTATTATAGATGAATCTTTTTATATATTTGTAAATTTTAATGCATTTGGTTCAGTTTTTCTTTTGGATTTTCAGGCTGCGAGACATTTTTATGCAAATTCAATATATATACATATACATTTTTGTATGTAAAGACAAAAAAAATATCTTCATTTGGCACCCCCTAAGCTTTCTGTTCTGGCACGCGGGGTACAGAAGGTTGGGGGTGCACATGCCTCCCCCCCCGACACTACGCCTATGTTCCACACACGCTTTTCTCAAAAACCAAATTTTTTCTAAAAATCAATTTTTTGGTGCGGTTGCCGGGTGAAATTTTGGTGGGAACTTACAAATTCAGAGACCCAAAAAACATAAAGTGAGTCAAAATCCAGAACTAGTATTAATTTTGCCAGGTAAAATCCCCTATTGTCTGGACTTCATCATTTAGTGCACGTAGTGCCGCAGTGCATGTTCAGAAGCAGCCCTCCCCGTTCATCCTACGTCATAATGTCATGTATCCTATTTGTTTCAAATTTTGTCTAGTTTCTGAATTTCGTAATGCTTTTCCCTTAAAACAAGAAATTTAAGATAAAAACAACTATTTGGGGGGTTTTCGGGGAGGAAATTTTGGAGGGAAGTTAAAAATTTGGATTCAGCGACCCAAAAAACTTAAAATAAACCTTATAGAGAAAGTTCAGAGGGGAGATGGGAGGGGAATGTAAACGTGTGAGTGGTTAAGTGAAATTGCGCAACTTAGTTCACACAGCACTGCACGCATGTTCTGAGGCAGATCCCCCCTACCCCTGCATCCTATGTCATAATGTCATGCATCTAATTTGTTGCAAATATTGTCTACTTTCTGAATTTCTAGATACTTTTTCCCTAAAACAATAAAAAAGTTGATTTTTTTAATAAAAACCTTTTTTGAGGGCATTTTACCAAAATTTGGGGAGGGGGGGGGGGAGTGTTGCCGGGGGAAATCTTGGTGGGAAGTTAAAAATTCGCATTCAGCAACCCAAAAAACATATAGTAAACCTTTTTCCAGAACTACCATGAATTTTGCTAGGTAGAGCCCGTATACGGCCTCTATTGCCTGGACTATTAAGACTTACTTTGACATTTGTTTTGATCAGTTAAATATATTGTGCAGGGCTCCAGATAGCTGTGTGTTCCTAAGGACATCATTATTTTATGCTATTAAAATTCACTAATTTATCATTTTAAAAGTAACAAATCCTCTTTTTTAAAAATTAAGTAAAATTAGAAAATAACACCTACAATTTATCAAATAATATGAAAAATATTCAAAGGAAGGGATGAAAAATTGGTAAGATCTGAATGAATAATAAAGATTCTCATTATTTGAACCAATCCAAGTTCTGAAAAAGATGAATTTAATTGCAAATGGCAACCAAACAAATGTAGCTATTAATAAATAATTAACATTTATTTTACACTAATAGCATAAATGTCAGATTTTTTAAGGAAAGACACTTACTTAGAACATTATATGCTCTAACATTTTCAGTTTCCAAATTTTTCATCTGTGTAGAGTTCTGGATGCGCAAAAATGCATCCACAAGGTTTTCAGGTGGAACCTGGAGGAGAAAATTCAAATGTTTGCTTTTTATTTTACTTTGCATGCATTATTACAGATTATTCACTAGTTTTTTTTTTTTTTTTTTTTTTTTTTTTTTTTTTTTTTAAGAGTATTAACAAGATAAATTATAAAAGTATCTAAATTTTGGAAATTTTGTCAAGAATATTCTTTTCAATATTTAATTACTCCAAAATATCTATTTTTGGTTTTAAATAATTCTTTTGATAGTAAAAAATTAAAATTATAAAACTTACATTGACAATAACATGAGAGAGATTAAATTATAGTAGCACCTGCTCTAAGGGACATCTCTATATAAGGGTCAATTCTGTTGGTTCCGGTTTCCTTTGAATAGGAACCTTAATGCATTTACCTCTTATTAAGGGACACTATTTAAAGGACACTGTAAAAAAGTTTCACAAATAAGATAATGATAGAGAAAAAAAAATAACACTTTGGCAGGCATTCAGTTGTCCGCTAGGGCGCACTAAACGGGCCAGAAATCCTTATTCCCGAGTGAAATCTCATAATCGCTATTCAGATGTCCATTTAGCGTGCCCTAAATAAAGATTCGCGCTCGAATTTAAGGAAAGCTAAAACGCTGTCCTTAAGTTAAGGATTGGTAGTTTTCGACGCCATTATTTTCTTCGCACATTTTTAAAAATTGATATTTTTGATTATTTATTGCACAGAAATATAAAAGAAGTTTAAATAAAGCAATAAATTTTTGTTGCATTCATCAAAAATATCTTAAAGGTTTTTTGGCTTCATCAAGTATTTTTTAACTTAACATGCGATGTTTTCATTTCCGTAAACAAACTGTATGTTATTATTAATTAATGTATACTACAGATCTGTAATAGGTATGTATTGCTTTGATTTATAATCTTTAGAGTTTTGTGATCATATTAACATGTAATTTTATATATTTGATCACGTTTTTGTAATTTAAATTTATTATTAGTATTATTTTTTTAATCTGTGCCCTTGTGCAAATTTGAAATATCCTAACCATAAACTGCTGTATAGTTTCATGTTTATTCATAACTAAATTTATTTCATTGCTTGTCTCGATGCTATAAACTATTTATTTTATCGACAGATCGAATACGCTACATACTAAGTTTTATATTTTCTATATTATTAAATATTTTATGCATTCATTTAGCATGAAGTTTGCTTTTAATTATCGCTCTAAAAAAGTTATGCAGGTTAGTCCTATGAGTAAAATGTATTTCTAAAATATTTCTTATTTTGATGAGATTCAATGATTTTGTTTAATTCACAATGTTTCTGCATCTTGGCTTTCTTTCTTTTTAAAAAAATAAATAAATAAATAAATAAAAATAATAATAATAAATTGTAAAACTTAAGGTAACTAAATTAGTATTCTTCAGATGATTATTTGGCACAGATGTCATATACACCCTATATTGGCGCGATTTTTTTTTACGCCAATGTCATATATGCAATGGGTACTTAACTGGCGCCAAAGTGTCATTATTTTGCTTGATATGGTAACCCGATGTTGTTTATGCAGTTGATGTTTTCGCCAAATTGGCATCGGAAAAAAATTGTGCCAATATGAGGCGTATATGAGATCTGTGCCGATTTTATTAATAAAACATACACATTTTATATTTTAAGAAATATTTCTGAAATACATGCATATTTTAATTTATCAATATGCAACTACCTTATTTTCTTTATGTTCCTATAAAATATGTTTTCATAATCCTTCACACACACACACACACACACACACACACACACAAAATGTGTTTATTGGAGTTTTTTACTTTTTTTAAACAGCCAATATTGTCCTTTATTAAAACATTCAATATGCAAACACAAATCTTCCCATTTCTTTCAAGTTAAATAAACATATTGTGAGTCAAAAATTTTACTTAAATGAAATTAAAACAAAACACATTTTATAAATATTGTGTTGATTTAAATTTATAACTATGTGCAAAATAAAATTTAGTTTATACGTATATTTATAAATAATTCCTTACATTGTACTAAACCTTTTATCTTAAACATAGATCTAAAGACTGCTCATTGAGTTAAAAAAATTTTTTTGTTGTTGTTGTTTTTCAGAATCTTAACTTTATGGTCTTCACAAGTTAGAATAGTCTTCAATCTACTCCGTGAACCTGTTGTGGCCAAAAAAGTGTCACAGAGTGCATGGTTTGTATTTTTAAAATCAGCATTCCTCTGTGACACTTCTCTGGACAAATTATCTGCATATTGATGAAAGCTCAATCTCAATGCTTTGCAGTTCTGACTTAATTCTCCATGCTTGTGACTAGCACTTCAGGTATGGCTTCAGATGTAAATATTATATTCTTATTATAAAAAGTTACAAATGAAACAAATCTTAAAATTTTGTTAAGATTGCTTGGTACTTTTCGGTTAGCCGGGCGCCAGTATTATATATACATAAATATGTATGTATATATGCTTATTTATATACATATATATGTACATTAGGGAGGGGCGAAAAAAATTATTTTTTAAAAATCAAAAATGGGTAGGTGCCAAAAGTTGCCTTTATACTAGTACATCAAGTGCGTGAAAATTTTACCGCTGAAAAAAAAAAATGGTTTGAGTCTGCGCTTTTGGTCCAAAAGTCGAAATTTTGGGTAAAATTTGACATATTTTGAAAATTAAAAAATTTCTATAGATATGGTTATTATTTAAAAGTGTTATTTAAACCTTTGTTATGAACGACTTAACATATTTAAATGATAAAACGATATCTTTATTCTGTATAACTGGAGCAAAATTGACAACTTTCGGTAAATGTGACGTTGAAACTTTGTTGTGTCATTCAACGAATTGTTGTTTAGAATACAGCTCTTACCTAGTTGCTTTCAAAACTTCCCAGGACATCTATCTCGACCACACTACCATCTGAACACAATGTTTTATTTATTTAATGTTTTTTATCAAATAATGGCATAAGTTTTAAAGGTGGCAACCTAATCCATCTCTTTTTTGTATCCACAGACTTTGGATGCTGCTGCTGTGATCTACTTCACATATTTTTCTACTGCTTGTGTAAGAGAAGGCAAACAATGTAATGCAGTGGGGATGATATTTATGATCTATTCAGCCATCTATTATCTTTACCAAAATTTCACCCGATAAATGCATATTGATTAGGGGTTCTGTTACCACAACAATTTTCAAATCAATTTGATTTATATAATTTTTTCACTTCAAAGTTCATTGTTGATATTTCAAATTTGTGTACGCCATCTTTTACTCTCATATTTCAACTATTATGTGCTGAGGAGCTAGCTGTTTAATGTGATGGCGATCGTCAGAATATATTGAAATTAGAATTTCCTCTGCGTATGCAAAGCAAACATTGTTCTAAATAACTTTTTTTAGTATTTGTTTTATTCAGTTTTCTGTGTTGTTTAGTAGCTGAATAATTTACCATGAGTTTTTAGATTCCTTCTTTCGATGTGGATTACATTTGATGTTTAACCATCCTGGGGCCAAACTTGGATTGCATAGTACTTTTTGAGTGAACATAGAGACTCTGATGGGAAGTGAGTGCACATTTAAAGGCAGAGAATTCTGTTCATCGTTGCCATCCATTCTGCGTGGGACATGTTTAGAATGAATCATTACAATGGATCACATGCCACCTCAGAGCCCAGTGAATTTCCTCTGCATCATTTATTAGACAAGATCATTGGCAAAAATTAGATTCTAACCCACAGGGATTCGCCAAACCAATTGGAAAATCTTTGTCCACCTGCCATTCCCTTCCTATCTCAATTTTTGAAGCCATAGAGAGAAATTTTGAAACATTATTTTCTGAAATCGAGAAAAGGGTACTCAGCACAGACCAGAAATACCTGCTAGACATTTGCAAAGTTATTTCATCAAAATATTGCTCAGAAGCACTAACGAATAGGAACCCAAGAAACATGTCCTATGCAAGATGGCTCACATAGGCAAATAAAATGTTTTGCCTTTATTATAAGCACTGTTTGACAATCAGAGTCTGTAGGTTCATTCACAAAGTATGTAATCCAAGTTTATGCCACAGGATTGTTTACACCAAATGTAATCCACATCTGAAAAATGAACCTAAAAACTTATGGGAAATTACTCGGCTACTAAACATCACTGAAAACGGCATAAAACAAATGTGAAAAAAAATATATATTTAGGACAATGGTTGCTTTGCCCATCGAGAGCAAATTCCTATTGCAATGCTCTCTGACAATCACCATCACATTAAACAGCAAGCTTCTCAGCATATAAAAAATGCAAGAGGTAGAGTAAATGATGGCATACCCAAAGATGAAATATCTAAATATTAAAGGTTAAAATTCCCGGTCGCCACCGGCCACAGGGCGACTAAATGTAAAAAATTGGCGACTTTATGATGTGCATCTGATCGCCAAAATGGCGATCTTTATTTTTCATGTAATAGTACATGTCAGAAATGCCACTTTTCCGTTTTTTTTATCTTTTTTAATCGATCAGCGATTTCCGCGGAATCGTAAAAGAAAAAGAAAATCGCTTTGATGTTCACATTGAAGGCATTTGGTTCTGAAAATTAAAAAAAAAATCGGCATAAAAGTATCGCGAATTTCGACAAATGGTCGCCGAAAGATGTCAGTTTTGTCAATCGTTCACAAAAAAATCGTCAAAGAATCATGGGAAAAACGAGAATTTCATAAGAATCTCGAAAAAAGACGAGATTTCCGTTAAAGAATCGCGGAAAAAACGCAAATTTCGTGAAAGGAATGCGTAAAAATCGCAAATTTCATCAAAGTATCGCAAAAACCCCCAATTTTTGTCAAAAGATCGCGAAAACCCCTTAAATTTCGCCAATAGATAGAGGGAAAACCGCAAATTTCGTCAAAAGATCGCGAAAAAACGGTAAATTTCGTCAAAAGATCGCAAAAAGACCATAAATTTCGTCAAAAAATCACGAAAAACCGCAAATTTTGTCAAAAGATCACGAAAAACCGCAAATTTTGTCAAAAGATCGCGCAAAAACCTATAAATTTCGTTAAAAGAACACGAAAAACCGTAAATTTCGTCAAAAGATCGCGCAAAAACCTATAAATTTCGTTAAAAGAACACGAAAAACCATAAATTTCGTCAAAAGATCGCGAAAAAATCTCAAATTTCGTCAAAAAATCGCGAAAAAACCGCAAATTTCGTCAAAAAATCGCGAAAAAACCGCAAATTTCGTCTAAAGATTGCGAAATAACGTAAATTTCGTCAAAAAATCACGAAAAACCGCAAATTTTGTCAAAAGATCGCGAAAACCCCCACAAATTTCGTTAAAAGAACGCGAAAAAACCGTAAATTTCGTCAAAAGGTTGCGAAAAAAAGCGCAAATTTCATCAAAAAATCGCGAAAACTGCAAATTTCATCAAAGGATCTTGAAAAACCGCAAATTTTCTCAAAAGTTCGCGAAAAAATTGCAAATTTTGTCAAGATATCGCGAAAAAAAGTAAATTTCGTCAAAGGATCTTGAAAAAGCGGGAATTTCGTTAATCAGGTGCAGAAAAAACACAGCTCCACCCTTCTGACCTTTCAGAAAATTTGCTGTGAATTTCAGAATCGCGAAAAAAAACCCGCGATTTCCATCAAAAAATCGCTGAAAAAACGCAAATTTCGTGAAAGGATCGCGTAAAAACCGCAAATTTCATCAAAAAATCGCGAAAAAAACGCAAACTTCGTCAAAAGATCGCGAAAAAACGCAAACTTCGTCAAAAGATCGCGAAAAAACGCAAACTTCGTCAAAAGATCGCGAAAAAACGCAAACTTCGTCAAAAGATCGCGAAAAAACGCAAACTTCGTCAAAAGATCGCGAAAAAACGCAAACTTCGTCAAAAGATCGCGAAAAAACGCAAACTTCGTCAAAAGATCGCGAAAAAACGCAAACTTCGTCAAAAGATCGCGAAAAAACGCAAACTTCGTCAAAAGATCGCGAAAAAACGCAAACTTCGTCAAAAGATCGCGAAAAAACGCAAACTTCGTCAAAAGATCGCGAAAAAACGCAAACTTCGTCAAAAGATCGCGAAAAAACGCAAACTTCGTCAAAAGATCGCGAAAAAACGCAAACTTCGTCAAAAGATCACGAAAAAACGCAAACTTCGTCAAAAGATCGCGAAAAAACGCAAACTTCGTCAAAAGATCGCGAAAAAACGCAAACTTCGTCAAAAGATCGCGAAAAAACGCAAACTTCGTCAAAAGATCGCGAAAAAACGCAAACTTCGTCAAAAGATCGCGAAAAAACGCAAACTTCGTCAAAAGATCGCGAAAAAACGCAAACTTCGTCAAAAGATCGCGAAAAAACGCAAACTTCGTCAAAAGATCGCGAAAAAACGCAAACTTCGTCAAAAGATCGCGAAAAAACGCAAACTTCGTCAAAAGATCGCGAAAAAACGCAAACTTCGTCAAAAGATCGCGAAAAAACGCAAACTTCGTCAAAAGATCGCGAAAAAACGCAAACTTCGTCAAAAGATCGCGAAAAAACGCAAACTTCGTCAAAAGATCGCGAAAAAACGCAAACTTCGTCAAAAGATCGCGAAAAAACGCAAACTTCGTCAAAAGATCGCGAAAAAACGCAAACTTCGTCAAAAGATCGCGAAAAAACGCAAACTTCGTCAAAAGATCGCGAAAAAACGCAAACTTCGTCAAAAGATCGCGAAAAAACGCAAACTTCGTCAAAAGATCGCGAAAAAACGCAAACTTCGTCAAAAGATCGCGAAAAAACGCAAACTTCGTCAAAAGATCGCGAAAAAACGCAAACTTCGTCAAAAGATCGCGAAAAAACGCAAACTTCGTCAAAAGATCGCGAAAAACGCAAACTTCGTCAAAAGATCGCGAAAAAACGCAAACTTCGTCAAAAGATCGCGAAAAAACGCAAACTTCGTCAAAAGATCGCGAAAAAACGCAAACTTCGTCAAAAGATCGCGAAAAAACGCAAACTTCGTCAAAAGATCGCGAAAAAACGCAAACTTCGTCAAAAGATCGCGAAAAAACGCAAACTTCGTCAAAAGATCGCGAAAAAACGCAAACTTCGTCAAAAGATTGGAAATAAACGCAGACTTCGTCAAAAGATCGGAAAAAAATGCAAACTTCGTCAAAAGATCGCGAAAAAAAACGCAAACTTCGTCAAAAGATCGCGAAAAAAACGCAAACTTCGTCAAAAGATCGCGAAAAAAACGCAAACTTCGTCAAAAGATTGCGAAAAAAACGCAAACTTCGTCAAAAGATTGCGAAAAAAACGCAAACTTCGTCAAAAGATCGCGAAAAAAACGCAAACTTCGTCAAAAGATCGCGAAAAAAACGCAAACTTCGTCTAAAGATCGCAAAATAAATTTTGTCAAAAGATCGCAAAAAAAACGCAAATTTCGTCAAAAGATCGCGAAAAAAACGCAAATTTCGTCTAAAGATCACGAAAAAAAAAAGCAAACTTCTTCAAAAGATCGCGAAAAAAACGCAAATTTCGTCTAAAGATCGCAAAAAAAAACGCAACCTTCGTCTAAAGATCGCAAAATAAATTTTGTCAAAAGATCGCAAAAAAAAACGCAAATTTCGTCAAAAGATCGCGAAAAAAACACAAATTTCGTCTAAAGATCGCGAAAAAAAAAAACGCTAGGTAATAGCTGTATTCAAAAGAACAATTAGTTGTATGACACAACAGAGTGGCAATACCTTTTTTTTTACCAAAAGTTGTTAGTTTTGCTCCAGTTATACAGAATAAAGATACCGTTTTATCGTTTAAATATGTTAAGTCATTAATAATAAAGGTTTAGATAACACATTTAAATAATAACCTTTTCTATAGGGATTTTTTTATTTTTTTGAAAAAATGTCAAATTTTACCCAAATTTTCAACTTTTGGACCAAAAGCGCAGACTCAAGCCACTTTTTTTAGCGTTAAAATTTCACACAGTTGATGTACTAGTATAAAGACAACTTTTGGCACCTACCCGTTTTTGATTTTTAAAAAATAATTTTTTTCGCTCCACCCTAATGTATATATACAACATATGCATATATATATATATGTATGTATATACCAATATATGTGTATATATATATATGTATGTATGTATAGCACTGGTGCCCGGCTAATCGAAAAGTACAGATTATTTTATATAGATTATAAAATAAACAACTGTCTCAGGAACAGTAAAGTGACATTGATTACCAGTTATTTTAGAAAAAAATACTGTTAAAAATCTTTGCTGGAATATGTGGATTACTCAGCATCCTATACCTTATCAATTTATAAAAAAAAAATGTTTAAAATTTAACTTTTTTTCGCTAAATCCAGAGTAAAGTTACTCGCCTTTTTAAGAATGGCTCATATATATTTTCCATGTTTAATACTATTATATTCCATGATTGTTATAGTGTCCAATTTATAAAAGCTATTAAAATTCAATGCAAAAAACCCCCAGAAAACTACTGTTAGCAATGTTACTTCAAGTAGGGGAGACGGGGGTACCTTTGAACACTGTAAATATTTTCCTTTAAATAAATTATATTTTTTAAATATGTACGACAACACTGTACTACTGTTTCAATGTAACAAGAATACAAAGCTTTACTATTTTGCATGCACACTACTGTCAAAGCAAGATATGTATACTTTGCTTTCTTGAATCTAAACTTAACAAAATAAAGTTGTAAGTGTTTTGTTGATAATCTTGTATCCCTAAAATTATAATTTACTATTTAATATCTAAATAAAGATGTTAGCTTTAACTTATAAGGTTTGTTCTATTTAAATTCTCAAACCTAATTGAGTAAATAGTTGTAATGCTAAACTCCATGTGATGGGGGGCACCATTGAACAAATAAAACTGTGAAGTAAAGAGTTATAGACGTATCTAAATATTATTGTTGAAATTTTTTTTAAATATGAAAATTAAGAGATTAAGTGTTATTATGCTTAATATGAAAGTTGTACTAATGCAGGGCTTCAACTACAGGCAAATTCAGGACACACAACAATAATTCATGATTTAGCAGATCTGTCTAACAAACCCTATACTGTTTCATTTACAATGGTAAACATTATTTCTGGATTTCATAAAACAGGGTTTCATCTATTTTATATAACAATTTGAATGTAAATGATTTCATTTTAGTTCAATTTCATGCAAAAAGAACTCTTCATTACATTGGTCAGATTAAATTGCTTAATGTCTTCATAGAAAAGAACATATGATGCATTTTTCCAGACGCATCAGATACCAATTTAGTTGATTTTAAGGATATTATATAAAAAAGTTTTCACAATTAAACAAAATTGGAGGGATCCTCTGTTCTTATCTTAACAATGTGCTTTGATGGATACAAAGTTGGTTAAATAATAAAAATATAGTAATTTCAGTTAAATGTAATTGTGTAATTTTATTCTTATTATTTTATACTTTGGAAAGATACACAGTTTTTAATAAAAACTGTCAATATTTTCATATTTTGTTTATTTGTTCAAAGGTGCCCCTAGCTTGTTCAAAGGTACCCCTATGTGGGGCAGGTTTGAACAGAAAACTTTCATCTTTTTAAAGCCTCACAACATATTTAATTTATCTGAAAAACTGTAATTTTTTATTTCATATGATGCAGAATTACATTCTTTCACTCACAAAATATTTAAAATTCAATAAATATAATTCAAGTAAAAAATATGTGGATTTTTTTTTTTTAATATTCAAAGGTACCCCCCCCCCCTCCCCTACTATGTCAGTCATCTTATTAAGTCAGGTTAATTATTAAAAATTGTTATGTTAACCTGGTATTTTTATATTATAAGCATTATTTGAGTCTAGTTGTAAAATAAACAAAAATGCTTAGTGAAATTCTGTCTGTTAGTGTTATTTTGATTAATTGTTTTAGCAGATAATTCAAAAATATTTATTTATATAATAACTGCAATTTTTTGTAATTAAAAATAATAATTGAAATTCACCCCCCCCCCCCATTTTTTTTAAAGAAATGGTAAATCTTTCAGAGTTCATTATTGCTAATTTTAATTTTATATATTAAATATTTTGCATCTTTATAAAAGTAATATAATTGTCTATAAAAACAGACATTGCATTTTTCTATATGTTAAATTATAGAAAATTAAATTGCCTAAATTAAATAAAAACTCCAAGTATTGCATCGGTAAAACTGATTTTATTTTATTGACAGCCTTTACAGGTTAATATCTATATGTATTCTATTATTTAAGGTTGCAAATGTCTGGGTAAAAATGTTTTCCTCTACTTCTCAGAAAATAAATACAAATTTAGGAGTTGATGCAAGTGCAAGGTTTTTCTCTTGGAGCCCATTTTCTGAAAATAAAAATTATTCTAATGAAATATAACATTTTGTAATGAAAGATGAAATCCGGTGATTCAAATTCAAATCAAGCATTTATTAATAACTTATTTAATCCCTGCTAAAGTTTTCCTTTCTGGTAGAGTTGTTTTGTTTGCAAATTAGATATTTTACAACCTAACAATCACAAAAAAAGTATTTTTTATGGAATGAAATTTTGTGAAGGTTTATTCCTAAATAGTATGTTTTAGTCATGGCCAAAACCTTCTGCTTGAAAAATTTAAACATGAACTCAAATAATTAAAAGTGAACATCTTAAAAATATATATTTCAGGAAATAAAACTTAAAAAGAGTCTGTAAATAATAACAGTTATTATTTCCATTATTTAATTATGTTTAAAAAATATGTTTTACTTTTAAACCATTTGTAATTCAGGAATTACTGGAATTTTTAAAATCTGCACAATTTCCCCTGCTTTCTTTTTTTACATGCTTTTTTCTTTTCAATGATAATAATGAACAGAATAGTAGCAAAATTCAATTTCAAAAAGGGTGCAAAACTAAGAACGGCAAATAACGCGCTTGATTGATTGATCGACAGCGAAGCGATTCTGTGTGCTGATTGGTTTATCGTCTGTGTAATCGGTATCATGTTCTGAAGACTGACGAAGCCAGATCGTAGATAAGGAAAACCGAAGCTTGTTTAGGCAGACCGGTCTGAATAGCATTTTAGGAATCCTTAAATAGTGATCACTAAATTTAAGTTAAGAATCGCTATTTAATAAACCTTATTCAGTGGACATCTGAATGCCTGCCTTTGTTAGTATTTTTTTTTGATTTTTTTTTAAAGACAAGTTTGTGTTTAGTGAAAGATAGTCTTGTAAGAAGAAAAACATTAAAGGAAGATTAACATTTTCTTTTGAAAACTGCTTTTTAGTAGGAAAAAGGGGAACGACACATTGGGATAAAAGCAAGTAGTGCAATCTTCACATTCACAGAATTCAAAATCCAGTTTTGCTACATTTATCAATAGGGGGAATGTTAGCAAGATAAGGCAATCCATGACAGGGACTAGTGGGAAATAAAAGGGATGAGATAACTGGACCACCTGCCAAGACAGGAATCTCACATTCGGGATTAGAATGAAAATTTCTATCATTCTTTTTTCTTGCTAGGGGAGCAAAAGACATGCAAGTTTTGTAGTGTGATATTTTTATATAGCTTATCTAGCATGGCTTCAAAGACAAAAAGATTAACATAAAAAGAAAAAGCGGATTTAATTCATGTAGCAGAAATAAAAAAGCTTAGCTCGAGAGATTTAGGGCAGAAATTTGGAATAAGTAAAAACCTGGTAAGTAATGTGCTAAAGTATAGAGAAGAAATGAAAAAGTTATGGATTGCTAATTCATATGAACATTCCAAGGCATGTGAAATTCATACAGTGGTGTTCAATTGGTTTTCTTCTATAACAGCAAAAAATATTCTTGTAAATGGAGTATTATTGAGAGAAGGCAAAAGAAGTTTCAGAAAGCCTGGAACTACAGAACTTCAAAGCATCAAATGGTTGATTAGACAAATTTAAGCAAAGACATAACATTACTATGGATCAATGTACTGCATGCCATTTAGTAGTAACAAAGGATGTTAATTACAGAACAGAAAGTTGTGTTCAGCACTGTTTTAAGAAAGCAGGCTTTGAAATTCCAGTTTTAGAGTACCTTCAATGAAGATACCACTGATGAGAATGAATTGTTTGAACTTGTCAAAAACAGTGAAAGTGCTGAAATGTAAGAATATTTAGAAATTGATGAACACTTATGTACTGAAGACACCATTGATGACATAAGATCTTTTATTTCAACTGTAGTTGACAATTTGAGTTTTAACAAAAATAGCTCAGAAAGCAGTGAAGATGACGAAGAGCCAGACAAACAGTGTGACAAAAATGAAAAAAAAAATCTACACAGATGCCTTAAAGTACACCTCCCAATTAAAAAAGTTCATGATAACTGTTGGTGACAGTAAAGGACTAAAGATCATCAGTGACTTTAATATCCAGACGGAAAAAAATGCTTGCAATGTACAGAAGTTTAAAGAAACATGATTAATGGATTATTTTCAATAAATTTCTGTAAGTAGAAACCTCCCTGGTAGCAGAAAGTTCAAGACGGGAGATGGACATTGCAGATTTTATTTTCTCTTTTGCAGATTCTTTTTCCATTGAACCTTTATTTCGCTTTATATTATGTTTAGCTCTCTATTACTTAATACAATTACTTAATGCAAATGAGATATTTGAAAAGAACCTTCTCATAGGTCACCATTAGCTTGTGAGCGTTTTTGCTCAACTGGATGGGAGCCTTAAACATGAATTTATCAGTTAAATTTCAATCTAAATACGAGTAAAATGCCTTAAACATTAATTTATCAATTAAATTTTAATCTAAATATGAGTAAAACATGTAACTTTTAACCATAAACATAGTATTAATGTAAGTTCCAAAGCTCACCGAGATGATTAGATGTGTAAATAAGTCCAGTTTCTGTAACATTATGAGAAACATGGTTAATATGCAACTTATGTTCACTCCCTTGAAATGCATCTTAATAAGCATTGTAATAATCTAAATAAAATTCATTTTGTTTCCTATTTCTGAGAAATTAATTTTTCTGAGTGTATAGTACTTTTTTTTTTTTTTTTTTTTTTTGGGGGGGGGGGGGTGTCAATATATATAAAAAGCTCTAGAATCATTTGCTTGATCAAGTTTTGATATTTGAAAATACCTTTTAGTGCTTTAATAACCCTGTTTGCATCCCAAGCTGTGTTGCAAAAACTGTTAGCATTGTTATTTTCTACTACTTCTTAAAGAACAGTTGAAAAACCATTTTCTGACATGATAAAACTAATATAAGCAAGTTATGTAAGCAAAGTATTTTTTAAAAAACATAACATATACAAGCAATTTATGTGTGTGTGTGTGTGTATATGTATATATATATATATGCAACTATTAACTTACATGACCATTGAGGCACGCTGGACTAATTGGATCTGAAATAGAAATAACTATAAAATAAAAATACATATGCAAATAAGGTTTAAACTGAAGTATATATACTACTTTAAATCAAATAAGACTCTTTAAAATGGATACTGATAGTGAAATTGCAACCTCTATCAGATGTCTCAAAGTTTGTCTAGAAAATGTACATGTCTCATATGTACAGTCATGGAAAAAAAAAGTAAACACCCCCTACTAACTCCTCAACAAATTATCTTAGAAGAAAGTTACTGGTACCAAACGATTGGAAATAAAGTCTACTTTGAAATTATGCATATAAAATTTGCTTAGGGGGCCATCTACATATTAAAGCAAACCCTAACTTCATTTTTTTCAATAGCAATACCCAATTTTAACAAAATAGTTAAAATCTTTGGTTCAAACTATGCCTAAACACCAAATTTCAAGTCATTTGAATTTTTGAATTATAAACATTCAAAATTTAGTGCTTCTAATGTTAAATTACATTTTCATATTTTTATTAGTATCTCCTGAAACTATACTCCTAATGTGCTAATTTTTTTTTTGTAACAATAATACTAAAATACCCAAACATAAATACATTGAATTTGTAATTTTTATAATTTTATAATATGAATTATGAAATTAATATTCGAAAAAATGATGAATTGCAACCTACAATTTTTTTGATGGATTTAAATTTATTAAGTCCTGTTTTATGGAAATACAAAATTTCACTTTTTTTCCCAAGTAGTTTTTTAATTATGTTTAAAAAACGGCAAAATAATGGTTTAAGGGGCCGTCTATGATAGAAGTGACTAGGTATTTTGAAATTTCTTATGCTATCATGTAATCTAGCAGTTTTCAATGACTGCTGGAGTAGTGCTTAAGATGCCTTGATCAAGAAGTGGGCTCACTCTGTCAACAATAGAGTACTGAACTTCAATTTGGATACAGCCCTTAAAATACGCTTGTTTTAAAAAAATTTCTCAGAAACTTATCATACGAATTGCATAAAAATTTGTTTTTAGGTTAATTGAAGGGTGTAGAGTTCATTTTGGTGTCAGAATTGGGTACTGCTATTGAAAAAAACAAAGTTATGGTTTGTTTTAATATGTAGATGGCCCTCTAAGCAAATTTTATATACATCATTTAAAAGTAGACTTTATTACCAATTGTGTGGTACCAATAACTTTCGTCTACAATAATTTTTTTCAGAGTTAGTAAGGGGTGTTTACAAATTCATAGAAAATAAAGAATGATAATAGAACTTTAGAAGTCAAATAGCAGGAATTAAGTCTTTGGTTGCTACATTTTGATGAGATTTGACATTCTGAAATGTAATATAATTTAAAAAATGATACTTTGAAAAGTTAAACTGTAATCTAAATTTAATCTATTGAATCGTAAATGAATTTTGCTGTTGGAAATGATAGATATTTTAAAATAGAGACAGACTATTAACAAATTTAAAATTTATCAAGTGAATTGTTTATTTCAGAAACTGCATAAGTGCAGAATTTTCTGTTTGGAGATAATTATGGAAAACTGTCTAACCAGAGATTTTCTTATGACAAGATTCAAGAATATAAAAGACATCCCTCCACATCAAATGGTACAATAATTATTCATTTGGATTTCAGGGAGGAGAAAAAATAAATATTTTTTCATTAAATGTTAAGTTAATTTTGTTCAATTGCAATACTTGCCATGTAAACTGAATAATGAAACATTTTTTACAACGCAGAAAATTAAGCTCAGCGTAAAGTATTATTAACAGGTAATAATACATTTGGTAAAATAAAAAATCCCTAAAATAGAAATTGGTAAAATAAAAAATCCCTAAAATAGAAATTTAAATCTGTCAGTCATGTCGCTTATGGGGTTTCAGCACCAAATGAATATTTCAAGGATGTAAAGCCTGGATAAGTAGAATGTTATGTTGTGGATTTTTGCATTAATCAAAGTGTCTATACACTTAAGAAAAACAATTTTAACCCATTTTTTATTTTTTTGTTATGTATGCAGTTATTGAATAAACAATTCAATCAATAACATAAGATAGTCGTCTAATTACATACATTTGTCTTTTAAAAAAGGCTGAAACTTCCATATTTTGCCCTATATTTAGTGCACATAAACAACAGTTTAAGTCCTACATTTATTATGTGTTTTTACTTGTCATTGTGAATAAAGAAAATAAAAATAAAATAAAAAATAATGAAAAGAATAGCTGACACAAATCAAAAGGAATAAAAGAAACCTATTAAACTACACCTTTTTTTCTGTAAATGTGAATGTTCCTTCTGAAATTTTTATAGTCAACAAAGTTAGTACAACTTATAAAATAAAGTTGACACTAACTATACGCACAGATCTTTATCTTGGTCTGGGTTACTGTCATACATTCATGTAAGTCTTGAGAGTTGAGAGAATTTTTCAGTAGCTTGATAAATACCAACTATAAGACTAATAAAAGAAGATATACAAACAGAATAAATCATTCTGCAACTACACCAAAAATCAACAATATACTTACATGACCACAAGCTGAATTTTTTTTTTTGGAAGCTATTGATTTCATTAATCCTTAATTAAATTGGCTATAAAAGCAAAGTCATAAATTATGCATTATTCATTTGTAACAATTTAAAATACAGATTTAAAGCATTACTTTGTTTTTTATTTTATTAGAGGCATGAGAAAGTACATGCAGTAAAAAAAAGAAAAAAAAACATGCATATTAATCACCACAGTCTCAGAAAAAAGCAGAAATAGCCATTCAATTGGAAATTATATCTTCTTTTACCATAATTTCCAGCTTATAATCCGCAGCACCACATAATCTGCATATGCAATTTTTCTTTTCACCAGGAAAAAGTTAGCAGAAAATCCGCACCATCTTATAATCTGCAGTACTGGCAAATCGAATATAATTTTATTGAATCGAACATTGGATTCATCAATATTAAATTCATGGCTTGCTGCTCTGTTTTCCCATCTTTTCTGCATTTTTTACAACTTTTAGTTTGAATTTGGTGATATAACTCATACTTTATTTGCAAGGCATGTTTTCAAAGATGCACTGACGCTATCACTAAAGAAATGGTGATGGCAGAAAAAATTATTTCTTTCTTGTGTAAGCTTGCTTGTTACAGAGTATGAGCATAATGAGCACCAAGTGTATGTAAGCAGAAAGCCAGATTAAGCGATAGTAAGGTACTGCCGTCTATTGAAAAAGTAGCAAACCAAACTAAGAATGATAAAAAATTTCGTTCTTTTTTTAAAAGAGAAAAAAAAAAATCAGATGATCCGTAGCAGCCGATTATCCACAATGCAAAAATTTACTTTTTTTTGGCAGATTATCCACAGATTATAGGCCAGAAATGACAGTAATTTTTGTCAAAAAGATAAGCTTCATACTGAAATTGTACCAAGCTGTGAATTTTTTAATATGAACACCCCATTTTGATAGAACATTTGGTTTTCTGGTAAATTTTACCTTAGGATGCCAAATGACAAGTCATTCAGTTATATGGCTTTTGGAATTATGAAGGTTCAAAATTTAGAGTTCATAATGCCAAATTCCTTTTTAATCATTGAAAAACAGGTTACGATGCAGGTAGTTTTAAAGCATTGCATAACTCGAAAATATTTGGCAGAATTTCTATTGAAAATTTAGAATTTCAGTATGAAGATGAACCCTCCTCAGCTTGGTTTTTTTTAAACATAAATTGAAAGACATAATTTACAATTGATTTGTAATTTGTGATTTTTTTTCTGGGACAATTTTGTGATTAAAATGTTTTTTTTTTTTTTTTTTTTTTTGGGGGGGGGGGGGGGGAGGACTGTACAAAGTCAAACATAATCGAATTTCTGTAAAATTAACAAAGCAATATCAAGCCAATTAAAACAAAAATGCATCGTGTGCACCGCCTAATGTGAAAACATGTTTCTTAGTATAAGACTATATGGAGATGTATGAAAATTTACATATTTATCTGACTGCTTAGAAAAAGATCAATTTACTGATGAAAAAGAGGAGAAAAAGACCTAAAAATGCTGGTTCAGAGAAAACAAAGTTTTTAACAAAACAATATTGATAACTTGTAGTACTATAAATATTCTCCAAGATTTCTTATGTGGTTTACTCAATTACATTACTCAATCGGAATACTATGGATTCTTATTTGTTTCAACTAGCTCAGTTCAATCCACAGGCTAATAAAGATTTAATAGAATTTGTTCATAATTTTAAGAATCTTAAGATTCTTCTTTCTAACAATTATTTCATATCTATACTAATAAAAGAAAGTTTTGCTCTGTGTGTGTGTCTGTTTGCAATGGCTAACTAAATCTATGACATGTACGAGGATCAAAATTTTTGTGAGGATAGTCCTAAGCCTTTCCTGGTACAGAGTTTCAAAAATTTTAAATTTCTAATAATTTGTTGAGAAATTAATTAAAAACCCTAAATGAATCAAAAAGTATTCATAATTCAAGAAAAGCATAGATTTTTATTGAATCACAGAAAATTTATTCGAAAATTCGAAGAGAAGGGGAGGGGTTAATAGAACTAAAGCGCTGCTAGGGCAATAAATGTACTGAGCTTTTATTAAAAAAGAGCCTGGATCTATCGGACCAAAAAACTCAAAAACTGTGCAGCCAGATGCAAAAAAAATCCCCTTTCAGAAATTCTAAATTATTCTGGTACTGTGTCAGGAAGTAAAAAATCCACATAAAATCAATTTATAAAAAATCTTTTTATTTCTTTCAAAAGAAAGGTTCAAAATCTCTCCCATGGATGCCAAGTGCTCATTGCAGACAATCGACATCTTTCAATAATGGATATTTTCGAACGAATATAAAAATTTTTAAATTTAAAATTTATAGATAGTTTTTATGTATCCAGATGTAGAATTTTTCGCTGGTTTCAGATATGTAAATTTCTTCCCGGTCGCTTAATTACAACCTTAGATATTAATCGTTATTTCATTAATTGGATGATTCCTTTCAAACTCATTTTAAAAGCCAGTCTCCCAAAACCACAAAATGATTTTTACATTGGGATTCTTCGGAATGCCATCAAATTTTTAAAAATACACCATTAAGAGATTTTAAAATTATGCATCTAGCCCTATCTTGAAACGCTGCTTAATAATATCTAAATTTTATAAAAATCAATCCACAAGTTTTTGTTTTATAAATTAATGTAAAATTCCTACTTTTTAAAAGGAAAAGGAATGTTTTGTTGAAATACGAATTTTTAAAATTAAGAAAACTTACGAACCGATCGATTTGGAATTTTCAGATAGTTTATAACACAAAGATTTTTAAAATTAGGGGCAACACATTTTTTTTTTTGGTAGGGGAAAAGGGGATGCAGTAAAAAAAAATTGGGAGGGGGAGGGGGATTAAATATTTAAAACTGTACCATTTTCAACAGTATTAGACACAGTTTTTGATGGAGCTCTGGGATAAATAGTACTTATTTAACATAAAAATTTCAAAAGTGTACTTACCACTATTTTCGAATAGTAATTTCAGCAAATATCTTCAATTCTTGCTTAAGTCTGCCACCCTCTTGACTAATATATCTATGGGTAGATTCTTTAATGGAGTTTAATTCAGAAACAGTTTTGTTAAAATTGAGTTCGCTCCCTGGAGGTGGAATGTGGAATTAAATTTTTTTAAATAAGAGTTTGCAGAGTGTGCGCAGCACGCCTGCTATATGGTGTGCAGCGGTGTGTGGCTATATGGTGTGCTATATGGCAGCGGGGACCTGGTTCAAGAGTGCTTTTCTTTAATAAGATTTTGCAGTGCGTGCATAGCACTTTCACAGCGCATGTGAATACTATCACGGGTCTGGGCAAAATCAGGTGGATCAGATAGTTTAAAATATAAAACAGTCAATGGATTAAAAAATTATCTTTATAAATTAATTTGGAAAAGATAGGAGGATAGGGAGGTGCCAAAATTTATGCTTGCTGCTGGTGAAAAAAAAATCAGTTTTGGCACTGACATCACTTATGATAAAAATTTTAAGAATGCTTGTCATTATGGCCTATATATGATGAAATCTTAAACTGCTAACTTCTACACTTTTTTGTTACTACACATTACCCAAACAGAAAAAAAGTTTCAGTAATTTTTATTAATTTGTCTTTTAAATATCAATTGTGAATGAATGACTGTTTAATCAGATTTACAAATGTCCTGTTATTCTGATATTCATAGGCCTTTACTTAAAGGTAAAATCAGCACTGTTCAAAGCAAAAAGTATAAAATTAAAAAAAAGAATAGACTTTTGCACACTTAAAATTTAAAAAAGAACAAAACATTTCAGATGATTTAAAAAATAAATGAAAAAAATATACCTGATGCAACATTAGAGGAGCTTTCTTCAACACCAGGATAGTTCTTTAGCAGTAACAAAGCCTTGAAAATTAAAGGGCTCACCAGATTCTGACCCATCTAAAGTAAAATATAGAACACTGAATAATGAAAAAATGTGCATAAAAATATATATGAAACTGTTGACACTTTTCAGAAGTACAATGCTTAAATGCTGTTTAGCCATTAAATTAGGCTTATTTATATATATATAACCATTATATAATTACAAATCATCATCGATTTCCAATTACTAAAATTAAATTAATAAATTTAGCTACAATTCATAACACTGACATTATACAAAATAAAAATGGAACCTGTAACTAGTAATACAGAATCAAGCTCAATTCCACAAATTCACTAGCACATTGCAGATGAAAAATCCATATAAAACATGAAAACCACCAAATTTTGATAAAATATCCTATTAAAGACAAAAGATATAAATAACCAGCTAAATAATGTTGAACCAGTAAAAGACGTATCATAAACAAACAATAGATCAAATGGATGAATGAAGCCGGAAGCTTATAGTAGGAGAGCTGTTGAACATTTTTGAGTAGGTATTTGAGGCACCCTGAAAATTTGTGCAACACTTCTTTTGTAATGCCTGAATACAAAATCGAATGTCTGGCTGAAGGATCGTGGCCCAAAAACTGTGCCAGACGCGTGTCTGGCACAGTTTTTGTGCCGACTAAAGTGTCTGTCGTTTTCAAAATATTTTTTTCTAAGTATAAATATTATTCTGTCTCAATCTTAACATGCCTCAAATACCTTTTTTTCGGGTAGTCAAAAAATGGCACTTGACACGTGTCTGGCACAGTTTTTGGGCCACGATCCTTCAGCCAGACATTCGATTTTGTATTCAGCCATTACAAAAGAAGTGTTGCACAAATTTTCAGGGTGCCTCAAATACCTTCCCTAAAATGTTTAACAGCTCTTGGACTATTATATAGTATTTCACTTTTTCAAGAGTACATAAAATACATATATAAGCAAAAAACATAGTATGTTTCTGTAATGGAATCCAGCAATAAGCTAAAAATTGAATTTCATTATGTACTCTATCGACTCTAGATCAATAATTATAAATCCACCATGCAAAATAAATTGAATTAAAAAAATATATATATTAATCAATGCAATATCCGCAACAATGAACAACATTAAAAAATGAAACAAATTAAAGACAGAAGATTTCAAAGGCATACCCAGCGAGTGAACAGCCATGATCATATTGACCATGACTCAAACACTTAACCAATTTTGGCATAGCAAAAATCCTGCCCAAATAACTTGCACAGTTAAAAGCGAATCTTCACAGTAGCCACAGAAAATATTCACCTTCTTAAAATATAACAATTATAATTAACATATAGCCCATATAATAATTATTATTACATGCTATTTTTATGATCTTGGAATAAATTATTACTAAAAGTACATTAAGAAGTATTTGTTTAAAATTAAACAATTAATAATTAAGAGACATTAATATAATAGACGATTGCAACATTATTATATTAGAACTAAATAAATAATTATTTAATGCTGCCATCTAGCGGTACTACATGAAATTAAAATTGTCTATATATGAATAAATTCACGTCTAAAATCAGTAGTATATTTTTTAGTGCTGCCATCTATTGTAGATTACCAAATATAACTGTAGAAAAATTGCTAATATTTGAACATATAAAATCACTTTAAGATTACACAACAGGATCATTCTAAAACAGCTCATCAGAATATTGATAATAATCATTTAACATCTTTAATATAATGTGTTATAATTGTTTTTTATTTTTTATTATTTATGTTAAAATTAATCAAATTAATAATAATTTCAAATAAGTTACTATATTAATAATATAAAACTTTGTTTATATTAATCATTTAATAAAATTAATGTATCTTTGCTGATTGGGGAGGAGGGTATATACCAACAGATTACAACATTTCTACAAACTTATAAATACATATATCATAAACAGTATAAGCATCCATCATTACAAAGCAATATATATTGAAGTAAATCAATTAAAAGTAACTTAAATTGATGTACATTAATTTAATTTAAACATTTTTATACAGTACAAAGGACAGAAACTTCATAAGGACCAAAACAAACAGAAACTTGTAAATTCAACGTACACTTACTTTCTTTTTTTTTTTAATAAATTTATATTAAATCAACATTTGCGTATAAATTATCAAGACAACTCCACCCTCCTCCATAATTTAACATCTACCCACCCAGCCAACCTATTAATTTTTTTTTGTTTATTTTTAGTTTTTTGTAATTTTTTTTATATGCAAAATGTGAATAGTAACATACAAAAAATCTCCCTACTATACATTGTTTAGATCATAAATTAATTGTAGATTAAGGGATATATGAATTTCTTAGGAAAACCATGATTTAAAGAATCAAATATTAATTGTTTAATGTTTTCATTGATAAGATGTGATGAACATAAACTTTTGATTCTATACAAATGATTAAAAAGTATTTTATGGTAAACTGAAATATGTAGACAGGATTTAAAATGAGTAAATGTACATATATATATACATGCACACACACACACACATATATATACTAGCAGGGATGACCAAGCTAAACTCGGTCAAAGTTAGCTTTGTGTTTATCGCGATATATTCCCACTGAATCATTCTTGCTGTTTTAGTTACAATTAGCTTGACTCTGAGTCATAGAGACCCAAAATGACACACTAATCAAATTTTCTTGAACATGCGACCTAGACGAATGGTATTTTCGTGCCCGAAAACAATATATTACAAAATTTCGTCAAAAACGTTAGAGCCGTTTTCTAGATAAACTTATCTTGACAAACAGTGACCCAAAAATGACCCACTAATTGAATTTTCTCGAATATGTGACTTAGCCCAATAGTCTTCTCGTAATCCAAAACTACAGAATATAAAGTTTAGTGAAAATCGTTAGAGTTGTTTTTTAGATAAAAATAGCTTGACCTGCAGTGACCCATAAATGACCCACTAATCAAAATTTCTCGAACATGTGACTTAGCCCAATAGTCTTCTCATGCCCAGAAACAGTATATTTCAAAATTTGGTCAAAATGTTTTAAGCGTCTTTTTAGATTCAATTAACTTGACCCTGACACATTGTGACCCAAAATGACCCACTAATCGAAATTTCTTGAACATGTGACCTAGCCGAATGGTATTGTCGTGCCCGAAAACGATAGATTACAAAATTTCGCCAAAATTGTTAGAGCCATTTTCTAGATAAACTTAGCTTGACCCACAGTGACTCAAAAATGACCCACTAATCGAATTTTCTCGAACATGTGACTTAGCCCAATAGTCTTCTCATATTCCAAAACTATAGAATATAGAGTTTAGTGAAAATCGTTACAGCCATTTTTTAGATAAAAATAGCTTGACCCGCAGTGACCCACTAATCGAAATTTCTCGAACATGTGATCTAGCCGAATGGTCTTATCGTGCCCGAAAATGGTAAAATACAAAATTTTGTCAAAATCGTTAGGGCCGTTTTTAAGATAGAATTTACATACATACATACACACCAGTGGCGTGGCGTCCGGTCATCGCTGGATGCGGCGATGACCAAGCAATATTTAAAAACTCTTAATAAGCTTTAAAAACTCTACGATCCAGTTTTAGCAGAACATTTGGAGTTCATGTATAAGTGAAGGTAAGATTTAAAGTTTCTTTTTTGAACATTCAACCATTGAATTTTAGAGTTAATAATTTTTCACCACAAACTTAAATAACTGCGATGACCACCGAAAATTTTCACGCCACGCCACTGATACACACACACAATTTTTTCTCGCATTATAATATAAGATTTATACACACACACATATATATGGGACATTCTCACAATCTTTTGACTTTCATGTCCCTGAATAATAATTTTTATTTTAATACACTTTGTGTTTTTTTTTTAATTTTATATACTGGGGAACATCCCATTGCATGATTGCCCAACAATATTAACGAGATAAATAAGTTTTGGACAATGTTGGGGGTCCAAACACCTGGAAAACTCCTATACTGCCTTGTGTCCCTAATGCTGATTTTTAAGTTTGGAGCTATCTGGATAAAATTCTTTCAATAAAAATAATTCAATGTAATTTATTTCTGATACTGGAACTATTGTTTTATATAAATATGTATCTAAAAATTAACGTGCACCCATTTTTAGGGTTGTTATTTTTTAAACTCTGTCCCTGGGTTTTAGATTCCTTACCATCCCTCTTCTAAAATTATACAGAAAATCATTTCACATGCAGCCACGGAATTTTTTTCAAGTTTTTTCTCATGCAGAAGTATGCTAGAGAAATAATGTCTAAAATTTTTTGGCAGGAAATTTACTGTAGAATTTAAATCAGCATTTAAATATCAATTTCAAGCATCATGGCTTTATTGGTAGTCTCACTGTCCCCAATGTTTATTCCTGCACTTTTTGAGGTAAATTTAAAAAAAAAATTAATTTAATCCAATGTTAACAACTGTTTCTAAAACTCAATGAACATTGTGGCTATCACTTAGTCTTAACATCATTTTCCTAAAATAGGTGGTAATTTTCCTTACCTTTCCATCCCTTTTGTCCCTTTTTTCCAATACCATCCCCTTTTTTTACCTTACCGTCCCTTCTTTAACACCCCTTTAAGACAATGTTATACAAAAATTCTATATTAAAAGTACTACGTTAATATTATTTCTTATTTGAATGTCCTGTGGGTACTATGCAAATTCCTTATAAGTAAAAATTTAGAAGAAAATAAAAAGTTATAGGGGTAAAATGGTAAGGAAAATTAAACTCACAAGTTTAACTTAAACCTCAGTTAAATAAAAAAGAATTTCGCTGCTGACCATTTTTTCTTTATTTTGAATCATTAAGGCATTTGTCTATCAGATTAAAATGTTATTTTAGAAAGTTTAATTTTGTCAGTTTTTTTCCCCCAAAAGTCAAAAGATTGTGAGAATGCCCCATATACCTCTAACTGCGTCCATTGTTTTTCATTTCAGAAATACAGGATAAAACTGTTTTTTTTTTTTTGCAGACTGTTGCATTTTTTCGGTGCAAATGAATCATATAAATTGAGAGAGAAAATATGATTTTTAAAATTTTGGATAAGGCAAGTATTGAAACTCACGTCCTCATATATATATATATATTGAATGCTGTAGGAGGTTACTATAAGAAAGTGCTCATCTATATTGCATTTGTCACATATCCGCTTATGTTCAGCCTGTTTTTTTTTTTTTTTTTTACCACTTTCTCTTATCTACATAAATTACTGATGCTAATAACGTAACTTATGTTTTGTATTATACTAGTTTTTTCTGATGTATTTTTCCTGATGAAACTTCAAAATTAAATGAACCTGGAGTGGAGGTTCTACTGCTTTTGGCAGTGTAATCCATGAGAGCTACATCTGCTCCAACCTAAATACAAACTAACTTTGATTTATTGTGATTTTCCTTTGACCCAAATAAAAATTTTCTAGAACATCATTCATGTTGCCAATTTAGCATTCTTATAATTTGAATTTAATACTATAAGCAGCGGAATTTACTGGAGTTCTTTTATTTCAGAAAAAATACTCAAAATATCGCTGCAAGGTATGAAAATTAAATTTTCTCAGAAGAAAAAAAATCAAATAATTTTACTGTCTTAAAAGAATAGGACATTTTTTTATTAACACTAAGTTACTGATAAAAAATGTAACTACGCAACTATTCCTTAACTGAAATTTAATTTTTTATGTCTTAGTTCCAATTATTGACCTAAGTTTCATGTTATATATATAACTATATTTGTGTCTGCATATGTATTTTATTACTTAAAAATTTATTATTTTTCGAAGTTCAATATCTAAGATTTGTTTTATACATTTTTTATGGCTTCAGAATCTCTACTAACATTACAGCTAGTAATATTAGAAGAAATTATATAATAAAAATCTCTCTGTTTTTCAAGAGTACATAAACAGCATTATCTCCAATTCATCTACTTTTCCAAAGTATATATTTATCAAACATTCACCAGATGTTTTTTGTATAATATTCTCTTATAATCCATTTCAAATTACAGTAAACTTCTGATTATCCGTCACCCATGGGACCGACGGTGTGGCGGATAATTGAAAGACAGTGCAAGACCGTTACTAAAATTACATTTTTATATGTTAATTTATAAATAAGAATAATTAAAAGATTTTTTCTTATTTGTTGCATACTTTTGCTTAAAAAAAGCATAACTAACAATAAGAAATATATTAATCAAACAAATTTAGAGTTTGGCTGAATAAATATGTAGTAGGTATTTTCATCCAAAATAATCCATTGTACTTGTTTGTGCTTTGCTTGTAATTTTAACGCATCAAGATTACGAATTCTGTGTAATAAAAGTACTTGTGTTGCATATGCTATCTCTCGCATCTCAAACCAATTAATGCATTTAGATATATATATTACATTACTTATTATATATAGTGTAGGGACTTGGATATCACTGGACAAGAGTCTATGGTAGCGTAAGTTATCAAAATCTAAGTCCTTTATTTAGTCTCGATTATATTATTAATATTTACAAGTTAAACAATATTGGTTTTGGTTCGCGTCAATTTTACAGGATAAAAAGTTCCATCAACGGGCTGCTTCCACAGATATAGTGCTTCAATCGGAGAAAAGACTGGTCGGATGACCATCTATCTCATCTCCTCGCTTCGCTCATTCACCACTAGCTCCAGCAAGACCTCTTCGCCAGCGTCCTCGCTCTCTCGCTTCCTAACTGCTTCTCCGCGTTGCCACCTCGCTTCTCTCCAAGGCTGAAACTCTCGGTCCTAGGGAAAACTAGCTTTTTCCCTCTTAGCCGATGCCACCGCCTATTTCTCGAAGGCTGAAGCTCGCCGTCCTAGGAGAAATCGTCTTTTCTCCCCCTCAGCTGTTGCCACCGCTCACTTACTGGACGGCGGAAACACCTGCTCTCTGTGCAATTCAATGGAATGTTACGTTAGCGCCGGAACGAAATTGTACTGCCAGTTCCATTCATATTTGCAGACTTGACGGCACCATACCTTTGTTCAGAGATGAACTATGAGTTTATGAGATTCCTCTTAGCGTGGGAAAGTTCAGAAGACCCTAGGGGGATCTTCTCCCGAATTAATAGTTTGTGAATAAATAGTCTTTAGGGGTAATTAGTAAAGTTCTTACAGCAATCCCCCCTCCAAGAGAGATTTTTCACGTAGCTGGAAAATCTATAGTGAAATCAGTGTTACACTCAAAATTCGTTCACCACAGAGGTTCATTATTCATTTTTTTCTTTTGTACTAAACACATATAAATTTACACACTTTTCCAGGAACATTATTTTGACAATTACAACAATATATACAAAATGTAAATTATTTATACCTTATGATGCATGCACCTTTTTTTGAGAATTATATACAATTTCCCTAAATTTATTCAACCCTACTTAAGCAATCAACATGCACTATTTCTTTCCCCGGACGGTGCCTGATTGTATAATGATAAGGTTGCCGCATCAATGACCAGTGGATCAATCTTGGACTATTCATGGCGTTGTTTCGGATCAACCTTATCCAATATTTATTGGTACTCTGCGCTGATTTTCTCTTATATAGTTTCACTTTTATTTTTACTCCTCTGATGCGGTTCAATACAATTCCTCTCTGTCCCATATGATTACTCCAATAATCGGAAACCCTTTTCACGTTGTTTAAATACAACAAACCAAATATCTTAGGAGAATCATAATTCGAATTGTCTTGCCTTCTAGCGCCTAAATCTAAGTCGTGCGTATTCGAATAGTTTTCTCCCGGATCAATCTGGAAGACACCCCTCTTCTTCTTAACCTCACGAGTTTTAGTCCCCGTTTCCTCTAATAATTCCCGAAATTGCCTGATGCGTCTAATTAAATCCAATTTAGGTCTGAATTTTAACCCTTTCGAACGTTCATCTCTTTTCCACCTCTCGTATAACTTTTTAATTTCGTTTACGGTTTTTGGCCAACAATAACGATTCAAGAATTTATAACCTGACTTCTTCGTACTTAGAAGTCTGCCTGCACTCTCCTTACCTAAGGATAACATATCTCCTTTGACTTTCAACGGGATTACCATTTGTTCTTGGTCAGATTCCCTGGGATCTTTTATTTTCCTAATCCCTAACCCCTCGTTCATTTCAAAATGTGATTTCATCTCGTCCGCTCTCTGCTTAACACAATCGAATTTGATATTCTCTTGAGCGTCACTCACATTTTCTTTGTTTCCTAGGGTCAAGTTTTCATCCCGCGGTACGGTCTCGCTTAAGCGTAGAAAAGTCTCTTGCTTTTTCTCCGTTACTAAACTGGCTCCTATTTCTCCGACTGCGTCCGGGGGGTTGAATTTTAAAGTCTCGACTCTCCCCACCCTTCCAGCTAAATCGCCTCTCTCAGTCAAGTTCAAAACCTGTTCATTAACGGGATTCAAATTAGGTACGGGCTGTGCGCTCTCAACTACAGGTAGAAAAATTCCCCTTTTCTCTTCGACCAAGATTCCCTCCTCTGGGTTACTCCCTGACCTCGGGGGGTCGCACTTAAAAATTCCCCTTTCTACCTCGGCGCGGAGAATTGGCTGGTCCATCGGCTTAGGTGAACCGGCTGGGTTTTCATTTTCGCTCTCCGTTACGGTAGGGAGAATGGACGAGCTCTGCGATTTAGTTTCGCTTTTCGTGTCCGCGTTTCCGGGGTGCGCTCGCGGCCCAGTGCGAACTGCGATGGTTGAACGCGGGTATCGTCTCCGCCTGTCAATTAATTGCTGCGTTTTGTTCCCTAACAAATAATGAACCATGTCCGTTTCTTTATCTACTGCGGCCGCCTTTGTCCTTATAGTATCCCCGGTACCCAGATTAATTTCTATTTCTACAATAGGTAAACACCGAAGTTTATTATCCAATGCCTGCTTAACCCATACACTTTCACCCGTAAAATGGTCTTCATGTACATCGTGAGCCGATATTAAGTCCAAATTAGTTCCGCTATCGCGTAGAATAGTCATTTCTTTCCCATTAATTAACCCGCGACTGACGTAGGGTTCAAAGGCACTTTCTAAGTCTTGTAGGCCCGCGATATGGTAAACTGCTTCGGTCTTTTCAGCCTTTTTTAGCTCCGGGCAAGAATGCCTGTAATGGCCGATTTTCCTACACAAAAAACATGTAATCTCTTTCTTTTTATCGAATATTTCATTTCTGTTTTTCGAGTTGTCTTTATCCCACCAATTAGTTCTACTCTCTTCCGATCTACTATCCGTTTTTGATTGCCCCGCGAATTTATTTCGCTCAAGAGGTTGGGAAAGGTTTTGAAGTTTCGAGGGCCCTAGCCGTTTCATAGTTTTCCTAGCCGAATCATACGCATCTAATTTCTTCGCCAAATCAAATGGAGTGATTATCGTACTCCAAACATCAATGAAATGATGCTTCGTTTCCGGATTAACCTTTCTTTTTAACTGATCTGTGATTATTAGCTCTCTCAGTTGGTCGAAATTTCCCACTTCTAAACCACTTAACCATTGATCAAAGTAATTGGAAGCCTCATATACGTAATCTTTCCACGTTTTGTTTTCGGGCTTTTGTGTCGTAACAAATTTTAGCCGAAAGTCTTCTGCCGAAAGTTGGAACCTTTCTAGTAACATCTTTTTTACATGATCAAAATCGTCGGAACATGCGGGTGGTTCTCTCAAGATAAGCTGCCCCAATTCCGTCGGTAACAATCCTAGTAAATGCGTAACCCATCGACTTTTCTCGATTTGGGCTTTCTGCGCTTGTCTTTCGAATAAACTAAGATAGATTGATATTTCGGACTTATCGGAGTCGAATTTGGGCAGGACTGATTTTAAAGATATTTTCGGCTCTCTCTCATTTTGGCTAGAAGCTAAACTAAACTCATCTGGTTCCCGTTCTACCCTAATTCTCGCCAATTCATGCTCCCGCTCCAAAGCCTTAGCCTTTTCTTCCCTCTCAAAGGCCTTATTCCGCTCTCGTTCTAACCTTTCTTCATTTTCTCTCTCAACCCTATCTTTCTCTAAGATTTTTAGCTGGGCTAGTGCTAAAGTTTCGTCATAGTCCTCTGCTTCTTCAAGTTTTTTAATAATTTTGGCTATATTATCCGACTCTTCTATGCTCGCGCCGAATTCAATAGCTAACTCTTTTAGATCGCACTTTTTCTTACCCGCAAACACTGACATGTTTCCTACTAATTAACAGTTATAAAAAATGCTATGCCAATCATGCAATTATCCACTTCGAAGTCTCTAAATATTTCCCTAGTTGTGGGTAATCACAAACTCTCGCGACATAAAAATATCACAACAATTTCAATAATATTAATATGATAAACAGCCTTATCATTAACCAACCAAGTTTTCATATATAACTTTATATATTCTTTGGTATCATTTCTTTTAAGTCAATTGCTCAAAAAGTCTCTTAAATTTTGAAAACATATATTCTGAATAAAATTCACATACAAAACAGAATTTAAATTATTTGCATTCAGTGCATCCAACGATGCGCCACCTCTCATAAGCAATTTAAATTATCCTCACTGAATTATTAACCTTTAGTACAAGTAATACTTATTTAAAACAGTATTAAGGAACTTTAGAAAATTAATATTTACTTAAATTTCTTAGAATCCAGTTGGAAAAATTTCACAAAATGTTATTATCAAATTCCTTACTTCCTAAACTCTATTAAATATACAATGATTAAAAAACATGTTTGTTATTAACTATACTATTTCGATTAAACCTCTGTAATGAATCAAATAAAGAGTGCTAACCTGAGATATTGTTGACTGCTCTTCTGACATCGTCTTAGACTGGTACAGCTCCGGTCATCTGTAGGCTAAACCATCCGGCGGGCTCGACTTCCCTGCATTCGGGTGTCTCTCATCTCTTGCACGGCGTCGGATTGCCTTGGGTCTGGAATCCTTGCTGGATCCGCCGAAGACTCTGCTCTGGGGATCAAGGTCTCCTTTCTACCCTCCGTCTGTCGATCTCGGATCTCCGGAACGTCTTACGTCTCTTGCACGGCGTCGGAATGCTTTGGCTCTGGAATCCCTACTGGATTTGCCGAAGACTCTGGTCTGGGGATCAAGGTCTCCTTTCTAATCTCCGTCTGTAGATTTCAGCTCTCCGGAACCTCTTGCACGGCGTCGGATTGCCTTGGCTCTGGAATCCCTGCTGGATTTTCTTAAGACTCTGGTCTGGTGATCACGAGTCCTATCTTGCGGCCTGGTTGCGGCCCTTCCTGTTTTTTGACGAACTGTGATAATTTATTTTCACCAGTTCTTAATCCTCTTTAGCTGCCACCACTGTAGGGACTTAGATATCACTGGACAAGAGTCTATGGTAGCGTAAGTTATCAAAATCTAAGTCCTTTATTTAGTCTCGATTATATTATTAATATTTACAAGTTAAACAATATTGGTTTTGGTTCGCGCCAATTTTACAGGATAAAAAGTTCCATCAACGGGCTGCTTCCACAGATATAGTGCTTCAATCGGAGAAAAGACTGGTCGGATGACCATCTATCTCATCTCCTCGCTTCGCTCATTCACCACTAGCTCCAGCAAGACCTCTTCGCCAGCGTCCTCGCTCTCTCGCTTCCTAACTGCTTCTCCGCGTTGCCACCTCGCTTCTCTCCAAGGCTGAAACTCTCGGTCCTAGGGAAAACTAGCTTTTTCCCTCTTAGCCGATGCCACCGCCTATTTCTCGAAGGCTGAAGCTCGCCGTCCTAGGAGAAATCGTCTTTTCTCCCCCTCAGCTGTTGCCACCGCTCACTTACTGGACGGCGGAAACACCTGCTCTCTGTGCAATTCAATGGAATGTTACGTTAGCGCCGGAACGAAATTGTACTGCCAGTTCCATTCATATTTGCAGACTTGACGGCACCATACCTTTGTTCAGAGATGAACTATGAGTTTGAGATTCCTCTTAGCGTGGGAAAGTTCAGAAGACCCTAGGGGGATCTTCTCCCGAATTAATAGTTCGTGAATAAATAGTCTTTAGGGGTAATTAGTAAAGTTCTTACAATAGGAATACATAATAAAGTAGATATGATGATAAAGTAGTTAAATGAATAGTCTGCATGACTGACTCCTGGATGATCATTCTCCAATTCATCAGCTTCAGGTTATTCTGGATTCAAATAATTTTGAATAATTTTGTCATCTGTTAATTCTTCATAACCAATGTCATTCTTGTCACAATTAAGCCAGTCTATGTTTTCATCAGCAAAAAATATTTTCTAGCTGCTGTTGCTAACGTCAGACAAGCATTTTACTCAAAATAGTGACATCTAACTTGGGTTTCTGTGTATTTGAATTTTCGATGTTCATTTCTGATTTTTTTTTTTTTTTAAAGGGGGAGGGAAGGGGTGGCAGTTAACTGAGGGTGGCGGTAGATAGAATGGCAGATAATCGGAAGTTTACTGTACTGATTCTGTAAAGACTTTTATTTAGTTTTATGGGCTTAATACTTAATTGCAACATCCTCAAATGTATTCTTTCTTCATTATACATATATAGGAATAAAATAACAGTACAAAATTTCCGGGAGTCACTTTGATTAAATTGTTTAATATATTATTTGAAGAAATAAGCTTTAAAGCATTTTAGCCTACATTTTTATGTGTATACCCTTCAAAATCATTAATAACACACAGGAGATCTTTTAGTGTTGAAAGCTCTGAAATTTTATAAAATTCTAAGTATCATAACTCAGTAAGTTTGGTTGTAAATGACTGGAATTTTTAAAATACAACTTACACAAACACTTTGACAAACTTGAGAGATACAACTTAACAAATGAGAACCCTGAGTAACGTGGCTTTAAACTAAGGATGAAAAGTTTGAACTGGAAAAAAGGAGATTTTTTTATTATTGTTCATAAACAGTGCTCCCAAGGAGTTCCAGATATAATAACAATATTTAGTTGGTAACCAAATGACTTGGGAAGAGTGTCAAAAAAGGTCCTATCGAAATTGGACCATAATTAAGAAAATTAGGATTTGGGGTGAGGTGGAAAGGGGAATTGTGACAAATTGGAAAAATAAACTAGTAACCCAAATAACTTGGCTTCTACAGACCTGCCAACCTTTGAAAATGAGAAATCGTAGCACACAAAATTTAAATTAATCTGGAGGTTGGTTGGTTGGTTTTTTGTGTTACACAGCCATCTTTTGACATTCATAAAAGGAATAAGGTTTCAGTCTTTCAACTCAATATAGTAAATTTTTTCCTTTGAAAATGATTTTTAAAGTTTCTTTTCGTTTCGCAGTTTTTTTTTTTTTTTTTTTAACATTTGTAAAAGGAGCCTGGTTCCCCAATTTTTTAGCCCAGTGCAGTAAATTTTGACGAAATTCGGGATTTTTTTCCTGCGATCATTTCAGGATATTCACAATTTTTCCGCAGTCGTAATTCACATTTTTCTATTACGATTCTTTGTTGAAATCCGCACTTTTTACCATGAACTTTTGACGAAATTCGCATTTTTTACACGTTCCTTTGTCGAATTTTGCGTTTTTTCTGTGATCCTTTTGACGAAATTAGTGTTTTCTTTCTGCGATCTTTCAGTGAAAATTTGCATTTTCTTACTGATCTTTTGACGAAATTAATGTTTTCTTTCTGTAATATTGACAAAATTCATACCATTGAAAATACAAAATCTCAAATCTTCCAGGAGGGGGGGGGGGGGTCTCGGGCCACCCCCTGATATCAACACTGTGTTTTCACCACGACCTTTGACGAAATTTATTTTCTTCTGCGACCAATTGACAAAATTGATTTTTTTATACGGCCATTTGTAGAAATTCGCAGTAGTTTATCGCAAATCATGCGATTTTTCACACTATTTCAAACCTTGCACCTTAAAGACCCCCCTCCCCTCCTTTCCAGAAATCCTTAAAATGATACATTGTTTCTAAGGAAGCGAATTCCTGTATAAATATTTACAGAAACACGACTCACTCGTGGTTAATATGCATAAAGAGAGTGTTTTATGTTAAGAAATTTTTTTTGCAGCCCAGATTTTTTTTTTCCATGGGCATTTTTTAATGTCCGAATTTTCGGACTAATGGCCAATTTTTTAAAATTTTCGGAAATGAATACTCTCATGGCTGCTTGTAACACTTCATAAAATCCCCTGAAAAAAAAAGGCTGAACTTTCACGGCATCATGCAACTGCGACCTTTTGACGAAATTCCCGTTTCTTCCACGACCTTTTGACGAAATTCCCGTTTTTTCCACAATCTTTAGATAAAATTACCGTTTTTAGGCGATTTTTAGACGAAATTCGCGTTTTTTCGGCGATCTTTTGACAAAATTCACGTTTTTTCGGCGATCTTTTGACAAAATTCACGTTTTTTCGGCGATCTTTTGACAAAATTCACGTTTTTTCGGCGATCTTTTGACAAAACTTCCGTTTTTTCGGCGATCTTTTGACAAAATTCACGTTTTTCGGCGATCTTTAGATGAATTTCCCGTTTTTTCGGCGATCTTTAGACAAAATTCGCGTTTTTCCGCAATCTTTTTTATAAAATTCGCTTTTATTCTGCCATCTTTTTTACAAAATTTGCGTTATTTCGGCGATCTTTTTCACAAAATTCGCGTTTTTCAGCAATCTTTTTTACAAAATTTGTGTTTTTTCGGCGATCTTTAGACAAAATTCCCGTTTTTCCCACGATCTTTTGACAAAATTGCCGTTTTTCCGCGATTTTTTTTACAAAATTAGTGTTTTTCCGCGATCTTTTTACAAAATTAGCGTTTTTTCTGCGATCTTTTGGCAGAAATCGCGATCGTTTGTCAAACTTTGCGTTTTTTCTGCGATCCTTTGACAAAATTTGCGTTTTTCCCGCGATTTGACAGATTTCCCGGGGTTTTTTTTCTACGATCTTTTGACGAAATGCGCATTTCTTCTGCGATCTTTTGACGCAAATCAGTTTTTTTCCCGTGATCTTTTGACGAAATTCCAGTTTCTTTCGCGATCTTTTCACAAAATTCCCGTTGTTTCTGCGATCTTTTTTGAGAATAGGCGTTTATTCCGAAATCTTTTGACGAAATTCGCTTTTTTTGCGGTCCCTTGACAGAATTCGCGATTGTTTGACGAAATTTGCGTTTTTCCACGATCCGTCATTATCAGAATTAGAGTTTTTTACGCGATTCTTTAACATAGAATTCACTTTTTTTGCCGATCTTTTGACGAAATTAGTGTTTTTTAAGCGATCTTTTGGCAAAATTCGTGTTTTTTCGCGATGTTTCAACGAAATCCGTGTTTTTCTGCGATCCTTTGACGAAAGTTACCCTTTTCCGCAACCCTTTGACGAAATTGCGTTTTTTCTGCGATAGTTCTCGAAATTGTATATTTTTTTCTGCGAACGATTGACGAAATTGTTTTTTCGGCAATCACATGTCGAAATTTGTGATATTTTGTGCCCGAATTTTCGAACTGATGACCGATTTTTTTTAAATTTCGAAACAAATCATCAATGCGAGAAACGGCAAAAAATCGGAAAAAACGGAAAACGACAAAAAGCGGAAAATCGCGGAAGAATCTAATGCCTATGTAACTCCGGAATTTCCGGGGCACGTTTTATCAAATCCCCGGAATTCCGGGGATTCCCCGGAACACAAACAGGCATGTACTCTGAAATTTTAGAAATTTCGCAACAGAATCACTCTTGAAAAATATGCTGTGCGGGATAAAAATCGCAACTAGGAACAAAAAAAAATAAGTGTGTTTTTTGCCAAAAAATCTTAGTTTAAGGCCGATTTACGTAGCATCGTAGTTTATAGGTCCAAATCATAGCAACTACAATTTTTTCGTAGCAGTTGGCAGGTCTGCTTCTAAACTAAAAATACAACAATTTAATCTGGAAAGAAAAAGGCTCTTATATGAAATTTGATGGCAGTTACGCCGTTAAAACAGTAAAATCGAAAGAATAAATATATATATTGCTATGAAATTACTGTCAGAAAAATCGATACAAAAGTTGGAGTGCGATTGACACCTACCAAATAGAATAAATATCACGTTATCCTTTGTGAAAAGAAACAGCTTTCCGACAATAGAGAAAAATTAGAGAATCACTCCTTAAGGACAACCGGGGTGGTAGAATAACCAAGCATGGCTACTTAATTCCAAGCCAAGACTAAAACAAAGCGATAGAATGTATGATACTGATGTAATAGGGGAATGGGGGACAGATGGGGGCAAAATATGAATCTGGGGACAATAAGCTTCAAAACAACATGACATATGACATGATGGGCTCTGAAAAATATGAGAAAGTCCCCCGAGGGGACAACTAAGCCCCTAATCGTTGGGAAGGGGGGTAATCAAGCGCATAAAAAAATGGGCAATGTGAAATATACCTTTGGTCTGATCAAGGTTTTAAAATGAGGCATTATAATAAGATCAGACAAGAAATGGACATTTAAAAAATTACATGGATATTTTGAATGGCTCTGTAATAAAGACCAAACCAATAGAAGCCAAAACACAGCATTAATAATTTCTATTCTTAATATGACAGCGAAAATAATACCACAAACAAAATAGTCATAATATTGGATAACTTTTCGTGCAGGGTGCGCATACTGGAACAATAAAAGGTGCCAAGTGGGGGAGGGGAGAGAGAGAGAGAGATAGAAAATAAAAGACATTAAAAGCTTTCTAATGGTATGTTGCACCAGAAGTTTTGAATAAAACAAATGTGCCTCCCAATGGTTGGAGGGGCGACGTTAAATATATCTTTGGCCAAGGTTTCAAAATGTGCCATTATAATAAGATAAAACAAGAATTAGACATTTTAAAAATTGCATACATATTTTGAACGGCCCTGTAATAAAGATTGGTGGGGGAAAGAGGGTGAGATGAGAGGGGACAAACTTGAAAAATACAACTTAATAAACTAGTAGCTGGAGTAACTAGGTTTCTAAACAAAAGTATAGCAATTTAACCTAGAAAGAAAAAAAAGTCCTTATACAAAATTTTACAGCAACTCTGCCACTACAATAAATATATAATTCCATGAAATTAGAACAAAAATACCAATCTATTCCCATAAGAATACAAGTTGAAAGATATTCGTATCCATGAATCGAGTGCAATGATCATTTAAAGGAAAATAAAAATGAACAATTCAACACGAATCGTAGGATCGACTGCAATGTGATTTGAATTGAAGTAAATTAAAGATGAACGATTCTACTCACATCTAAGGATCGATATCAAACACATAATGAATTGAATCACCATTGCTGTCAAGTGTTGATCTTGCATTATGGGAAGAACAGAATTGTTGATTTTTTATTACTTTCTTTTGTCTTTACAAAGAGAAAGTATTGGATTCATGAAAAAATTTTACTTCTGGTTTTCGGCAGATTTATGCATTTTAGAAGGTCCTGTTCTGAATACAATTTGACTATTTTTATGAATTGTCTGTCTGTGACAAAAATGTTGTAGGCACTATCTCAAGAACTAATGCACAGAATGTATTGAAACTTTAGATTCAGTTACACATTGGCATAAGTTGTTGCTCATTAGGTTTCAGTGTAAATCAACCAACAAGTGGTGCTGATATGCTGCTTTTTCAGCAATTTTGAATTCAGACATTTTTCTCCGGGAGAGATTTTTGCAGGAGGGACATTCTAGAGTTCTGGGAGGGGGGATTAAACTTTTGCCCATTAAAAAGTATAAAATCTCAAACCTTCCAGGGAGACACTTCAATGTTCTGGAAAAGTGGGATGTCCCTATGAGTCCACCCCCTGAATTTAACACTGTTTTTCAAGATTTACACGATTTTAGCAATCATATTTCTAGCACTAATGCACGGAATTTCTGCAATCTTAATATTGTGTTAGACATTGATATAAGTTGTTCCTGATTAGGTTTTCTTGTAAATCATATAACAGGTTGTGCTGCTACACTGCATTTTTCACAATACAGTGCATTAAGAAATTATAAGACCATTAACGAATTGGTACACTTCAGAAGACGACACAATAAACAAATTTTTAGCACATGTCTTTAAAATTGATCATAAAACGTTTCCTGTTATAATTGCTACATTAAAATTTAAGTTACATTTTATTAAACTCTTCTAATTTTTTAAAAACGTAAATAAGGTGACTGTTAAGAAATTATAAGACCACCTCAGGAAATTAGCATATTGTATGTCACATCAGAATCATTATAAAATGTTTGTATATTGCTGCCATTCACAATGAAATAATTAGAAAAAAGGATTCAAATAAAATTAAACGATCTAGAAGAAAAAGGATTTTGACAGCATGAGATGATCGACAAATATTTTGATTATTATCTCAAAAAGGTCTTTCAACTTGGGAAATTTCAAACTGTTTCAGCAAAAGAGCCTCAGACGTAACAGTTTGGAAGAGTTTGAAATCAAATAGTAATGCAAAATGTATGAAATTGTTGAAAAAAAAAAACGAAGTTAATGAAACATCATAAAGAAGAATGATTGAAATGGGCTAAAAATGCCATGTCATGGGACAAGAAATGGAAACAAGTGATGTTTTCAGATGAAAAAAAAATTAATCTTGACAGTCTGGATGGTTATAAACACTATTGGCATGATTTGAGGAAGGAACCGAAACAATTCTTCAGCCGACAAATGGCAGGAGGATCAGTAATGGTTTAGGGAGTTTTTAGTCATGATGGATTATGCGATTTAACCTGAATTTCAGGACATATGAACTCTGCACAATATTAGGCTATGTTATATGATCATTTGATACCGTTTGGACCTTTTTATGTGGAGCTAACTGGATATTTCAGCAGGACAGTATTTCTTGCCATGTTTCTAAACCCACCCAGCAATAGTTTAAAAAAACAAAAAAAATTCATGTTTTGTTGTGACCAGGAATGAGATTGATCAAAAAGCAAAAAAGCTGAAAACTGCACGAACGACGTTTGAACAATGACAGTTATGAATTTCAAGCGCAACAAATATAATTGCTATTAATATATAATTTACATACAATTAAGCTTTGCATAAATTAAAAATAAATTATGAACACGAATTAGGCAGAAATTATTTACTTACTCTAATGAAAAGTTTATTTTACCAAGATACAGAACATTAATGTGAAATTTGCATTTTTTGCACGATCTTTAGATGAAATTTGCCATTTTTTAGAGATTTTTTGATGAAATTTACCCTTTTATAGAGATCTTTTGACGGAAATTCACGGTTTTTTTCGCGATCTTTTGACGGAAATTGCTGTATTTCCGTGATCTTTTGATGGAAATTGCCGTTTTTTCGTGATCTTTTGATGGAAATTGCCGTTTTTTTGTGATCTTTTGAAGAAATTTGTCGTTTTTTCACGAAAATTGCCCTTTTTCGCGATCTTTTGACGAATATTGCCTTTTTTGCTATATTTTGACGAAAATTGTCGTTTTTCGCGATCTTTTGAGAAAAGTGCCATTTTTTCACGATCCTTTGACAAAATCACAGTTTTTTCGTGATCCTTTGACAAAATCACCGTTTTTTCGTGATCCTTTGACAAAATCACCGTTTTTTCGTGATCCTTTGACAAAATCACCGTTTTTTCGTGATCCTTTGATGGAAATTGCCGTTTTTTGTGATATTTTGACAAAATTGTTGTGTTTTAGTGATCTTTTAACAAAAATTGCAGTTTTTCATGATCTTTTGACGAAAATTGCAGTTTTTTCTTTGAAGACTGACGTAATTGATTTTTTTTGGTGACCATTTGTCTAAATTCGCGATACATTTTATGTCCGAATTTTCAGATTTATGACCGATTTTTTTTCAATTTTTGGAAATGACTGCCGTAATTCTTGGACTTTTTGGAACAGAATCATCCCTGGTTCAGCGATTGCGATGAACTAGGATAACCATCGCACATGATAAAAGACTTCTCGTAGCTGAAGTGTTGAAATAAGCATATTTTGATGTGGATTAAAATCATTTCATGATTCTTTTTTTATTTAAACGAATAAAAAACGCATGTCTGCATGAAATAAATTCTTGAAAAATGAGAAAAAAAAAAATGGCAAAAAAGCGAAAATTTGAAAAAAAAAAAAAAAATCAGACAAAAACGGAAATTTAAAAATGACAAAAAAGCTGAAAACCGCAGAAAAATCTCATGCCTGGTTGTGACCAAGTCGAAGTCCAAACTTGAACCATATGGAAAATCTTTGGGGTGTATTAAGTTGCAAAGTTTATGCTAATAATATACAGTTTTTATCTGTAAATGAACTTGAAGTAGCCATTGTAAAAGAATGGCATAATATTGCTGAATCTGTACTTAATCACATGGTCAGTTCTGTGAAAACAGAGTTTGAGGTTATAAGGAAAAAGTAAAGACCAATATATTAATTTACATATTTTTGTTTTTAGACAAGTGGTGTTATAATTTGTTAACAGTATATTTGTCAATCATTGTGGGTGCCAAAATTCAATGATTTGTTTGGAGAAGGCAGTGCTTATAGTTTCTATTGAAATTCACATAATTCAAAGAACCTACTTTTTTAATCTTCATGATGGGCATAGATTATCATTTAAATTTGATACTGGGATAGCAAATTTTAAAGTATTAACATGTGTGAGATAGAAGAAAGTTTTGGGATTGGTATATCTGACTACTTTACCTTTAAATTTTGAAAGAAAATAAAAATTAACAATATTACCTGTAGAGACATCAATAAAAAAATTATAATATCAATTAAATCGAGTTGACCATAGTATTGATTAAATCGATTAAAAAATATCGACATCACCCATTACTAATCCAAATCTTTGCTGACAGAGTTAGCAAAGTCAGTGTGTGCATACTGCACACGCTTTAAATTTACGTTAAGATTTACAAGAAATACACCTTTTACATTTATATATAAAATACAAAAAGAGCAAATAAATAACCACAAGAAACTATTTTTAACAGATGCACAGAATATATTTACATTACTTATATTTAAATTATATTCTACTAATCACACCCCCACTTCCCAAGTTTTCAACAAATTTCATTAAAAAAAAAAAAAATATTCAATTTGTAAGTACACCTACTAAAAATATTTTTTCTTTAAAAAAGAAAAAAATTATGCATGATTTTTTTCTGCATAACAAAACATTTTCCATCCATAGTTGATGATCTCATTCTAATGACATTCTTCCAACTTTAAGCTGTCAAATAAACAAAACAAATGGCAGACAGATCTCATTTTTCTTTGTAGTGGCTCTATAGTGGGCTTTCTTTAGGGGTGACATAATTTTCTATTATTGCAACTGGTTGAAAACTTGAAAGAAGTTGGTCAATTTACAACACAGATATGTATCAATCACCTTTTTTAAATAGTAAGGAAAAAACGGGATTTTCTTTTTTTTTTTTCCTTTTGTTTGCTTGCAGCTCAATAATTCCCACAATCAAACAACGTAACCTTAACACTTTCACAGAATTCTTTTTATATGAAAATAATAGAATTTGAATAGTTTCTCTTGTTTTTGTATACTTTTAATATTTATTAAGTCATTTATATAACAAATATTTCAAGGTCATATCAGCCATTTAAATGAACAACAGCAGAAAAAATTGTAATTATTTTGCTCTGCAACCTCATTACAAAAATCAATAGTTTCTGAAAAAGTATTTTTTTTTTTTGTTTCATTAGATAGAGAAAAAGAAGAATACACACACACACACAACAGGTTCCAATCAAGATTTATTGATCTTCATAACACAAAAATAATATACTATATGAAATTTCAATTGGCTTCTCAAGGTCAATTTCACAATCTTTATCTTGGATCAGTAACTAGGTAACACTACATTTGGCTGACTGGTTGCTCTTTTTTTTCACTCTACTTGAGATCAGCTGAAAGATTCCTCTTTGTTCAATTATAGATGTAGGAAAAGCAGGGCTAAGAGCTTGCATCTTCTAGTGCCATGACAATGAAGGGATGAAATGAGGAAGAGCATGTCTTTGAGAAGCCAATTGATATTACATACCACCTGGCTGTCGTATGTGGCACCCTTTGAGGATTTTCTTGGAGCCTTCTTGAATGTTTCCTGTTACTAGGCATGTTTAAAAATAAATAAATAAAAATCAGGTTTAAATGATGTTTCTTTAAAATCATTAGTGTTCCACATGATTTTACATTATAGAAGACTTTAAAGTTTCGGCTTATTTCTTTACAAAATTTTTTTAATACAGTAGAACTTTTATTCAAAACTCTTGGTTAACCAAAATCCATTTTTAAAGCTTTTTTTTTTACTATCATATTCCTTGTCTGGAAAATCCATTTAAAAGCTTTTTTTATATGATCACATTCTTTGTGTGCAAGCAGTCCTTTCCGAACAAAGAGTACACATAAATATTTTAAATCCTTTTTCTTAGAATGCCTTTGAATTTAACTTGAGCTCTTGTAAGCTGCGGAGTGGACTAGAACACAGTAGGAAGAGGGAGAACCGGAATGTGTGAATGTGGTCTAGCAAGTTCACTGAAAGATTACAAGTGTATTATGGGGGAGTAAGCAGTAAGAAAAGAATTTGAGAGTGTGCTAAACAACTAGAGATGGGAAATAGAGTTACTTTTGGTTAACAGGTTGCATTGTTCCATGCTTGCACAAGTAACAGGTTCCAACAACCTGTTATTTTTTTAACGTATAACTAATGGCTGTGTATGATGTCAACGGGTGTTTTAATTAGAAGGCTTTTAAACAAAATGTTTGAAATAATTTTTGGACATACGTATAGACACTGTTTTTTGTTAAGGTGAATCCACACCATTAAAATCAGTTTGTTTAAAAACTTAATTTTTACAGAACAAAACTTACCTAGTTATGATACTTTTAATTTTATGCATTTTCAGCTTTTCTGGCACTAAAAACACGTTTTTTGCTTATGGTGACAAAAACGTCGAAAATTCATGAAGTTCTAAGTATCATAACTCAATAAGTTTTAGCTGTAGGAAAATAAAATTTTTACTGTTTTAGTAGTTAGAACACGGATAAACTTTTTCTGAATGAAGCTTATAGGACCCAGATGTTGTGAAAAAATTTTAATTTCTTAACTATTTAAAAAGCACCTATTTTAACGCAAATTAGATTTTAAATGATGCATAACAAAATCTGAAACATTTTTGCAATTGGAACAATACCACTAAAACTAACGATTTAGAAATTAGCTTTTGGTAAACGATAAGAAGAGATACCCTGTATAAAAATAAACTCAGTTTTAACAACAAGATTTGTAAAAAAAAAAAAAATTCCTGATTTCGTTGCTGCCATGTGTATCAACACATATGCATAGCAAAAACCACAAGAACATGAAAATATTATTTATACATTTTTAGTCAGATGCAATTTATCAATGTAACACTAAAAACGTGTTTTTCCATATTTGGTGACTAAAAATCACAAAATTCATTAAATGGCAAGTATCTTAATTCAGTTAGTTTTGGCCATAGAAGAATAAATTTTTACTGTTTTAAATATTAAAACATAGAAACTTATAAGCCCCAGATACTGTAAAAATTTTTTAATTTCTTAAGTATTTAAAAATCAGCTATTTTAACATAAATTGATTTTTATATGATACAGAACAAAATTTGAAACACTTTTGCAATTGGAACTACACCTCTAAAACTAATGGTTTAGAAATTAGCTTTTGGCAAACGATAAGAAAAGACATACTATATAAAAATAAACACTTCTTTAACAACATGATTTATAAAAAAAATAAATTTGATCCCCAACTTCATTGCAGTCATATTTATCAATGTCTATCCAAAGATAATCCACAAGAACCTGAAAATGTTATTTATACACTTTTAATTAAAAGCAATTTATCCGAAGATATTTTTATTACATTTTTCAAATTAGTTACAATTGTATTAAAATTAAAAGCCCCCACAAGTAATGCGATGCTATTGTCTTTCTTTTATTTACAGTGAAATAAAAATGTTTCTAGCTCTTATTTTCTAAAAACACAGTATTGAGAAACAAATAAATAAAAACACATGCCCCCCTTTCTAAAAAAAAAATCCACTGTCAAATAAAAGAAAAAAACCTGTCTAACTCCATGAGCAATATCCCTTTTAAACATTCAAATTCAAAGAAACCACTACCAGGTCAAAAATGGCTAACGACCTAACTCTGCAATGCAACAAATTCGCAGTTATTCCCATTCTCATATCCTTTATTAAAAAACGCATTTTACTTTTCATCCCAATAAATCTCATCATTAAAATGATGTTATTCAATAATATTTATCTGTATAACAAATTACAACAGTTTAACGTATATCAGTGTGATGTGTTAAAAAATATTTTGTCTTCGTGTTGAGTTAAAGCAGTTACAGTATTAGAATCAACAGTAATGAATATTTGTAATAAAATAACTGTCAAGCTCTATGCAGTTCCTCAGAACATTTTAACAGTGGTAGCTTTCTTTTCTAGCAAATGGCCAGGTGTTTTCTAGTGAATTGAGCTCTGACTGGTTGATTGCGAATTGCTTCATTGCTACTAAGCTTTATTCATTTTTTGCAGTGAACGATACATTCTAGCCATTGAAGGCTACTAAAGACATGAAAGGAAGATTTTTTACTGTCTGCGGTTGTTGGTGATTTCTTTCCATTAGCTTTGGCGCATCATAATAAGCATTCATAACCGTTTAAAATAGGACTTTTTTTTATTTGAAAGTAGATTTTTAAGCTCTTTTTTTTTATAATATCGAAATCAAATTTTGGAAATTTTATTTTTATTATAATTTTAATATATATTTCTAAAAAAACTTCTTTCAGCTTTTTCTTTTTTATATATATATATATATACTTTGCAGGTAATGCGTTCCAAATTTAACAGGGACTTTCCGTGAACCTGTTACTAAATAATGCACTATAAACGAATAACATTGTTATTTATTTTAATACGTTAAATAATGCCCATCTCTATAAACAACTGTTCAGCTTCTCACTGGTATTAGTCAGTGACACATGTCAAAGATAATTGTTGAAGTTATTCACTCAAGAATCGGTACAAGATTTTTACTAGAGTAAAAATCTTCATTTTTATCATGTCTACAAAAAGAAAATGCATTACTTTAAGTGTAGAAGAAAAAGGCTTATATTGGAAAGCACTTGCGGTGAAAATATTAGCTGCAAAAAATGAAGCTTTTGCTCACGGAAAGAAAAAGATGAAAGATTGTGTTACAATCCTAGCATATGCATCCGGCTCTCATCGATTAAAAGTAGCATTCATAGGGAAGACTAAAAATCCCACATGCCTCAAACATGTTAATAGATCAGCACTTACTGTTCACTACTTTAATCAAAAATCTGCATGGATGGACATGGAACTGTTTAAACAATGGTTTTTTGATCGTTTTGTTCCCAAAGTTAGAAAGGAACAAATTAAAAAAGAAATACATAGTGCTATTTTATTAATCGACAATGCTCCTGCCCATCCTGAACTTCAAAGATGGGGATATCCAATGGATTTTTTTACTGCCAAATACAATGGCAATTTCACAATCCATGGACCAAGGTGTCATAGAATTTTTTAAATGGAATTATCAGAAATTGTTCATTAGAAAAGCTTCTGCTGTTTGAAGAAGATTGCAATGAAACTTCTGTTGTGTAATTTTGGAAATCTTTGACTATAAAAGACTTGTATGTACATAAGTAAAGCTTGAGAATTGTTACAGCAACATACGTTCATTCGAAGTTGCAGAAAACTTGCTACACATTTAGCTACTGAAATGAATGAAAGCTTTATGGGTGAAAAAGAGAATGATGCTGCCGATATAGAATAAGTATTTAATAAAATACCTGGTTGTGATGACTGTGATATTGAAGGAATAAATGATTGGCTAAATTGCGACTCAAATGATCCCAGATTTCATATATTGAGCAATGAAGAAATCATTGACAATACCCGAGGAACATGTGCTGATCAAAGCGAAGAGGAGGACAACGATGCAGGCAAAGAAACAAATTAGCAATTCTGAAGCTTTTGAATGTTTTGCAAAAGCTTCATTGGCCAGGCTGGAGCAGCAGAAAGACATATTGGTGAACTAATAGTATCAAAAAGAGAGAACCAACATTATAAAACACAAATATTGGTTTTGTTAATGTTGTTATGTCTTATATTAACGTTGGTTCTCTCTTTTTGATATATTGGCACAAAGTATAATCCCCCTTTCATGAACTAATAATATTAAAAAACTTTGTGATAGAGCTGCAAAGCAAAGGCAATCAAAACTGTGACACACAAAACTTGGTTTCAAACCCATGTGAAATATGTTTTTACATATTTCACAAAACTTTACTTAACTTCAAAATTAAAATTCAAGTAATTTATTCTTGTTTCTATTTGCTATTGCTTTATTTTTATTAAGCACTTGTTACTATAATAAAAAGTAACACATATATTTGTCATTAATCTTAAAATTGAAGCATTCTTAATTATCTGAAAGATGATCGGTCCCAATTACTGTGGATAATCAAGGTTCTACTGTAGAAAAAAAAAAAAAGGAGCACCAGTAGCATAACAAACAAGAAGGAATACTAAGAGAAAAGAATGATAATAGAATAATGCAAAATGACAATTGAAAATCAGGATAAAGCTTTGTTTACTATTCAACAAACTAATACAAAAGCATAAATGTTAAAATTTTAACTCATTATACTCTTAATCTATTATTGTTGAGTTAAATTACTAAACTGAACTGTTACACCCAAGCCAAATAATTCAAATTCTCAATTACACTCCAACATAGCAACAACAGCCACCTTAAGTATTCTTCTCTTAATATGGATTTCCAACATAAAATATAAAAAATATAATAAAATTATAATACCTGGGAGTTATCCAACTCAAGGGAAAAATTATATTTGCACTTCATATCATTATGTAGAAAATCCAATGACATCATCAACTGCTTTGACTGCAAAATTACACTCAGCTCAGCTTCATTTAAGCTCTTTACAAGAGCATTTTTCAAGATATCCAAAGCTGTTGTTAACTTTATGTTAATCAATGGGTTCAGCTCCTAGGCCAGGAAAAAAGAAGATACTATTACTATGACAAATAATGCACAAGGTTAGTTCTGCAACAAGGAGCCATAATAAATTCCTTGAAATTAATACATTCCAGTTTAAATAAAACTTACACATTCATATAAAAATGTAAGAATGAAAATAAATATTTATATACAAATTAAGCAAAATTAACTTAAAGAAAGGAGGTAGGGTAGATAAGATTTGTTTTTGGCTACCTGATAGTCAAAAATTGTTTTCCTTTCCTAAGAGGTTTTAATAGTCTTAACATAATTTAAGATTGGTAATTACTCTCTCAGATTCTATTTTCTTTTAAAGATTGTGTAAGTGTGTTATACAAGATCAGGTACATAGGTTTATCCAGCAAAATTTTATATTTTATTTATATCAATTTGATTTTTTTTTCTTTTGGCAATATGAAGTACAGTAGATTCTCCACTATTCATCCTAATGTGGCAGAAGGGCATGCCAGATAACAAAAAAGCCAGAGTTCTATAAATACTCATTTCCTGCTGATCCGTGCCATTAAAAATGCATCTTTTATACCAAAACTCACTCTTATTTAAAATTTCTGACTTCTTAGTACAGACCAGTGCTTTATAAATGTTTGCTATATATTTTAAAAATTTATTATAGAAAAAAAGGAAAATGGAGAATAACATTTTAATCTCTTCAGATCTGAGTGAGGTATAGAAATGTCCTAGGACTTAATTTATGTTTTTGAAACAACTGACCTGTAACTAGATTTGACTTCTCTATGCATTACTTCGGTGTTTGAGGACATTAACTGGACTTAAAATTAGGGATGCAACAGATATCTGGCATATCGAACTGATCTTTCAATATCTGAAATACCATCGGATATCTGAATCACAGTCACTGGATAAAGGTCAAAATTAGCACTAGCCACAGGGCCAGTAAATGAAAAAAAGTGGCTAGTGAAAAATTGTCTATCAGCGGCCACCTTCTGGCCACATTTACAAGGAGATAAAATTTTCTTGCATTTCATCAAGGATTCTACTTTTTTTGGTTCCAATATATTTATATAAACATATTTATTTGGGCTACTCAGTTTTAGATTAATACTTATGGAAATTTTACTGTTTAGCATTTTGAAATAAAAAAAGTGGCCGCTAGTTTAAAGAAACTGGCCGCTTAAAAAATTTGTCCTACCGTCCAGTGGCCGCTAATGAAATTTCCCAATTTTGACCTATATCACTGGATATCTGGCAGAGTGCAGCAAAGCAAATATATAACGATAACAGAAATCATTTTACCCCAAATAATGCCAAACAACTTTTGTTTATAATACAAAATATAGTAAGTTCCCTATTCATGAGTATAATTCTCAAAAGTTTAAAGAATTGCCAGCATACCTAATATTGATATTTGAACTCTATATAATAAATTTAAGAATTTGCATTTACATCTTTTAGAAAATTGTACCTTTACTTTCAGATTGTAAAACTAAATTTGAAGTTGTTTATTAAAATATGACTTTATTAATTTTCTTTCTTTTTTTTAAGTTCAACAATTAAACAGACCTATTTTTACCTTCTATCTTTAATAGAAGAAAGTATTGTAATCGAAAAATTTTTCAACTTTTGGTTTTCAACGGATTTACACATTTTAGGAGTCAGGGATCCCAAAAAACATGTTTTTTGCAAAATTTCTGTCTGTCCGTGTGTTGCCACCGTACCATCAAAAAGTGTATGAAGTTATGCATAGAATTGAACCAAACTTTTTGTGTATGTTTTTGACTATGGCCAGCAGGTCTTCCTTCAACATGGAAACATTCTACTGGAAGGGGGTGCTGTAATCACGATTTTTGTGCCATTTTCATTATTGTACCATCAAAAAGTGTATGAAGTTATGCATAGAATTGAACCAAATTTTTTGTGTATGTTTTTGGCTGTGGCCAGCAAGTCTCTTTAATATAGAAGCATTCTGCCAGAAGGGTGTGCTGTAATTGTGATTTTTGCCATTTTCATTCTTGCATGGGTGCAAGATGTCCATCCAAACCAAGACTGAAAACTTTTATAAGTATCAGGTATAACCAAATGAAAATGGACTAGATATCTATGACTTGCTTTATGATTAAAAATTGATCTTTTGTAATAGAAGAAAGGAATTACAAGTTTTGCTTGTAAAATTAATATCATTTAAGGGTGTATTCAAAAAAATATTTTTCCATCCTGAACAGCTCAAAGTTTTCCAGAGATATTTTCAGACTCATTTTTAAAAATAAAAACATGAAACTTGCTGAGGTGATTTTTTGAAGAGGCCGTGTGATTTCATTTTTCGCTCAGTTCATTAGAATTTGATTTTTAAACAATTATTTTCTCTGTATAACCATTTTTTTCATTCCCAGATCTCGTTTCGGAAAATTCTTTTCAAAACGCCCACTTTGATTACATTTTTTGTAATATATTCTGCATTTATCAAAAAATTGACAAGCACGGCACATTATGTAGTTTCTAAATAAGAGAATTGGCCAGTTTGATGCGTTTGAGAGCAAAAATGAATTTAAAAATAAATCAGAAAATAAGCAGTTTGGATTGGAATACACCCTTAAGTACATGGAGTAGGATTTATTATCAGTCAGTAATCTCTCCAGGACAAAGCAGTCCTGAGACAGAAGACTTGCACCCATGTTCTTGTACTATCCAAAAATGTATGAAGTTATTGAATAAAATTGAACCAATTTTTTGGTGTATGTTTTTGGCTATAGCCTGCAGGTTCTCCTTCAATTTGAAAATATCCTGCTGGAAGGGGGTGATATAATCGCGATTTTTGTGTTATTTTCATTATTTTACCATTGAAAAGTCTATGAAGCTAAACATAGAATTGAACCCATTTTTTGTGTATATTTTTGGCTATGACCAGCAGTTTCTCCATGAATTTGGAAATATTCTGCTAGAAAGCGGCACTGTAATAGTGATTTTTGTAAAATTTTCTCGATTTTTCTTTTTTCTTTTTGTACAGTATACTGGCATCTCGTGAAGTGACAGGAACTTCACATCCTGCTAAGCTGGCTATTTGCAAACAGCTGATGTATAACAGAATAATGAAAAAATTATTGATTTTAATAAATATCATGATTGAGATTAACTTATTCTGATTAATTGACTGGAACAGAAATTTTAGATGAAAATCAAAGTTGGTATAATATTGAACTAATATATTTGTAACTACTTTTTGAAATATTAAGATGTATGAGATAGAAATAGGGTTGGACTGGGCCAGCGGAAAGGGTGCAGGCTTTGGATTTTCAGGGGCCACAAAAATTTTAATGAACTCATGTCAATTTTACTTGCTTGTTAAGGCTTAACACATTAGCATGATACAATTATGAAAATGGCTTAATATTATATTTTTGAGTCTAGATACAAGGATTTGCTATATTCCCCATGCATGTGTAAAGTTCTATGAAATATACACAATATTACAGAATTTTCTAAAGTGAATCATGCTACGATCTAATCGAATCATGCTATAGTTCCAGCAAGTCGAGCACATATTTCCTTGTAATAAGTGACTGATATGAGGGATAAGGAGTATCAATAGGTAACTCATAAGAGTCCTGAAAAAAAAAAAAAAAAAAAAAGATCACCTTTACTAATTCTCCTTGCTGTATGAAAAAGGACATTGGTACCAACTTATTGGGAATTATATCTGCTATTCATAAATTTTGCTTCAGAGATTGTCTACATATTAAAAAATGCATGGACTTTAATTCTTCAAATGGTAACATCCACTTTTGACACTATTTGAATTTCTTACCAGCCAGGAAAGAGATTAGCTTATATAATTTTCTTAAATCTAAATACCTTTACCATTTTTTAAACATAATCTTTAGTTATAAACCAAAAAGTGATAAGGGTTTATCTGTAAATTTTGAAAAATAAAACGAAGATTTTACATGAAAAAGTACAGAAAACGCCCAATTAGTCACCAGTAAAATTATACCAAAATTTTAAATTTATAATAAACTTGCTTTACATTTAGAAATCCTACAAAGTGTTTCTGGTATGTTTTCATGATTTTTTTTTTCCATGTCTCTTGATAACAGAAGACCTTAAATTATGGAAAGGCAAAAACTCTTATCTCAAAAACTAATTATTCAAATGTACTGTAAAGTTACAAGGTTATAAGTCATTCTTTTTAAATAATTTATTACCGTATTTTATGGAAGAAACGCTGCACCCGTTGTAAGCGCCGCACTCCTCAAAATTGATCTAAATAAGATTAAAAATATCGTAAACGCCGCACCTGTGGGAACACTACTTTTGTCGACAGTGTCTCATTGACCTAGCTTCAATCAAAGTTTCCTGAACAGTGTAGAGTGCTTCATTTTTAATAATTTAGGATTTTAAAATTATTTAAAATATTTAAATTAGGTTTTAAATATTTTTATGTAATTTTTTTTTTAATTAAGGAGACGTCAATTGGCATTAAAACCATCCAGAGCGCGGGACGCAGACCCTCTCCTTAGGAGCTCCACATTTTTTAAAATGGCCGTCGCAACTTAGCATGCTTTTTACGTCGCATGCACTTTAGCCCTTTTTAGCTTCAACTTGAAACCCTCAAACTCTGAGTTGTCAATATCTGAGTGGAAGACTCTTAAATTTTTTTTGTCCACCTGTATGGTTCAGTATCATCATCCGAAATGGTCACAGTTTTCATAATCGGTGAAGTCAGAAGGTTTCGCGTTGTTGAGCAGAATAATATATATATTATTATTCATGGGATTAGTGAATTTTTATTTTATCCCAATTTTATGCACTTGAAAAAAAAATTGTAAACGCCAGACTTGACAAAAGAACACTTTCAAACTCGTAAATGCCGCGCTGTTTCTTCCATAAAATACAGTAATAGTTTTTTATTATTAAAAACAAATATTTTTGAATACAGAAAAAAGCGTCATATGTTTGGATCTATTCAGTGTATCTCTATAATAAATTAATAAAAAATCAATCAGATGATTTTTGTGAAGCTATAAATTAATGCTTCTGAAATGGGTTTAACTTTAGCATCCTCAAATTTAAACTCTTCTCTCTGTCAAGATTTAAGATAATGTATATAAACAATACGTTTTTCATGGCTGTTTCTATATCCAAGAAACTCAAATAAGGTGTCAAAAATGGGTATTAATGTTTGAAAATTCAAAGTTTGTACAATTTTTAATATGTAGAGAGACGACTTCGGAAACATAATATATAAATAACAGTAATTAGTACACATTATTTCTAGTTGATTGGTAGTTATAGATTTGTACAATTATTTTTAGTGGAATTAGTAAAGTGTAACCACTTTTATTCCACTTATCACCATTGATGCTCTGAAAATCGGTATAAAAACTAATAAGTTTTTTGTGCCCGGCATCAAGTAGACTTTCTGCAGTGCTGCTAAGGGCTTCAATCTTTTTCATTAATTCCTTAGTAGTTACCAGTCAGTTAAAAATGAGATCAATTTCTTTCATAATCTGACAGCATTACTATTTATTTACTGCTGTTATTTAATCTTATTTTTTAAGTACCATTTTAAAAGTGGTATCTGCAGGTGTCTCTTTCACCATACACACACACACAAACAAATAATATGCAAACGTCATTTAAAAATTTGTATCAGAACAAAAATGTATCTACTTTCCTTATTGAAATAGAAATTTTGAAAACTGGAGCTCATGCTTCTTTTGATCTTTTATAGAAGTACTACATTTTATAGGCATTTGAATGTTAAAATATAATCAAGTTATTTTCAAAAAGAACAGTTTCATTTATAAGTTAATTAAGGGCCGACTCTAAAGTGGGAGAGAGACGTACTAAAAGCTAAAGGACTGAAAATAGGCAAATTGTATGGTTAAAATCTTAAAGTTATCATTCAAAGAAACAATGACAAAAATCGCCTAGGGTGCCGTGTCCACTAAAGCTTTCAATGGGTGCAGGTTTCCTCTCTCAATTGCATGCAAAGATGTCCACTTTGGTTTCAGATCTTGAAATTGATGATTGTATCTAACTTCTTTATACCTCTTTTGTGCTGTCTGTATATTGATGATGATCCTTAAACGAATTCTTAATATTTAACACACTAGTCAAAATTTATGTGTACAACGAGGGAAAAAATATTGGAGAGGCTCAAGCACTTAGGGGTGCGAATTTTTCCCAGGTCAAGGGTGCACCGGCCCTATAGGTGAAAATTAGCGGTCGTCACTCGCCACGTGGCGATTAAACTGGTAAAAGTGGAGATTAAAAAATCGGCCATCGATCGCCACCCTAGTCGCCACTTGCCAATTGGCGATAAAAAATCTTATCGATCGTCAAGTGAAATATAGCTTTTTTCATAGAAATATGCATCTCTACTTTGATTACATCTAATTAGCAAACTGGTTAATTCTTTTACTTACCGGATGCAAGCAGATTACAATGATTTAGCTCTATTTTCAATATTTCAGCTTTTCGCCATTGCTCTTCAAATGGATTTTTTTTTTCAAGAAATACAGTTTTATTCTGCAAAATATATTCATCAGCTTTGATTCCACATGCATTTCAAATAATTTATTATTTGATTTTTTTTTTTTTTTTTTTTTTTTGTATACACCTAACTGTTGGAATTTTGATTTAGTTATTTTTTATATCAAGAAAGTAATAGTAATTTAAATTGATAATAGTGTTTATGAACATATCCAAATAATCTAAAAATATTTTCTAAAAAATTAATGTAACAGATTCTGTGGTTTTAAAGTAATTTTCTTGAATTTTGACTGCTTCCCTATTCTTATCATGGATAGTTGGCTGGTATAAAACTCTGACTTATAGAAAAATGTGAATATATACAACGATTATAGTTTATGTAGATGTCAAGAAAGTTTGAAAACATAGTGGCCACTAATGAAACTGAGTCTACCGGCCACTGGCTACTAACTCAATTTCCCAGTTTTCACCTATAACCGGCCCTCAGGCCATTGGGCCAGTCCGAGCCTGGATTAAAAAAGTTTTGGGATTGCTACATCTAACTAGTTATTTTTGTAACTTCATTAAAAATATTTAAAATTATAAAGTAATTTTATTTTTACTTATAAATATGAAAGTAATTTAACTTAAAATAAAACTAAATGTGATCTTAAGTAAAACAGTATTAAATAATTAAAACAGAAAAAAGGCATCAACTAAACCTATGTTTGGAGAAAATAACTCTTCAACTGTGGGTATATGACTAGTTATTTTATGTTTAAACTAGCAGACCCACACGGCGTTGCCCGGGCCCGTGATGAACCTCAAATTTGTATGATTTTGTACCTTTAATTCCTTTTGTCTGAATTTATATTTTTAAATATAAAAATCGCAAGATAAATATTAAATTGATGATATGTGCTATTTTGCGTAAGTTGATTTTTCGAGCGTATGCGTACCGAAAGAGAGCGGAACTGCGACAAAACACTCAAGTTTTTACTCATTTCATGGACATTTTCAGACATTTTATTTTATAAAAAATATTTCTACTCGCCCGAACGTTTCAAAATTTTTATAGGAGATGTAAATCTGGTCTATTTAGATGCTTCGATAAATATTGTGTTAAAATAAGGACGTTGACTAAAATAAGAAATTTGCTTAAATTACTATTAAAAAATAGTGGGTAGTTCAACCTTCCACCAACAGAGAGCGCAATATGTTCTATACAAATATTACTCTACGAAACAGTTGTCAAAGGGCTGTTATACCTTACGTGAAAATTTCAAGTCAATCATTTAGTTCATTTTCCAAATTTTAACAAATTCGCGTTCAGTCTCTATTAAAAAGCATATTTCTTTCTTTTTAAAAGCCGATTTTTTTAAATTTCGAACAAAAAGTTCCGAATCATTTTTTTTAATTATTTACATACTCTTAATTAGTGTACAAATATAGGCCGAGCTGCTAAAGTTTAAAATCTAAATGCTGTAATTTTGAAATTTTGATTTAAATTTGAACTCCCATTAAAATTTTACCCTATTGTTTTTATCTACTCACCAAAATAAAAGTAGGTGTTTTTCAAAGTAGACATAATGTCTGCAACTTTTAATAAGTAGCATATATCACACGACTCCCTCAGAAAACGGCATATAAAAAGTCAGAAACGCCAATTTTTTAAAAAGAAATCTAGAGCCCCTCCCCGGAATTTCACGCACCATTCTTTTTTACAATTTATCTTTTGTGTTATAAACGTTCTTAAAGTTTCAAGCAGATCTCCTTGTTAGATTTCCCAATTTTAACAAAATCGCGTTATGTTAGTTCCACATTCCACCACGAGGGAACGCACTCTATTCTTAACAAAAGCTCCTTTACACAACCAATCAGTAGATATGTTACTCGAGGGGGTGGCTGTCTTAAGCAAGAAATTAAGATATTTTTGAAATTACTATTCGGAAATAGTGGTAACAAACTTTTGACTTTTTTATATTTAATAAGACACATTTATCTCAGGACTCCATCAAAAAACCGCATTGGAAACGGTAAGAAACGCAAAGGTTTAAAAAAAAAAAAAGAAATCTATCGCCCCTCTCTCTCTCTCTTCCCACCTGCCCGAAATTTCACGCGCCATTCTTAAATAAACTTTTTCTAATGTGTTATAAACTATCTTGAAGTTTCAAACAGATCGCCTTGTTAGATTCCCTACTTTAAATGAAAATGCGGTCTGTTAGTTCTATGTTCCACCACCAAGGAGCACACTATTCTTAGAAAAAGCGTATATGAACGAAACCTCTTCACGCAACCTACCCGTAAATACATGGATGGGGGGTGGTCTTAACCAAGAATTTAAAATATTTGCTTTGCTTCACCGTTATAGCAGGCATTCTGCACATGCTCCGTAAAATGTTAATTCCACTTTCCGCCTCCAGGGGCACACTGTGTTCTTAACAAACCTACATCCGAACGAAACTCCGTTATTAAACCTATTTGTAGATATATTAGTCGAGGGGGTAGGGGAATGATATTAAAATTTAAGAAATTTGCGGAAAATTACTATTCGGAAATAACCACTACTCATAAATTAAGGGCACAAAAAGTTCTGTACGAACATCCGACATGGGTTCCCACTGCATGCGGCACTGTATAGCAGGCGGGCGATAAATTCGGAACATTTTTCTGTATTTAAAACATAAAAAAGAGCAATTAAAAATGTCTTAAAAAAACACTTCTGAAAAAAAAAAATCATTATCAATATAAAAGATGAGAATTTAAATTCTATTACAACTGCTGCTACTCGCTACAACAGCAGAAAGCATTAGAATGCAAGGACTTATTGTTGCCAATTTCTAGTGGTAAAAGAGCCAGTAAGGAGTATTCTAATCTTTTATTTAAAGTTAAAAAAACACATTTCTTGCTATCTAAATAGATCAGCATCAAACACACACCTCCAATTTTCCGTAAACCAACCAAAATCGCCGATTTTTTAGTAGATATCGCTCAACCAATCAAAGTAGAGAAAAAACAGAAAACAGTGTGGCAAACAAAAAGCCTGCCAGGTTGTCAAGTTGGTTGCTAGGTTGTGACGTCATTTGAAACTAATCCATTCTCTTAAAGTTCTTTATTATTAAATATGTTTTCAAAGAACGTGTTTCACCTTCATGCTAAAATTTAATGTTTAGTTGAAAAAACAGTCACTTTTGAAACATTAAGCACTTAAATTAGTTTATTTAATTGTATCCCGGTTTACTTAATTATTTCTGCGAAAGCTTTGTACAACCAACCAACCGAAAGCAAGCGGAAAGAAACGTATTTTTGATGAGCGATGCTTTATGAACCAACCAACCGAAAGTAATCTGAGGGAATAAAGGCGTACTTTTGATGAGAGTGATGTCTGAATATTAATTACTCCACTAATAATTAGAATATTAAAATTCTGCGAGCCAGGTATATCAGGAGAGACTTTGGTCTATTCTCAAAAAAATTTTGAACCTCGTACATGCCGTAGATTTTGCTAGCCATCGCACACAGACACACACACACACACACACAGAGAGATTTGTTCTTTTATTAGTATAGATTATAAAAAGAAAGTATGTATTTCTTTATGAAAATACTCCACAATTATAGGTATATTAATTGTATTAAAATTTGCTGTACAAATTATCAGCATTTCATTGCACAAATTAATTATTAGCAATTATCCATATAGTCAATCCAAATCCAATAGCAATTATCAGCATTGCTTAAATTACATTTTTTATACAAAATTACAAGGCTTGAATTTTGAGATGGGATGGCAGTATTCATGCCCTAAAGAATATTGTGGGCAAGGAGGCTCCTGTTTCCAAAAAATCATTTTCTGAAAATTTTTCTTTGTAAAACGACAATCAAGTCTTGGGACAGACTGACAAATTTCATTATATTTTCTGCTATCGATCGGCAGATTTTGCAGTTTCTTCTTATGACAAATTCACAAAATTCATGATTGTTTTTCTGCACCTGACTGAAAAATTTTGTGAGTTTTCTCCGCAACTGATTGATGAATTTTGCAATTTTTTTCTTGTGACCAATTGACAAATTTAGCATTTTTATTCAGCAACCGATTGCCAAAATTCCTTGTTTGTTATTGGGACATACTGATGAAATGATGATGAATTGATTTTTCTGCATCCAATTGAAAAATATCGGATTTTTTCTTCATGACCGGGTGAGGAATTTCACAATATTTGCTCGTGGCGGACTGGCAAATTTCACAATATTTTCTCATGATTGACGAATTTCGTGATATTTTCCTATGAACTTCTGTTTTCTTCTCTCGAGCAGTCGACAATAATTTTTATTTATTTTCACCATGATTGATGAAATCAGCGATATTTTTTCTACGGGTGATTTATGTATTTTCAATGTTTTTTTCTGTGTGCTCAAAATAGGAAATAACTAAAAGGGCAGTAATGGCCACCTGAGATTGAGCTCTACCAAATTGGCCTCGAGTCAGCACTAAACAAAATGAGATTAGATCTTGTGGTGCACATGAAGAAGAAAAATTTTGGTGCACTTAAAAAAAATATTTAGAAACAACAAACTAGTTGATACTTGCAATTCACAGAAATTAGGACATGACTTTTTGAAATCAATCATTTCTTGTGTAATAGAAGAAATCAATTGACTATTTCCTTTTCAAACTTTTGATATGGATTTAAAATTCCAATGCATAGAACATAAGTTCAATTAACGAAAATACCAGGGATTACAGATTTGACTATAATTCCATTAAGGATATAATAAAACAAGTTTGTTCAAAAGTGACAGCAAAGGATATTGACAATACAATCACCAATATGTAAATTAAGTTAAAAATGAATGTGCATTAGATTTTGCACAGTTTTCTAAAAAATTTTTAAAAGAACATAACCATGTGTTTTTGATAATTTTTAAAATTATAAAAGTTGCTCTGCGCTGTTTGTCAAAAGTGTAACTTGTGAAAGAGGCTAAAGCATGCAAAATGGAATAAATTCTAAATTCATTTAGCAACCCAGTTGTTAATTGCCCATAACATTAGTTGCAAGATGAAAAATAGACATGGTATATATAAAGCTTGATTCGGTTCCTTTGATTTAATAAAAATAAAGATTTTGGAACATTATGTTGAGTTGTTGATTTAAATTATTTCAGTGATATTTTGTCATGTCTTAATAATGTAATTCTTTAAATGCCACATAAAAAAAAGAAGGATTTAAAGATTTTTTTTCTCTTTCCCAAACAGTTCAAAATCCTCTCCATTTATAAGTGTCAGGAGGGAGACTCCCCTCCAGGGAAAATTTGAATTTCAAGCCCTGTAGTCTGAAAAATGTTTCACAAAGCTATCAGGATCATGTTGTTTTGAAGGTTCAAATTAACATATTAAGGGACGAAATAGTTTTGGAGGCATATATAGAAAACAACATATGCTCTTGCACATGTATGGAAAAGCAATGTTGGTGCCATTGCAAAAATTAGAGAAATGCAAAGCACTGCTGCAATTATAGTGCTCTTTACCTACAGATGCATGTTATTCCCGAGAAACAGTCTTCTTAACTTATGAAAAGGTGAACTTTATAAAAAAGGTGATATAATAAGTAAATGAGAGTTGAAATAAAAATTAAAGGCTAACATTTATGGAAAAATAGAAAACAATAGTTTTATTAAAAAAACATTTATTTTTGCACACTGTGGCTTACCTTCTGGTGCCTGAATTGGTCCTTTTCGGAGTCTGTACATTTCAGACCGACTCCGAGGAATCGGTCCTTTTCAGAGTCGGTACATTTCAGACCGACTCCGAGGAATCGGTCCTTTTCGGAGTCGGTACATTTCAGACCGACTCCGAGGAATCGGTCCTTTTCGGAGTCGGTACATTTCAGACCGACTCCGAGGAATCGGTCCTTTTCGGAGTCGGTACATTTCAGACCGACTCCGAGGAATCTGTCCTTTTCGGAGTCGGTACATTTCGGAATGACTCCGAGGAATCGTTTCAAAAAGGACAGGTTCCAAGGAATCGCTCCGAAAAGGACGGATTCATTTTTACAGACTGGAATCGTTCCTCAACAAACGACACATCTCTAGCTGCATAAGGTATTTTAAAAATACGGTAAAAATATAATGCAGTTTGTTATTCCGAAGACTCGTGAAAGGATGACTAAAGACAAAACAGACAGCCACACATTTTGCTTTTGAGAAACATTGATCTGCGGTTTATATAGGCTTTTAACAGGAAAAAATATTTTCCACATTCTTTTAACCACCCGCAAGTGTAAAAAAACTAGCCCGAAACAATAAAAACCAAACCGACCCGAACCTGACCCACACCAAAAAAATTTAAGTCAACCCGACCCGACGGTTGGGTTTGGGTAAAAGCAGGTAACCCGACCCAATGCAGGTCTCTAGATCCCATCATAAAACTTGGGGAAATGCACAAAAGGAATATGAAGTCAATTTGAGAATTTTTTGAAAATTAAAAATATCACTTTTTGAAAAATTTTAAATTAAAATTTAATTTTTTTAAATTAAATTTTAATTTTTTTTTATCATGTTGCATATTAAATTAAAGGTCATAAAAAGAGTTTTAACATGATATATAAACCAAGTTTGTATCACATTTAGTTTTTGAGAAAATGGCAATTAAGTAATTCAAGATGTAGCACATTTTAATGAAAAACGCTTTAATTGTTAATAAAATTAAAATGAAATACATTAAAAAAATAATTTTAGTGTTTTCTTCCTATGTAAGGATAGTTGATAAACCAAGTTTCATTAAAATCTGAGGGGTCAAGGGAGAAAAGGTGTGTTGATGTGACATGGAATGACTCATATTTGGAACTAGATACCTAACATTTTTAGAACAGAATTACCCCTGGTTAAACCTTATTTCAAAATCTGCTTAAAAGGAGCTGGACCAGGTTACACATGGTGCTGCACAGCAATTCATGATAGTGATCTAGCGTGTAAATGCCAGTGGTAATTGTACTAAATCTGATTCAATTTAACTTTGAGTTACTGCATATTGAACTTTGAATTACTGAAATGTTTACTTACACAATATATACCTTAAGTTTGAAATAAGCCCTTTGTGAATAAAGGCAATTTTGATCATTGATGATCTCTAACCTATCAGACTTTAGTTTTTACTTTTAATGGGCATTATGGCTGCACTTTGATAACAAAATGGCAAATTAAAAAAAGTTTCACATTGCTCTAGGAAAATTGCTACGATGCTCTTAAAAAAATCAATCACACAGATTACTTAAAAATTTGCACGATGCCTATATAAATATGCCTAAAACAAAATCTAATGTAATATTAACTATGAAATTACAATGTAAAAAGAAAAAATAGGTAAATTATTTGGTTAACAGAATTGTGGTTCCCAGCAAATTTGTAAAATTTTATAGGATTAGATAAAGGTAATTATTTTTTAAGTTTTGTTTTCTGCAAGCATAATTAGCACACATCAAGAAAAAGAATTATTTGCAACAATTAAAAAAAGAAATTTTAATACACTTTTTAATGAAATTACAGCGCTTACTCTAAATTTCTGTGAATTTACATGCTGTTTCTTTTTGAAAATTTCTCATCATTAATAAGATGCCATTATTTAAAGAATAATCTAATGTTTTTAAAAAGGCTACATACACAATATTTTTAATGGAAATTTAAATTGCAGTAAAGCAATAACAACAGTAACGGAATTACACTTTTCAAAGTGCAGGATTTTTAATTACATAATTTTATTTCCAAGCTACATATTCTACAATTCTTTTACTTTACACTGAATATAATAAAAAAAAAATTCAATTTCAACTTCAAAAGATAAAATAACATCTGCAATCCACTTGGGGTTCCAGTAACATACATAAAACATCTCCATTTTTAATGAAGTCTAAATCCTTCGGAGACATAGTACTAGTTATCTTTATTTGTAACTTGGATGACTGTTTTGAAATCCCTTGCCCAATTAAGTGATGCATACTGCCATTCATTTTGTTGTAAGCACAGTTTCCCCCAGGTTTAAAATGGACAGGGCACCTTTTTTTAAGGGCACTTTTATACTGTTGACTCTAGACCAATTTAGCAGGGCACGGCATCCCGCAACCTTTTTTAACAATATAAGCATCTGACAGATTTTTTATATATTTTATGAGCCTGGAGAGTCTTACTGCCCTTTTTGACATGGCCGTCTGATACATTTCCTTTACTAGTAGCGAAAGGAAAAAATATCACAAAATACATCCATTGGTCATAGGAAATAACTTGTAAATTTCACCATTCGATCGGTGGAGAAATATAACAAAATTTGTCAATCAAGTCGTGAAAAAAAAAAAAAAATTAGCAGTGAATTGGGGGAAAAAAATCTCCAAATTCGTGTATCAATCGCAAGGAAAAACCACAAATATAGCGCCGGTAAGTCTGACATGGGAAAAAATTTGCAAATTCACCAATTTTTCATGGAAAAAATATCAAAATTCATTAATTGCTAGCATGCAAAATCACGAAATTTGTCAATCTGTAATGGGAAAATCCCAAAATTCAACAGTCAATGACGGAGGTCATTGTCTTGAAATGGGCCAATAGACTGCATGAAATAAAATACTTGTGAGTTTTGCCAATCAGTCAAAAGAAAAACCCCACAAAATTTAAAAAATTGGAAGCAAAATATTCTCGAAATTTGCCTGTCAGTTGCAGAAAAAAAAGCAAAATTCAAGGTAAACACCAGTGATTTTCGCAAATCAATGAAAATATCTTAAAATTTGCCAGTTGATAGGAGGAAAAAAATCCAAACATTTATAAATCAATCAGGAAAAAAATAATGAAATTATGTCCAAAAAAGTCAAACTTTGATAATCGGTAGAAGGATAATATCGTGAAATTTGTAACTAGGTCGCGAAATTTGACTAGTGATCGTGGGTAAAAAACATGTTGCAGCTGTTTTTAACTACTTTACATGGCTGGTGCCCTTTTAAGATATTTTAAGCATCCGCTGACTTTTCCCATGACACTTTTACAAAATTTGCGTTCTTTCCTAGGTCCTTTTACAAAATTTGCATTTTTTTTCCTCAGTCATTTGACGAAATTCAAATTTTTTTTTTCGACGGCACTTTGACAAAATTTGCTTTTTTACATGATCCTTTGATGAAATTTGCTTTTTTTTTTTTTCCAGAGCCACTTTGAAAAAATTCACATTTTTCCCGCAGCTCTTTGACAAATTTTGCATTTTTCTGTAATCCTTTCACAAAAATCATGTTTATCCATGATCCTTTAACAAAATTTGTGATTCTTTGATGAAATTCGAATTCTTTGACAAAATTCGTGGCTTTTCGATTCTTTGACAAAATTCGTGGCTTTTCGATTCTTTGACAAAATTCGTGGCTTTTCGATTCTTTGACAAAATTCGTGGTTTTTCGATTCTTTGACAAAATTAGTGTTTTTTGGGGGGATTCTTTGACGAAATTAGTGTTTTTTTTTCAGGATTCTTTGATTATTTTTTTTTTCAGAATTCTTCGACGAAATTCTTTTTTTTTTGGGGGGGGGGGGGGGATTTTTTGACGAAATTTGCGGGGTTTTTTTATTCTTTGATGAAATTCATGTTTTTTTGGGATTTTTTGATAAAATTCATGTTTTTTCAGGATTGTTTGATGAAATTGGTGTTTTTTTTCGGGATTCTTTGACAAAATTCATGGGGTTTTTTTCGGGATTCTTTGACAAAATTCATGGGGTTTTTTTCGGGATTCTTTGACAAAATTCATGGGGTTTTTTTCGGGATTCTTTGACAAAATTCATGGGGTTTTTTTCGGGATTCTTTGACAAAATTCATGGGGTTTTTTTCGGGATTCTTTGACAAAATTCATGGGGTTTTTTTCGGGATTCTTTGATGAAATTAGTGGATTTTTTTCCCTATGAACGATTGACAAAATTTAATTTTTCTTGGTGCCTATTTGTCAAAATTCGCAACACTTTTTAAGCCCAAATTTTCTGACTGATGACCTATTTAAATTTTCTGGAACCAAATGCCATGAATTTTTGGAACAGAATCACCTCTGGTTTGTGAAGACAAAAATTATTTTTCTTATACTTCTCTTGTTTTAGCCAATTCTATTTTATTTCTGCATGTTCTTTTTTGGATTAAAAAGCATCGTGTCATCGATAGGGATTTCTAAAAGTCTACTGTGATGCAAGCTTTGGGAATGCATGATCCTTTATGTGCATGAATGAGAAGGCAACCAGCAGACACGCACTCAGTACGGACACAACAATAAGCACTAAAGGTCTAAGGGTTTTGTTTTTTAAAATGAGGGGCAAAGAGGGTGATATTTGTTGGATGAGTGGCAAGAAGGGCGCTATTTATTAAGTAAAGGGCAGGAGGGGCAAAGCGCCCTCCTGAAACTGTTTGGGAGAAACTCTGTTGTAAGTGTTTATTTTGGGTTTTCAGTGTGATCTAACTAATTGTGTTTGTAAAAAACAAAACTTATAAAAATAATTAACTTTATGTAATCAGTGTTGAATTCAGGGGGTGGACATTTCTGCTTGGAGCAATGACCCCCCTCCCCCCCCCCGAAAATATAAGATTTTGTGTTTTCAATAGTCAAAAAGTGCAACTTCCCCGCCGTAACTCTATATTGTCCCCCGCCCAGAGCCACAGAAATTCCTTGCAGAGAAAAGTGTCTGAATTCAACACTGTATGTAATACTAATAAAAAATTACAACTTTGTCCTGAACTGCAATTGTGTTGTTAAATAATTGCCTAACAGTAAAAAATTAAATAAAATGAAACAATTGTTTTAAAAAATGAAAATGCAACTTAAATACAATAAATGGTGTCAAAACATTATAAGTAGACCATTTATATGACTTTTCTCTCATAAAATGAATAATTTCTTGAAATGTAAGGTAATGTAATTAAGTAATTATGTTACTACTAATTTAACATAATTATGAGCATACATAAAAATCTTCTATATTACTTTTTTTCCTTGACCAGGGACCCAGAGCACTCGAGCTGTGTTTTTCCTGGAGCTGGAGCTCTAAATTTTCCCCAGCTCCAGGGCTCCTTTAGTTTTTAATATTCTTTTAAATCTTTTTTTTTTTTTTTTTCAGTCTTAAATTTCTAGGCTTAAAATATTTTAATTACATCATTATTCAGTATTTTAATTATATCATTTTTTAGGTTTTTATTATTATTATTATTAGGGAAGGAAAACTTCTCAAAAAATGGCAACACTACTTTACTTCTACTTTCTACTTGAACTAAGTGACAACACTATTTAAAAACAAATATGGCCGCCTGTTGTTTACATGTGTAGTTTTGGCTGTTCGAAAAGTGTAGAAGAAATTTAAGATTTTTGTGTTTAAAATTCTACCAAACTTTCTATTTTAAAAGCAAAAGCTAAAAGATGTCATATTTTCTGAACAAGCATTTCAAGTTTGATGAGAAGAAAAATGCATTTTTTGTCAAATCTTTAATGAAGATAGAAAGTATTTGTGAGCAAAAAATTAAACGTGTAAATTAAAATCTGCAACTTAAAAGCGGGAAGTCAGAGCCGAGTTGGAGCCGGAGCCACAGTATTTTCTCTAGGAGCGGAGCTGGGGCATCAAAAAATTGTTCGGCTCCGGGTCACTGTCCTTGACTATACCAGAAAAAACTAAATATATTTATAGTAACATTATTCAGCAAATATACTTAGGCACCTTACTCATGACATTTGTTGCATTAATCATTTATTAATTAATGTAGTGTAATTAGTACATACAGTTTTAAAATTCTGTACATATTACAATGAAGTATTCTTAATGTTTAAAATTACCTATGCAAAAATAAATTAAAATATATCTTTTTAGTCTGCTCTTTTGATCTCAAACTAAGGGTTATGTAAAATATTTTATCTGGCTTTTTTTAATAGTTTTAATTTGGATTGTGTGGTTAAGTTCAATATTTTTGGTTAAATCGCAGTTTACTCTCCTTCGCCAAGGTGTTGGCAATAACTGTGCTAATGTGGCAACCTAGGTATTTTGGACTTTTTATGGCAACCCTAAGATTTCTCTAGAGAGAGGGCTGATGGGTTAAACTCCTTGTTTTGTAAACTGCTTTCTAATTGGACGCTTATTTTTTGTAAAAGACTTTCTTATTGGACAAAAGAGGAAGATCAGAGATAGTTTGAATTTTTTTGGAAATAAATACGTTATAGACACACGGGACTTCGTTTTGAACAGTTCCCTGTATTTTGGTGCAGTCGAGTGATTTTATTATTTGTTTTTGAATCCAATTTATTTTGAAACAAGTATCTTTCTGGACAAATGCTTGAAAGGTGAGAATAAATATTCAATCAGTTATTTTTCTCTTATTTTTACCTGTATATTTGAGCTTTGGTTGAATTATGTATGAAAGAGAGACTGATTGTTTCAAGATTGATACATTGAGTGATGCTTTTCAATGACATCCTAGAGTACAAGGTAAAATTAATTTAAAAAACGGGGTATTCAGCCCCTGATTTAAAAAAAAAAGGCCCCTCTGATTAAAAAAAACAACAACATTGTTTTGCTCATCTTACTGTTTACAAACGTTCTTTTTTAATAATTTGGGTAAGTGAAAATTTTGTTTTCTGGTATTTTTGATATACTGTATTCCTTCAACCTTCTCACTGCCACGAACTGATATACCCGTTCACTAAGCTGTAGGTTTCACTGCAAGAGAAGCATTATTTAAATTAATATAATTCTACAGATATAATCCAGTTTTTTAAAATTAAGTTATGATTAATACTCTCAAGGCCAATATGCATATACGTAATAAAACATTACAAATTTGCCTTTTTGTTCGGCGGTCAGGGGGTTAAAAAATGTATTTCGAATAATTTGAAATTTTATGTATTTTTGTTTATTTTCACTCAAAAATACAGGTAAAAATTAGAGAAAAATAAGTGATCAAATATTTATTTTCATTTTTAAAGGTACTTGTTTCAAAATATACGAGAAGAGAAAACAAATAATTTTGCATACTGTCTCCCGGATGTTGCAGCTCCAGGAGATAGTACGCAAAAAATAGATAATTTGGCATTTTTTGAAAATTGCGCCAAGAATGAGAGTAAACTGCGATCGCACCATGTTACTACTAATTTAACACAATTATGAGCATACATAAAAATTTTCTATATTACTTTTTCCCTTGATTATACCAGAAGAAAAAACTAAATATATTTATTGTAACATTATTCAGCATATAAACTTAGGCACCTTACTCCTGACATTTATTGCATTAATAATTTATTAATTAACATAATGCAGTTAGTACATACAGTTTTAAAATTCTGTACATATTACAATAAAGTATCAGGGGTCGATCCAGGCAAAATTTGGGGCCTAATTAGGACCCCTTCACAAAAATAAATTTAATAAAACAGGCCCCTTCACAAAAATAAATTTAATAAAACAGGCCCCTTCACAAAAATAAATTTAACAAAATGGGCCCCTTCACAAAAATCCATTTAATAAAATGGGCCCCTTCACAAAATTCCTTTTAATAAAACAGGCGCTTCACAAAATTACTTTCCATAAAAACTTACTAGTACTATTTATTTTTAATTTGTTAGGTTTTACAATGTGTGATTTGTAAATAAAAACAGTTCACTAGGAACAAAAACTTTAGCAAAAGGGTTTAAAGAAGTTTTGTTAATAGATGCTTACGTCGAATATGAGTAACTAAATTCCAATTTTCATTAAAATGTGTTATTTTTCACAAAAATAAAATAAAATTCACATAAAATTCACAAAAATAACTTTTACTTTTCTCAAAATGGGCCCCAAGAAAAAAAACCTGCATCGACCCCTGAGTATCCTTCATGTAAAAATTATCAATGCAAAACCAAACTAAAATATATATATATTTTTTTTTTTTAATCTCAAACTAAGAGTTATGTAAAATACTTTATCCGGCTTTATTTAGGATTTTTGTTTTTTTGTGTGGTTAAATTCAATAGTAACATAACCCAAACATTTATTAATAAATGAAATATTTCCCTTTTTTAATACAAAATCACAAAATTTGGTAAAAACTTAAGAACTTTCAATTTTGCTACACTCATGTCATTTTCTTTAAATAATAATTTTTTAAAAGGAGTTGCTGTAATAAGAATTATCAAGGTAAATATTGGAGCGGTGCTTTTTCATAACATAGATAACAAATGCTACGTACAAAAAAAAAATAAATAAAATATGAACTTACTCTCAGATTTTTCAGCACTGTTGTTACATTTGCGTTTTCAGAAAATAAATCACTAAAATTTGTGACCATTATCTCGTATCCAGATTTGTGAAAAGAAAATTTCAAAATATAATTCGAATTGGGTATGGAAACCCATTTTACGCTGTTTATATCCATAACAAGCACCTGAAATAAACAGGAAAGGCTTCAAAAATCATACATTACATTCTATATTCTGTTATTTTAAATAAAAAATTGTATTTTTGAACGATTAGAGGTAAAAAAAAAACAAACAGAGGAGGTCGTACACAGAAATTATTTAATTCAATATATTATACGACATAAATAAATGAGTTAATATTTTAGAAAAAAGGAGCTAGTTAATTTCTAATATGCATTAACAGCTTGAAACATTTTAAATATTAATATGTAAATAGTCTAGAAACACACCGACTTCTTTGCGAAAGACAAGGGGAGCACTTAGCCGATCAGACAAATGGAATGAGCTTCGGAATGAGCTATGTGAGTTTTATGTTTGCAACGATGTTCTTGAGTGTGTTCAAGAAGCACGCGCGCTGCGCGCGCGAGCTCAGGAGTCAGGAACATGGAGTGGGTCTATATCATGGATGTTGTGTGTTCAGGTAGAGTACGGGTAAACACGTAGTGTGTTCAGGAACAGATTATGGATTTGATTAATTAAGGTGCTAATTATAAAGATATTTTGATGCAGAAGCAATGTGTGCTAGATGGCCGAATGGATAAGGCAGTGAACTCGAGACTAGGGATTCTGGGTTCGAATCCTTCCGATCCCACATTGTGTCACAATTTTTTTTTGTTTTGTTTTGTTTATTGGTTGTTTTATATTTTTCATAATGAATAAGATATTTTTGATGAAGATATATTTTTTATTTTTATTATACAGAGGCACGTGTATTTTTATTATAATAATAAAATACTTATTTAAATGTGAGAAAATGAGGTATTTCGAGATGAAAGTTTTACATCTGAACACCTTTTAAATATTCAAAGTTTCGTTTCTAAGTATGTATATGTATAATGATATAAACATTAAGCAAATCCAAATGAAAAAATAATATATATCGCACGTAGGATAATTCCTTGATTTTTTTTTTTTTTTTTTTTTTTTTTTTTTTTTTTTTTTTTTTGAGTACTTTACGAGTGAATTTTTATCGAGACTAGGCTGGAAATCATATTTTACTTTGAACATTATAAAAATAAAGTGCAATAGTTGTAGATTATTTTAACTAAAAATATCTGTACATATATTTTTTAAAGAGATAAAATATATAGGTCTGCTGTCTAGTTTTGTAGTGAATAAAGTATGATTAGAATGTTTATAAATTTTCTACTGAAAGTATAAATAAGTATTTTGCTTATACTAACAGAATTTTGAATGCCATTTATTTCTCATGTTTTATGATGTATTTTGGTCTGTTATCCACACGGTATTGAAATATGCAATCATAAAATAAGAAATATATATATTAAAACCTTCTCTGAAAAACTGTCTAACTAACAGTGCAAATTCCATTGAAATCCATCCAGTATAGTAGATTACAAACAAATCTCATATGTTGATATCAGTGGCGTACCCAAGGGGGGGCTGATGGGGCTACAGCCCCCCCCCGAAATTTTCGAATGTGATATAGAAAGGTGCTGATTTTTCGTCTTTCTTTTATGGGAATTTTTTTAATTTTTTTCCATTATACAGCGGACAAGCCATTCTCATTAGTCCCATATTAGTCCACATTGACAACAAAGAAGAGAAAGGGGGGCTGACGGGGTTATAGCCCCCCCCCCCTACTCCTCCCGAAATAGTAAAAAAATTAAATGAAAAAGTGCTTTTTTCTTACTTTTTAAAGATAAATCTGTATTTTTTTCTTCTGCCATACAGCAAAATAGCCATTCACGTTAACACCATATTAGTCCAGGTTATATTAGTTAGGGGGCTGATGGAATTTCAGCCCCCTCCTCTCGAAATGGTCGAAAATGAAATGAAAAAATAGTGCTGAATTTTTTCTGTCTGTTTAAGATAAATTTGCATTTTCCCCTATCGTTCAACAGACTATGCGCTTCCTTCACTTTAGTTCCATATTAGTCCATATTGACACCAAAGAAGAGAAAGGGGGTTGATGGGGTTACGGGCCCCCCCCCCCTCAACTAGAAATCGCGAAAACTTAAATAAAATGCGTTTTTTCTTTACTTTTTAAAGATAAATCTGTAATTTTTTCTTCTGTCATACAGTAAAATAGCCATTCTCGTTAACACCATATTAGTCCACATTGACATCACAGCATACCCTAAGATGGGGAGGAGGCTGATGGAATTACAACCTCCTCCTCTGGAAATAGTCGAAAATGAAATGAAAAAGTAGAGCTGATTTTTTTCTGTCTATTTGAGATAAATTTGCATTTTCTCCCCTATCATTTAACAGACTAGCCGCTCCCTTCGCTGTAGTTCCATATTAGTGTACAGTGACATCACATTATACCCGAAAAGATAGAAGGGGGTTAATGGAGTTACAGCCCTCTCCCAAAAATTCGAACATGAAATGAAAAAGTTCTGATATTGTCCTTTTTGTTTGAGATAAATTTGTATTTTTCCTCTATCATTCAACAGACTAGCCGCTCTCTTCTCTTTAGTTCCATACTAGTGCACAGTGATACCACATTATACCCAAAGAGGTGAAAGGGGCTAATGGGGTGTCCCCTTCCTAAATAGTTGAAAATGAAATGAAAAAAAGGCTGTTTTTTTTCTTCTTGTTTGAGATAAATTTGTAATTTTTCTTCTGCCATACAGCGAAATAGCCATTCTCGTTAACACCATATTAGTCCACATTGACATCACAGCATACCCAAAGATGGGGAGGGGGCTGATGGAATTACAGCCCCCTCCTCCCGAAATAGTCGAAAATGAAATAAAAAAAATATTGCTTTTTTTCTTTCTGTTTGAGATAAATTTGTATTTTTTTTCTCCTATCATTCAACAGACTATCCACTCTCTTCTCTTTAGTTCCATATTAGTACACAGTGACACCACATTATACCAAAAGAAGTAGAAAGGGGGTGATGGGTTACAGCCCCTTCCCAAAATAGTGGAAAATGAAATGAAAAAAGGGCTGATATTTTTCTTTTTGTTCGAGATGAATTTGTAATGCACTTGTTTTCTGCAATACAACGAACTACACGTTCTGGCTAGTCTCATATCAACGCACAGTTACACCACAGTATACCCAATGAGGGGAAGGGGCTGATACTTACTCTTCCGAAATAATCAAATATGAAATGAAAAAAAAATTCCAGTTTTTTCTTCTTTCTTTTGAGATTAATATTTAATTTTTTTCTGCGACGCAGCTATTTTGGTTAGTCCCATATATTAGTGCACAGTGATGCCCCAGCACACACCAAAGGATTCGATGGGGACGGGGGTTATGACGTTACAGCTCCATTCCATCTCTGAAGAGATCGCAGTGAAATGAAGAAAGGGCTGATATTCCTTCTTTTTCAGATAAATTTGTTTTATTTTCTGGCATGCCACAAATTTTTTTTTCCTGTTAATCCAATATCCTCCTCCGTCCTGCGACCAAATTTACTTGAGACCACAAAATCCATTTTCAAATGACTGAAATCACTGTTTTACTCGATAAATGAAAACATATATACCCAGTTCAAGAGACCTACAAATAAATTCGACAAATCTAAAAGTAGTTTAATTTAAGGATTTTTTAAATTTTTCCCATAGTCGGCGGGCGACAAGATTGTCAATGCGGGGGTATGTTAATGCACAGTAACACCACAGCTAATCTCAAGTCGATTTCGTCTAAATCGGAAATCCGGTGCGGAAGAGTTGACTGTAAAAGTAGCTTATTAACTTTCATTTTTCAGTCGCATCTCCATGCCATACCGAAATATGGGGGTGCGGAGGGTTGAAGGGACTAAACCTCTTTTACCTGCCAAAACGGTCAGATTAAATGGTAAAAAAAGTTTACTTCTTACTTTTTAGATCAATTCAATTATATATATATATGTCATGCATCGCACTTGTCTTTCTTGTTAGTCCCATATTAGTGCATAATGACACCTTAGCTAATCCCTTCAAAATTTTGGCTAAGTCGGAAGTCAGGCACACTATATATGTGCGGAAGAGCTGACTGTGAATGATATTCATTAACTTTTGTTTTTAACACTCGATTACTTCCTCGTATCTGTAAGATACACAGTGACTTCTTGTTTGACTGCAAAGACATCTTTGGAGTTCGGTAATGCCCCTCCCCCCACTTATCTTCCTATTCTGTCTTAACTTTGCAGCCAGTATTTTTCATCTGGAACGGTTTAAAGTCCTACTTATTACTTGTGCAATGCACAAATAATAAACAAAGTCTTTATTTTATATATATGTATGAAAATATTTTGTGTATACAAAAAATATTTTGTGTTTGTTACAATATTAATTTATTGTTAAACAAGAACCGTAGCCAGAATTTAGTTTCGGGGATTGGAAGAACAATTTTATAGATTTTAAGTTATAATGACTTTCTTTTAAATGAAAGTATATAAAAAAAACCACTAACACTTTTCAACAGATTTCGACGTGGGACGGTCTCAGGATCGGACCCGTGCCCTCCCCCTTCCCCCCAGATTTGAGTCTGAGTTTAAAAAAAAATCTGAAATTCTCAGCAAATTTTCTGAAAGGTTACAGCAGAGGGGGAAACGAGAGGTAATCCCTTCCTGCTGCTAATTATTTTTGTTGTAGTTTGGGTTAACTCTTTATATTCAGGTCAATTTCAGACTGAGTGGGTTTGGGTTAACCAGATTCAGGGATGTAGTGGGGGGTATACGGGGGTATACGCCGTATACCTTCTGGATTTTTTTAAGGAACACCGTATGCCCTCTGTTTCCCATGAAAGCTATGGTATAATACATTCTAGGGTATACCCTCTGCTTAGAGCGTATACCTTCTGATTTTTTTTCCGACAACACCATTGACCAGATTTCTAAAAAGTTCAGCATATTATTTCAGTTTAAAAACTATACCTATAATAATAAACACAGATATTTGTATGTGTTTTTAACGCGATCCTTAATGAAATACAGGTTTTTATCACGACGCTTTGACGAAATTTGCATTTTCCCCGAACTTTTGACAAAATTAGCTTTTTTCCACGACCCTTTGACGAAATTCGCGTTTTTTTCGTGATCCTTTGTCAAAATTTGCGTTTTTCCCACGAGTTTTTGATGAAATTCGAGTTTTTTTCGTGAAGTTTTGCCGAAATTCGCGTTTTTTACGAAACCCTTCGTCGAAATTGCGTTTTTTTCACGGCTTTTTTGACGAAATTCGCTTTTTTCTCGTCTTTTTGATGAATTTCGCGGCTCTTTGACGAAATTTGCGTTTTTTTATGGAAATGGTAGTGTTTTTTTGTTTTTTCGCTGCTGTTTGGCGAAATTCGCTTCTTTCCGCAGTCTTTTGCCGAAAGTCACGTTTCTCTGTGGCCCTTCTTTGTGACCATGCTTTTTTTTTGCGATCCTTTAACGAAATTCGCGTTTTTTCCGCTTCCCTTTGACGGAATGCATACTTTTTTTAGCAATCCTTTGCCAAAATTTGCGTTTTTTCTGCAGCCCTTTGAGGAAATTTGCGTTTTTTCTGCGGCCCTTTGAGGAAATTTGCGTTTTTTCTGAGGTCATTTGCCGAAATTCACGTTTTTTACGCAATCCTTCGTCGAAATTCACTTTTTTCCGCGACCTTTTGATGAAATTTGCCTTTTTTCTGCGGCCTTTTGAAGAAATTCGCGTTTTGTCCAGATCCTTTGTCGAAATTTGCTTTTTTCCGCGGGGTTTTGACGAAATTAGTGGTTTTTCCGCAGTCTTTGACGAAATTCACGTTTTTCTGTGGCCCTTCTTTGTGACCCTGCATTTTCCTTTTTTTGCGATCCTTTAACGAAATTCGCGTTGTTTCAGCTTCCATTTGACGAAATGCGTTTTTTTAGCGATCCTTTGTCGAAATTCGCGTTTTTTTCTGTGGTCATTTGCCGAAATTCGTGTTTTTTAATGCAATCCTTCGTCGAAATTTGCATTTTTTCCGCGGCTCTTTGACGAAATTCACGTTTTTCTCTGTCCCTTAGACGAAATTCGTGTTTTTTCAGCTTCCCTTTGACGGAATGCGTGTTTTTTTAGCGATGCTTTGTCGAAATTTGCAGTTTTCTGGGGTCCTTTGACGAAATTCACGTTTTTTCTGTGGTCATTTGACAAAATTTGCATTTTTGCGCAACCCTTCCTCGAAATTTGCGTTTTTTCGCGGCTTTTTGTCAAAATTCGCGCTTTTTTTCGTCTTTTTGATGAAATTTGCGTTTTTCTGTGGCCATTTGACGAAATTCACGTTTTCCCGTGTCCCTTTGACGAAATTTCGCGTTTTTTGCGATCCTTTACGAAATTAGCTTCTTTTTCGCAGCCCTTTGACGGAATGAGTGTTTTTAGCGATCTTTTTTTCGAAATTCGCGTTTTTTTCCGCGACCTTTTGATGAAATTCGCGTTTTTTCTGCGGCCTTCTGACGAAATTCGGGTTTTTTCTGTGCTCATTTTGACGAAATTAGCGTTTCCTCTAGAATAATTTCACGAAATTCACGTTTCCTCCGCTATCATTTGACTTTTTTTTCGCGATCCTTTGACAAACTTCGCATTTTATCTGCGGCCGTATGACATAATTCCGGTTTTTTCCTTGATCCTTTAAAGAAATTGGAGATTTTTTTTGCGAACGATTGACGAAATTGATTTTTTTTTTTTTTTGCGAACGATTGACGAAATTGATTTTTTTCGGCGACCATTTGTCAAAAATCGCGATAATTTTTTAAGTCCAAATTTTCGGACTGATGACCGAATTTTTCAAATTTTCGGAAAATTCGGAACAAAGTCACCCTTGCACCCCCCCCCCCCCTCTGGCTACGGCCTTATTGACAAAAATGATTTCTGTTTATAACACAATGCAACGTGTTTCGTAAGATTTAGAACATTATGAAAATTTAAGTCAGCCCCCCCCCGAAATAAAATCCTGGGTACGCCACTGGTTGATATCACAATCTTGGTTTACTAACAGCATTTTATTTATCACGGAAGATATAAATCAACTGATAAATCATTTTTAAATAAATAAAAAGAAAATTGTTAAAAAGTTAAAATTTTTAGATCACCAGTTGAATTCTTAAATTGTATCAATCAACCTACCAAACAAAGCACAACCAATAACACATAAGCAGAAAACGCCCAATTACGTGATCAAATCGCCCACACAATTTTTTTGAGCAGCTCGCGCGGAGTTTGTGTGCGGTTGGTTAACTAATTTTAAATGCCAAATGGGCTAAAGTAGATAAAGAAGGTCACGTGATGTTTTTCCCGACTATTTTAGATTTTATCTGAGTGAACATAGGCATGTATTCCTGTTACGAAAACCATGTTTTGGAAGAATAAAGAAATATAGTCGTTGGTTTTACCTTTTTTGAACCATAAAAATAATGAAATAATTGAATTATGTTAAAATTCCTTTCTTAGATAAAACCTACTCCATGGCATAAACTTCTGAGTGCGCGCGCGGCGCGAAGTGCACATCTGAACACGCTCCTTGCAACGATACATGGGGCGGCGAAATTCTAAAATGGAGGGCCAAAATCACAGTCAGGTGAAATACAGCCACCCCATTGGTTGTGTGGTCGCGCGGTTTTAAGAGAGACAAGGGTGAGGGTCACCAACTTGTTTCTCCATTTGAATTTCGGAAGAAGTGAGGGGAAAAGTAATTTTGAAGCGATTGTTACCTTATTTATTGCATTATTTACCTTATTATTTTGTTCGCTTTTATTTATAATAAACAATCGAAATTAACTCAATTAAGATATTTTGATACCATTTTATACAACGAGAGTGAATAATTTAGATTATAAGTTGTAACAATTTTTAAATGATATGACATGAGAAATATTCTTTAATAAAATAAAATTAGTTTTCATTGAAAAATACTTGTAAAACCATTTAAAAATTGTCTATAAATTCCGTATGGTAAAAATCTCAATAAATTTTCTCCTCTAACCCCCCCCCCCTTCACCCGCCATTTAAATCCATAAAATCACAAATAATAATAATAATAATATTCTAGAAAAAGTCAACAACTATCAAAAAAAGATCCTTTTCTAGACTTTAAATCGGAAACTTTAAATAAAAAAACTTTATGTAACTTTATATATAAAAAAATTACACAAATAATTTAAAAAATAAAGAATTTAATGTCTTTTTTAATATAGGCAGTGCTGTAGTTGGAAAAATATATTTATGGGAGCGCACCTTTTCATGGAGTAGATATTGATGCTACCGAATTTTTGCTAAGCTAAAATTTAATTTAAAACATTTAGCTAAAGGCCGACTTTTCTCAATTAGCATCTATAATTATTATATTCTAGTTTTTATAGTATTTTATTTGCATAGCATCCATCTTTTAGATTTATTTAGGAATATTTAATCAATCTCATAGTAACATTTTCCATTATGAATCAAAATTTAATTGAAAGAACAGAAATAAATGCATATATTACTTACTGACACATCTATCCTAGAAGTTTCCATAAAGAACGATGAGGGGAGAATAATTTAGAATTCTCTCTTTAATTTAGAATATATCTAAATTATAAAATTAATTATTTAGCAATAAATGAAAAAAAAAACCTTAAAAATAAATCCAAAAGCTTTTTTTTAAGTCGCCCCAGGTTTTCTGCTCATAAAATAAATATGAAAATAAAAAAGTTTTTCTGTTTTTAACCCTTTATGCCCGACGGTACATTAAAGTGTCATTAAAATAACTTGTTATAAAATTAATTTAATACATCGATTAGTAGTTATATTGTTTAGAATGAATTATAGATATTTTACTTTATCTCGTTCCAAAAAACGTTATTGGTTGCACAAAAGAAAAAAAAAACTAATTTCTTTTGCCTTTGCATCTTTTTCAGCTTTCTTGACAGATTGGGTGTGTGGAGGGGGGGGGGGGAGATGAAAGTTTCTGTTCGGAAATATTTCTATTGTAAAAAATTATATTTGTATATTTTGTAATTCTACAAAGTACTAAAAAAAAAAAGATTTAAGGGGAGTTACAAATATTGCACAAAATCCCTATAAATTCAATTTAATTAATTAATTTTGGCAAAATCTTTCTAAAATTTATTAAATGATTGTGTAAATCTTCTAATGTAGTGTTCAAAAATTCACAAAACATGCTTTAGAAGATGAAATTTTCATAAATTCATAATTTGGGACATAAAAGGTAAACATTCTTTTATTTTATCTTAAAAATCAAGCCTAGTTTCATGACTGCTATTCAAGTCCGCTACAATGTGTTAATTGCCGTGGACCTCAATTATGGAAATTTCCTTCGTTTAATTTACGATTAGAAAAGCATGAACTTGTGCATTTATTTTAAAAATCACTATTTTCTCTCTCTCTTTTTTCTTTCTTTTTTTTTTTTTTTTTTTTTAATGCAGATATATGTAAAAGGAGAAAAAAAGCATAGTTTAAACAACCTTTCAAGATTTCTAAATTATTTTTTGAAACATAAAATCATAAATAAATTAATTAATGATAAAAGTGCATTTAAAAATATATATTACATTCTTTATGTTTTGTTTTTATTTTATTTTTTTTTTACATTTTAATAGTATTTAAAATATTTCATTGTTGCTGGCATGTTTTATCGTGCATGATTTGGCACATAATTAATTCCATTCTTCTTGTAACTCTTACACAATTATAACCATAAACAATATTTAGCAATTTATCACCTGCACCATCCTTAGGGAAACATATTACTAATTTATAATTAAATTCTCTAAACATTAAAATGTTATATGTCATCGAAAACACACCTGCTTTCATAATTTTTATAACCTTAGCTTTCCAGGAAGTGAGTGAAAAATAGATTTAAAAATTCCAGATTTAAATACATGAACCAGGAAACAAAATAACTTATTGTACATACTATTACAAAATTGTTCATGTAATATTTTTTGTTCTGTTTATTCTTAATGATTAAAATCGGTTTAAAAACTGACATTATTTTTTTAAAAATTATTTTCCATTAGGCAAAAATTTTTGAAAGGTTTTAGTATTCTAAGTTAGTTATTAAATTTTTCTATAGAAAAGTGCGAATATTTGTTTTATTTTGGATTTTAAAAGTAACATAAGGAAAAAAAAAAATGCAAGTTTCATTTTTAATTTTCATTAACTAAAAAAGTACTTGCCATATTATTTAAATTTTTTTACAACTTAAAATCGAAATCTTTCATTCACATTTTATAAAAAGTCATCAAAATATCTTGAGTTAATTTTGATGGCTAATTTTAAATGAAACAGAAAAAATCCGCTTCAATACATGATTTTTTTCTCGGGAAAGGCAGTATTCGACGTTTCCCCTAGCGCTAGAGATTGCTCTCTGAAAAGGACGCGACTCAATGACCAATGAGGTGCTCGGATTTCACCTGACTGTGATTTTGGCCCTCCATTTTAGAATAGACTATTTCGACATACGGCAACAAGTCACGTGACGTCCACCTTTTTCTACCTTTTTGACGTCATCACCGCTAATGGGAGGGAGTTTTGGTGATTTTCTTGGCGATTTTCTGGCAACCTCGTATTACGGCAGTTTGTAAACAAAAAAATTAATAACATCAGTCTTACAATTTATAATAAATACTATATAATTTAATATATTGAAGAATATTAATAAAATCAGAATTACAGGTTATCGCCGAAATTTTTATTAAATATATGGTGGATGAAAAAGGTTTCATACGCAGCTGTAATAAAAAAAAAATACTTTTTTCACTCAATATTATTTATTACGAAGAAAGGGAAAATTTGTAGTTACAAAAAAATCACTATTGATTTACATACTGCATACGATTACTTGCATATTTATTAAATATTCCATTTGAAACACCTATTGTACATACTATATTTATTATACCTATATATTTCGTAAATATTAAGTAATGTGAACAAATTGAATCCCTTTTGTTGTATAGATATATTTTATTTAAAGTATCACACAGCTGAAAAGTATTTTAAAACTTTTTACCCTTGTTTATGTGTAGTGTGTTTAATTGAATCCCTTTTGTAGGTATGTTATTTAAAGTATCACATAACTGAAAAGTGTTTTAAATCTTTTTACACTTTTTCTATTATGTGTAATGCGTTTTACTTTGAAGTTCATCATTAATTTTTTTTATTTAATAGAAAACTAATATACTAAAATCTGCCGAGACAGTATCGCAAGGAACCAAGAAAAAGTTCCGTTTTAAACATTTCATTTTTAGCTGCTTGATTTAAAAAAAAAACTGGAGACCTAATAATTTGGAATACTAACAACTTTAGTTGTACCCCCCACCCCCTTCACCAGCATATAGTATTTTATACATTATTTGCAATAATTAAGCATTTTTTTCTTTAGTAAAAAGAAATAATATTTTAAATATATCTATCCATATACAGTGGTGCACCCAGGATTTTTTTTATGGGAGGTGCCGAGCATTGGTGGCGAAACAAAATAAAATTAGTGAGGGAAAAATTTCTCTGCTTATGATTACAATAGGTAATTACAAGGAGACACTAATTAATCATCAAATTACCGTAATTAATTCAGTATTTAATAATAATTTATTTATTTTAATGAAAATTATATTTAAAATTTAATTAAATTAATAATTTAAAAGTACACTAATTTTTGAATGTGCAGAAGTTAAATACTTAAAGAGCCCTTAAACAAACATTTATAGAATTTCCTATTTACATTTATCTGACTGTGAGACATATTGTAGTTTAAAAGAAAATATTCAAAATAGCTTTGACGAAATGAATTATTGGATGCAAATTTTTGGGCTAGTTCATTTAAACTTTATTTGTCAGTCAGAATTTTTGGGAATTAATAAACTAATAGAGAATTTAATCTGTTTTGGGCATCAGTCAATTCTTGAAAGGCATTGCCTCTAGTCTTGGAAAGGGCAGCTGTAAAGGTCAAAATTAGCACTAGCCACCGGCCACAGGGCTAGAAAATGAAAAAAAGTGGCTAGTGAAAAATTGTCTATCAGCGGCCACCTTCCGGCCACTTTTTTACAAGGAGATTAAAAAAATTCCTTGCATTTCATCAAGGAATCAACTTTTTTTGGTTCCAGTATATTTATATTAACATATTTATTTGGGCTACTCAGTTTTAGATTAATACTTATAGAAATTTTACTGTTTAGCATTTTGAAATAAAAAAGTGGCCGCTAGTTTAAAGAAAGTGGCCACTTTAAAAATTAGTCCTACCGGCCAGTGGCCGCTAATGAAATTTCCCAATTTTGACCTATAGGCAGCTGCTCCTACTGCTACCGTGGCTCAGCCGACTATGGAGGCGAGTTGAATTGAACAGATAAAAAAATTCAGTAAATTCAATTAAAAACATTGTTACACAATAAAATCTATTTTTCTTTTTACAAATTACTTCAGTTGCAGTTACATTAATCTCTTTATGTATATATCATAAAGCAGCCCATTTTTAATCTTTATTCTGTCATAGTGGATCTTAAGTAAATTTTTTAAATGCGTGAGTTTGAAAATGACCTTTCGCTGACACAGGTTGTAACGGGAAGCATTGCAAATATTTTTAGTAATTTATAGATGTTCAGGTACAACATTTTCTCATATATCGAAACTGCTTCAATGGCATTCTTGCATCGAGTTATGAAAGTGATTTTTAAAATTTTCTGTACCACAACTTGAATTTGGCGTTCAAAATTTTTGAATTGGTAGAAAGCAAATCATGCGCATAAAATTCACACAATTAAAGAAAATTTTTTATTTCATTTGCTGTTGGAGCATCTTTTCCATTAGGTAGAAGAATTAAAAAAACTTTCAAAATGTTGCGGTGCCAAGTCAAATGTTCATTAAGTTCAGTCAACATTTGATCAACGAATGGAATAAAAATATTTCTCCTGAAATACTCTTTTATAGAATCGGCTGGAACATTGGATCTTTGTTTTTGTTTTGATGCAGTTCTTGGCATTTTAAGGTCAATATGAAAGTTACTGTCTTTCAAACAAGCTTCATCAAAAATTTTCTTGAAAGGGCTTTACGAATACGATTTAAGTGAGCCACAACATTGTTAATGAAATTTAAGGCAATTAAAAGGTCACTGTCACATTTTTGATATAATTTAGACAGCGATAATAGCCCGGGAGGCAGATGAACAGACCATCGCCTTATCCAGTTGAGGGCTGAAATTCCAGAATTAGACAGAAATCAATTCGCATATTAAAATGCAACTGGTCTGCCTGCAATTTCCTGCAACCAAAGGTATGAAAACATAGAAGACTGGAAGCAAGAAAACACAATGGTAAACCTACCAGTCAGCCACTAAAATCAGGTTTGCAGGTGTTTACCACCAAGATATGAGTTGACAAACTCGTTGCATTTTAATATGCAAATCGAGTTTTAACTAATCCTGGAATTTCATCCATCAACTCGATGAGGTGATGGTTTGTGCAGCCTCCTTCTGGTCCATAAAGTGTATGTAAATATATTCTGTAAGGTAAATAAAGAAGTTATGAAACCTAATACACAACGAATTTTTTAAAAGTTTTGCCTTAGAAGCAGGGCTGCGGAGTCGGACCCATTTTTGAGCGAAAGAGTCGGAGTCAGATCTCTTAAAATTCCCGGAGTCTGAGTCATCCATTTTACAAGCAAGTCTGTGTTGTCGGAGTCAGATCTGTTAAAATTCCCACCGACTCTGCAGCTCTGTATAGAAAACTAGTCTCTGTCTTTTCAAGTTGCGATGTTTCAAGGCTATGAATCACTACGTCATATAATTCTATCATGGTCATGATGACTTCATGGCATACTACCCACCTAGTTGGGCAAGCTTTTCGTAGTTTTTGTTTATTAATTTCCGGAGTATGTTTGTCAATATTGTTGAGGCGGACGTCTTGTCTCTTAGGAGTATTAAAAAAATTGTTTGTCATTTCAATTATGCCAATAGACCAGGAGTCGGCAGTGCAGACAATCACCTCATGGAGTTGGAGGCTGGAATTCGAATATTAGTTAAAACTCTATTCACATATTAAAACGCAATTGGTCTGCCAAGTCATATCTTGGTGGAAAACACCTGAAAACCAGATTTTTGCAGCTGACTCGAGGGTTTGTCATTGTGTTTTCGTGCTCCCAATCCTTCATGTTTTCATACCTTTAGGTGCAGGAAAACACAATGATAAACCTACAAGTCAACCACTAAAATTGGGTCTGAAGGTGGTTTCCACCAAGATATGCTTTGGCAGACCAGTTGAATTTTAATATGCTAATCGAGTTCTGTCTAATCCTGGAATTTCAGCTTCCAGCTCGATGAGATGATTGTCTGTGTTGACACCTCCCAGTCTACAATGTAGTTTCTTATTTCTATCACAAATGCAGCATTTCCAATTGCTAAATTTAAACTATGTGAGTCACAATGAACATATAAAGCTTGCAGATATATAGCTGATATATGAGACAGTACACAGCCAAACTCTCCACTCATTGTACACGTAAGCTGAACCTAGGTAAACCTAGACCAATGAGATTTGGAAGGAGGCAGATGCTGCCCTCTCCTCCCCACCCCCCCCCCCCCCCACACACACAAACGAACTTTGATCCGTAAATATTTTAAATATTTTTCTAGTGTTCCTCACTTTTTTTGGAGGGGGCCAGGGATTGCCCCCTCCCTCCTCTGGGTGCACCACCGTCCATATATGCATATGTAAGAAAATCTAGTAAATATTTTTATAATCTTGTGGGTGGGGAATTTTCGGAAAATCTTACTCACCAAGGATCTTTTTCTTTCAACCAGCAAGCAAATTACAACATACAACACTGTTCCTACTGGTTTCGGTACACAGTATTTATAAGCTCCAATATATTCACTCAAAATAAAGAAGTACAGAAGTTGCATTTCGGTGCAAAATAAAATAAGTATTGCTTAGAACTAGGGATGCACCAGGGCTCGAAATGTACCAGAGCAAACCGGAATGATGTTCCGGTTCGTGAAATTGTAACAAATATTGTTCTGGTTCATGGAATTACTAAAAAATATTATTACAGTTTCATACATATAGCTTACTATGCTCTCTGTAATGCATTTTTAAAAATTAGTTTTTCTATGGTTAAATATAAATTTGCTATACAGTAAAGTCCCGATTATCTGAGTTAATATGGACCAATCTCACCTCAGATAAACAAAAAACTTGTATAAACCAGATTTACACAAATCATCACCAACTCAGGAGATATAAATTTCACTCAAATATAAATTTTCACTTAAAATTTACATTTATTACTTGAAAGACGGGGAATTTTACTCAAATTTTATAAAAATTCGCGCCAGAATTTTTATTTTAAATTATTAACTTATTTATTTAACTAGTTTTTTCCTTATTACCTTCAAAACTAGTTTTATAAAGAAATTTCTGGTTCAAACCGAAATAAATTCATTTGGTAGCGGTCAAAATGACCGTCACTGTCTTTCTAGTGTTAATTCATTCATTTTTATGGTACTAGTAACATTTCTTTGATGTACATTTCCGTTACTTTTAAGAAAAACGGAGAATGAAATTGTTTATTTGAAAAAGCCCTTGATAGTTTTTTGTTTGTTGAATGCCAATATTGCTGCAGTATTACGCTACTCAGGGTCGGACTGGGCCAGGGAAATGGGTGCAGACCTTGTATTTTCAGAGGGCGCAAAAATTTTAGCGAACTCATGTAAATTTTTCTTGTTTGTGTTCTTCCTGGCTTGAGAAGGTTTAACACATTCACACAGCACCAAGAATAAAAGTGGCTTAATATTACATCTCTGAGTCTAGATAGAAGACTTCGATATATCACCCGTGCAATTTTAAAGTTTTATCAAATCTACACAATGCTACGCAATTTTTTAAAACGAATCTAGTAATATCTAAAAGTTCCGAGTTGAACACAGATTACTTTGTAGTAGATGACTGATGGATAGGACTTTATTGTTTTGTTAATAGGTACCTTATAAGACTCACGGAGAAAAAAGTGATCACCCCTACCAATTCTCTTGCAAATGACTGTATAAAAACGACATAGATACCAATTTGGAGATTGTCTAGGTATTAAAAAATGCACGAACGTTAATTTTTCAAATGGTGAACGTTGATTTTTCAAATGGTAACATCCACTTTTGATACCCTAATTGATTCTTTACCAGCAAATAAAAAGATAGAGTTTATACAATTTTCTTAAATCTGAATACAGTTATAAAACAAAAAGTGTTAGGGGTTTATCCATAAGTTTCGGAAAATAAAATGAAATATGTTACAACCGAAAACACTCAATTACTCACCAGTCAAATGATACAGGAATTTTAAATTTATTATAAACTTTATATTAAATAAAATCTTACAAAGTATTTCTGTTAAGTTTCTACGATTGTTTTCAGTGGCTCTTTTGAAAAAAGAAGACGGTCCCCTTAAATTATGGAAAGACAAAATTTTTCCGTATCTCAAACACTAATTATTCAAATTAGCTATAAACTTACACATTGATGTTTTAAACGATTGTTCTTTGTTGCATGCAAAAATTAATAAATTAAAGTAACCAAAAATAAGGTGCCAAAAATGGGCGTTATTGTTTGTAATTTCAGAATTGGTGCAATTTTTAATATGTAGACGAGTTCGGAAATATAATTTATATATAACAATAATTAGTAGACATTATTTACAGCCAGTTGTATCTATAGACTTTTTTACGAAGATTTTCAGCTGAATTAGCAAGGGTAACCACTTTTATTCCATTTATCCCCATTGACGCACTGAAAATCTGTACAAAAACTAACAAAATTTTTCGCACCAGGCACCAACTAGAGTTGCTGCGGTGCTGCTAAGGGTTTCAACCCTTTTTTTTAAGTATACTTCTTTATAAAATGAATTACTTATCAGTCAGTTTAAAATGAGATAAATTCAATTTCTGTTACAATCCGACAACAATTACCTTTTATTTACTACAGTTTTTTTTTTGTTTTTTTTAGGTAGAATTTTAAAAAATGGTATCTATTGGTGTCTCCCTCATGATACACAAAAAAATTCAGTATGCAAACTTCGCTTAAAATTTCTTTGTATCTAAAACAAATACGTATAATACTTTTCATATAAAAGTAGAAATTTTGAAAACTAAAGCTTGTGCTTCTTTTGTTCTTTTATAAAAAGTACCACATATTATAAGGTATTTAAATGTTGAAACATAAGGATATTTAAACATTCAAATCCACATCCCATTAAGGAATTTGAAAATAACAATTGCTTGTGAAAATTATGCTTATTACACTTGCAACATTTATATAAGGCGAGTTATGTATTTTGTAGGAAGAGGCACTTTGCGTTTGTGTCCTTAAAAAAATGACTTTATGTATCCGTAAAATGCTGCATTAATGTTGCACTACTAAAAAAATTATACACAGAAAGTACACCAAAAATGCCACTTTGTTAGCCTAAAAATCTCTAAAATAATTGAGTAAATTTACTCTTTTCAGCACCCTCTTCCTATGATTTGCAAAGTTTTTATCCTAATTAGAGATCAAGGGAAATTATAATAAAACACTCATACTACAATATATATTAAAACACACATACACACATAAATAACGTCTGCATTCAACAGTTAAAGGTATATATAAATATTATACAGACATACAAACAATAAATACAATAAACCCAACTGGAGTGAAAAATTAGCCAGAGCCAGGAATTGAACCCGGGACCACAGTATACAAGACTGCTGCTCTAACCACTGAGCTACTCCGGCTGATGCCTGAGTCTGCAATTTCTCACTAATAAACCATGTTGGGGAAGTCACCAGCCATCTATACGACAGCCTTAGAGCAGCAATCTTGTATACTGTGGTCCCGGGTTCGATTCCTGGCTCTGGCTAATTTTTCACTCCAGTTGGGTTTATTGTATTTATTGTTTGTATGTCTGTATAATATTTATATATACCTTTAACTGTTGAATGCAGACGTTATTTATGTGTGTATGTGTGTTTTAATATATATTGTAGTATGAGTGTTTTATTATAATTATCGTAGATCGATGTAATAGTAAAATCTATTCATCGTTGTCCTGTCATCCAAGGCTGTCGTATAGATGGCTGGTGACTTCCCCAACATGGTTTATGAGTGAGAAATTGCAGACTCAGGCATCGGCCGGAGTAGCTCAGTGGTTAGAGCAGCAGTCTTGTATACTGTGGTCCCGGGTTCGATTCCTGGCTCTGGCTAATTTTTCACTCCAGTTGGGTTTATTGTATTTATTGTTTGTATGTCTGTATAATATTTATATATACCCTTATCAAGGGAAATATTTAAGTTTATACAATTGAGAGAAATGCCCCAGGAATTGTATTCATACAAGCTGCAGGATCCCGTGGCAGCGTTTTTTTTTTTCGAAAAACCTATCATAATTTCTGAATAGTAGTCATCGCTTTATTTAATCATAATTTTTCCGTGATTAAATTCAAACAACTTTTTATTTAAAATACATACTAGAATTTCCTAATATTTATTTAGCCACGGAAAATCTGTCATTAAATAAAACAAAGATTACTAACTGAAAATTATGGTGTAGATTTTGCGAATGAAAAAACGCTAACCGCGGGATTCCACAGTTTGGGGGATTGTAATCCAGAAGTGTTATCAAATTTGTATTCCGCGAAAAAAAAGGTCATGTTTTTCAACCAAAAACGAAATCCGCACAAATAGTTTTTTTGTCTTCTGATATTTATCACATTCTTTTCTCAAGATATTTTCAATTGTAGGAGCAATCATGGCCGTCATTAAAAGTGTAGGAACAAGGTACTAAAAGCTAAAGGCCTGAAAATATGCAAAATATTTGGTTAAAATCTAAAACCTATCATTCAAAGAAGTGATGAAATAAATCTCGCCCAGGGCGCTGTAGCTACTAAGCTTTCTCTGCGTGTTTTCCCCCTCAATAGTATTCAAAGATGCCACCAATGGTTTCCGATCCTGAAATTGCTTCGATGTATTTTTAATTTCTTTGCGATAAAAAATACCTCTCTTGTGCTGTTTGCCTATTATCCCTAATGATTATTCTGATGATTATTTCTAAACGAATCCTCAAAATTTAGTACACTAGTCCGAATGTATGTGCACAACTTGGGAAAAAATATTGGAGCGGCTTAAGGCACTTAGGGGCGCGAAGTTTTCCGTGGACGAGGGGCCAGTCTGAGCCTGACGCTACTGCATAGCTACCAATTTCTAAGATTTTTTTCTTCCCTCTAAAACTTACCAGTAAATTTTGCCTAATTCAGTCGCCGAAATCTAACAATTGTCAACGATTAAATACGGCAAAAATTTGTATTCAATTTTAGAGATAACAAAACCGTACAAATTGGCAGCTATATGATTCTATTAGTGAAATGAAAATTGTAGGTGTAGCCTCTTCTTTCTGCTCAAAGTATTAAATAGTTTTTTAAATCGAACTTATACCTTTGGAATGGATTATTTTCTTCTGGCCATTTTTTCCCCCATTCTGACCAAAAAATCAGAGTTCTAACTTTTTACGGCTGCTCTTTCATCTTCACCTAACACTTCATTTGTAATGGCTGTTTCATAATAATGGAAGCTCTCAGTCCATCAAAAGAAAATAACTGGGTTAAAGCAGAAACTCGGTTAAGCGGGACTGTACTGTACTTTAAAAAAAAATTAGTCAACAATAATTTTGAAATAGCGTTTCGGTTCGTGGATTTTTCCATTTCGAGCCCTGAGATGCACCGAATATTCGGTATCTATTCAGTATTCATCCATGTTACTGAATATTCATTCAGTTATGCCGAATATCAAAATGTTTGTACAAATCTAATACTTAAAAAAATTTTAAACATATTTTCAAAAATCTTACACAACTTTTACTTTTAACTGTCAACTTATAAACATATTCAGAATAATCAGAAACAGAATCATATTTAAATAAAAGAGAATCTTTTTACTTTATTTATTTACTATTTGTAAAGTATCACTTAAGAAAATTAACCATTAATGAGGATTTTCATAGGCATTTATGAACTACCAATGCAGGTTCTTGACCATTGTCTAGCAAATAATCTGTTTTTTTTCTTTTTTCACAAAAAGAGTGTTTCTAAACAAAATAGAAAAACGTTCAGAGTTTTGATAATAGACATCAAAAAGCACAATTTTTGTCCAAGAAATCAAAATCACAATTTTCTTATTCAGTTATAATTACAGTGTATCTCATCTCACTCGAGATCAAACATGGATTTTTGTTTGTTCCTTTAACAATAATGAAGATATCAAAACTATATTTTCAACTGACTTGCTTATGATTTCTGTGAAATATGATATGATAAGAAGTTCTGTATATTGCCACCATTCATATCTAAACAACTATGACCTAGATATTTTTTTATTCAGAATGCAGTTGACAGTAATTATACTGTGTCGCTGGTCAAAATTCAGTCAATTTCAATCATCACCTTTAATAGAAGCAAAATTAATATGAAACAAATCTCGCTAAAATACCTTCATTGTTGATAAAGCTGTGAACGAAAATTTCATTTCGGTTTGTAGTTACATACCTAGTGTTTTTGATTGATTGTATTGTAATTTTGATGGAATAAATGGATTGAAATGTTTGTTGAAAGATTTTAAGAATAGTCTGTTTGTTTACAATCTCTACAAATGATTGCTAACTCCAGTTACTGATCAAGGATGCATTTAAAAACTTCCTTGCTGAATCAAAGAGAGTAGAAAAGTTATTCTTGATGAGTTGCCACCATTTCAATAGATGGTTTTAAAATTTAACATTTTAATGCCTTTAAAATGTAAAAGTATTCATTCAGCCAAATATTCGGTTCACCTGTAGGCTGAATATGCCAAACATGCCAACCAATGTAAGGAGCGAGCAAAAGAGCATTGATAAAAAATATTATTTTTTTTAACCTTTACCCTTTTTTATAGCCAGGCCCAGGCCGGGATCTGCTTGGTGTGGGAGAGGGGTCTAGTTTGTGTTTAAACAACAATTAAAGGACACTGAATTTTCACATACAGACCTTATGTCTTGGCGTCCTTATGATGTGGTAGACAAAACCAAACCCCTATTCAACTCGTCTCCATCGGGAAAGGCTACTAGTGATTAATTTTGACTTTGGCAGTTTTAGAATTAATTTGTACCAAACTCTGCCGGCTAGGTAGTCCAATGACAATGCAACCGTTGCTGGCACAAGATCCTTTGACGGGTAACGTCTTATTGAGAATCATAGAAATTATTTATTCTTCTTTTTCTATATTGATAAATATTAATTTAAAAGTTATATTACCAAAATGCCGGAAAAGAAAAAAGTGTGAAATTATTATAGAAACAGGAGGGCACGGAAAAGAAAAGATAATGAAAAGCAAGCTCATTTTATGAAAAGGTTTATTTTTTGTAATCTTCTGCTAGTTAATGTGTGTGTCGAATCTTTTATCAATAACAAAAATGAAAGACTAGAAAAAGTAAATTTCTCTAACTAAAAATATAGACTTAAATCAATCTATGTAATCTAACTGTTTTTTCTGTAAAGGCAGAAGATTTTTTAGAAAATGCTGTCAAAGCTGCAGTTTTGAATCGAATTTCCTAAATTTTAAAAAGAATTTACATTTAAAAAGTAATACATAAATAAATTCTGAATTTAATTTCAAGAAAAAAAAATTATACAAAAAAAGTAAATTTACATTTACAAATATTTTGTTTCCCGGCTATCATAATTTTTTTTTTTGTTACAAAATATATAGCTAAAGACATTTGTCAAAATTTAAAAGAAGCATAAAGATATTCGGTACTTTTCGGTTAGCCGGGTGCCAGTGTTACATATACATACATGTATGTATATATACATATATATTTATATATAGTATATATACAACATGTGTATATGTATATTTACATATATGTATGTATATAAATATGTATATATAACACTGGCGCCGGCTAACCGAAAACTACCAAATATTCTGTTCATTTTTTATTTTAAATTGATTTTTTCCCATATGTAGATATACAAGATAGCGATGCGGCTTTTCCATCAATGATCGTCCCAGTTACGGTTGCTAGCGATGACCTGACGCTATAAGCTGGTTGCGCTGGAAAATTCAGCACCGTAGGATTTTGGAATAATTTCAGGCCATCCTGATTATTAATAAGGTCAATGGTGTACTACAGATGATGCAACATCTCGAGCCATGGGGTTGAAATTCAGCAAAAAATTTTTTGTTCTTATCACCAAAAATAGAGATTTAACATAATTTGTGACTTCATATACTTAAATGCGAAAATGTTGAATTCTAGAATTAAAATTGATTTTTGTTTATAATTTTTCACGTAAATTTTAAAAATGCAATAATTTAACTTAATAATGTAACTTAATCACCAATTAAATATTTTAAATTCTATTTAGAATGAACTTTGAATTAAAAAAAATATTTGATTTGGACATTTCTTTCTAACCTACATACATAGAAACAGGGTCAGATAATATAGACGAACATGCGAACGCCGTTTGCAGAAAATTTTCAAAGTTTGCAAACAGTTCTGATGGGGTTTTTTTTTTACAAATTTTTCATAAAAAAAAATTATTAAGATCCCAGGCGGAGAATCTGCAAGGCCCATTGCAGACTTGTGAGAAGGTCTGCAGATAAAAAAAGCTATCTAGAAATTATTTGCCATGTACCATGGAAGAAGCGCCGTGGCATATATATTTTTAAAACTTAAAAATATTGGAAGTGTGGGGCTTATGCCGGAACGGCAAGTACAATGCTTTTTTTTTTTTTTTTGCCAGGGCCGGTAGCAGAAACAGTGCAGTACCGAAGCAGGTGCTGCAGATTATTTTATGCTTTGCAGGTTAATTTAACAGATTAAAAATAAATTTTGTGTTGAAAAGTAAATGTTAAATGTTGATCTCTTTTAAATAAAGTTTATTTGGTTGGAAATTTTAGCAAAAGTTTATGCGCTTGTTTAGCATTTCTCTGCGATTTGCAGTGACTTTTTTACATTCGAAAGGGGAATTCGGTTTTAATATCTTAGTAAACATTATCCTCTTTTCAATAAAGTCTAATTCAGAAAACTGGAGGGGGGGAGAGCATGTAACGTAATCTGAGGGATTGTAAAGAAAACTTTTTTACTTTTGCTGTTAGCGGCGATATAGGACTTAGGAGGGGCATGGCATTTTTCTGTAGAAAATTTTTAAGAAATTATTTGAGTTTGCAGACAGTTTTACATTTTATCTAAGTCTGCATAGAAAGGGAGGGGGCAAAAGCCTATCTCAAAACCTGTCATGGCCTTAAAAATTAGAATCTTACTTTTGTTGAAAACAAAGTTGTATTTACAATCTATCTCATTGGTAAAAAAATTTTAATTTATGAAAGTGGCATTTGAAAATAAGAGTTTGAGAACTTAAAGAGGAGAGTTATTGTAAATATGGTTTAAGAGACAGAAATGAAATCAACTTACTGTTTCTTCTCATTTTTTTCGGAGTAACGATCCGGGCAAAACGCCCTAGTGAACGGCCACTTTTCAATGAAATCAATGAAAAAGGCTCTATCCACCAGAGATTTTCACCAGGCCAATAATTGCTTTTAATGTATGAATATTATTTTTCAATCACGTCAGGTAACAGCAGATTTAAGCTCTCGGCCTCTTCTGTTCATCTTCAGAGAGGTAGTTCTTAAGGGAACTTCATCTTTTCTACAATACCATGAAAGCTTCAACTACTTCTTGGCTTTAGATGAACTGCAACACAATCTTCCAAAACTATGATATCCTATTAGAGAGAGAGAGAGAGATAAATTAATGATCAATTTAACACCTTGGGGATGAGCATCACATATACCTGACTCATAAATTGCTCAGAATCCTTGATTATTCCCACCAGTTATTTTTTATTGTAAATTTTGCTTTATTTAATCAGGGCATTTTCTCAATTCAATTAGGCAAAATTTTCTGTTTTGAAAAACCGGTGATAACCCAGATAGCATGAACATTAGCAGCAAGTTTGATTTTTTCTGATATTAAATTGTCGTGAGAAATTCACAGTAAATCTTCCGCAGGGTATACCATCACCCACTTACATGAGTAGTTTGTTATGAAACTGATGGCAAGACTGTCTTTAATTCACAAAAGTGACGAAAGCAAAAATCCCTCTGTTGAAAGAATAGATAATTAGCAGATACACAGAAATTTTATTCGTTTGGCACTGCTTTTATTAAACGCTATACTTATCAAATACCAAAAAAAGATTGAATTGAAATGTACAAATATTACCCTAACTTATTTATGGTGGTAAAAACAATGCATGTACCTTAACGGTGTGTATGTATCAGTAGACCTGGTCAGGTCTATGGACCCCTTCGAAGGGGTTAAACTTAACAGTTCTAAACAGTTGATGTGGCATGGAAAGATTATTACTTAGCAGTAAGTTTGCAGTATTTTTGATTACTTCTTTGCTGTTATTTTGCAATAACTTGGACACAGCATGAATTTAATTTGCACGATAAGTTAGCTGCAAGTTCAAAGTGTGGTGACTTTGGCGTTTGCATTAACTTGCTGCAGTTGTGTTATGAAATTTCAGTCTTGTCATGCTGAGCTTGCTGCAACTTTGCAAGTTTTCAAAGCAAGACTTCTGCAAACTAAAAAGGCTATGTGGGAAAAGATTAAAAATTCTGTAAAAGACATTCATCGCAAACGGGTTAAATATACAATAGTTATGTCAAACCCTTACCATAGAATGGTATACAAACACTGTATCGCATAGTTATAATAAGTCTACTAGATGAATTACTTACCCATAGTCAGGCAACATTACAATTTTTTTTGCATTACTGTAACTAAAATTCAGCCTCCTATAAACATTTAAAAGTTAATCAAAAATTGGGAGTAAAAAAAAAAAAAATCTGTCTATTATATGAAAGTCATCTCACTATACATTCAGGCTGTAACTTCTTAGAAATGCTACATAAAAATCAAATACAAATAAACGCACGTATTGTTGAAATAATAAGAATACACATGCATTTTTTCCCACGTTTCATATTGCTCATGCATCAGCTTGGATTACGCATATAAAATTTGACCACTCATAAAAGTAAAAAACACTGACGATATGCAATAGCATTTATCAGGGACAAATTCAAGAAGAAGGGAGCTGAGAGGCTACAGTAGCCGTACCTCCCTCCCCCTCAAAATCTGTATTTTTTACATAATTGTGTACACAAGATCATTTCCCAGCTCTCCACTTTCTCGGAACAAAATCCTAGATACCCTACTGACATTTTTGTGTATTAGAATTCTGAAGCATGGAGAGGATTGCGACCCCTCCCTTAATCTCTGAGAAAAGTATGAAGTTTTTTAAAAAGCACTGAGAGATGGAAAAAATATAAAAAGCTGTTAATGATTGTGATTAAACTGATTATTGCAATTTCATCCACCTCATTTTTAACCGTTTATTCCCTAACACTGCTTACCATATCCACTGAAAACATTCAGTTTTGTAAGTTATTGATATTTAACAACAATAAAAGAGTTCAACTCAAGCACATAACTTATATTTTGGTGTGGGGGTTAGCTTTCAGTTACGACGATTTTCTTTTAAATAAAAGTACATGAATACTTATTTTCACAGATGTGCTTTTGATATCTGTAAAATTAGGTAAGTCTTTTATTTTCAAAGAACCAACTTTTTTTGAAAAAGTTATGCACTTTTCATTCCTCCTCCAACCTAAAACAATCTTGTGTATGTCGTTGATCCGAAGATATATCCTACCTCTAATATATGTTAATATTACTCTACATATGACTACAAATTTTTTAATCATAATATTAAATTCGTAAAATTACACTGAGCAACAGCAGTAGAAGTAACAGGATCATATCTAACACGAAAATTTTTTTAATATTGACATAAACAAAAAAAAAATTATACGAGATACCAAATAAAAGCTAGTCTGAAAGAAAATGAAACAGAAAAAAATATGCAAAACACTTACTTAGTATATGTTTCTCCGTTTATATTTATTTTTCTATACGCTAGACGATAACAACAATACACGTTTTGCAAAAAATGACACTTCACACTTCGGCATTTTCTTAAAAAAAAAAAAGTTGTACAGAAGCACTTGACAATCGCATAATGTGCGAAAAAGAAGCCAATATGGTAAGCCTGAATTCACTCAAAAGATGCCAAGAATATGTGCAGTCGAGTGCGCAGTTGGCAGAATTTGTGTTCTACCTTTTTTACGTCATATCAAAATGCCCTATGGACTCTATTCAGGTGACGTCAGACGCCAGAGCTGGCGGTATGATGATCTGTTATTCTAGTTACTGCACCGGCAGAATACCGGAATGCGCAGGCGCAAACACCGCTAGCAGACGATTTTAACCTTGACCCAGGTTGAGTGCATATATTTTAACTGAAAATTTGCAAACTTGGGGAATTTTTTCGCATACAGAACAACATTTTGAATTTAGATTACAATATATTAAGTATATGCTGCTGCATCAAAGAATTCTTTTGCGGTATTTTTATCAAACAAGCATTAATAATTCACACTCCATACACTGCTATGCTAAACACCGCCAGTAAATACCGCCAGCAGACGAATTTTAGCCTCGACCTCAGGCCGCGTGCATAAGGTCCATTTCGCCATGGGGCGCATCCAACAAATCCACCGGCGTTAAGGTGCGTTTTCACTGGTCGTTCTAACGACCTAAAAATCCTCAGCTACCCAAAACCTTAACCTAAGAGCGTTTTCACTGGTTACAGATAAACCCTTACGCCAACCAATCAAAGGCAAGTTTTTACTGCGCAAGCGTCTACAGTCTACAGATCGATCAGCTGTCTCAGTTATAAACAACACAAGATAAAATATAATTCCTCTTGTCATATTAGTAGCAAATATTTGATGTCAAGCACACAAGTTGTATGTGTTCAATAAAAAACAAAAGCAAACACTTTGTATAGAGCATAATCGCAAATTTTGACGGGTTTTCGCCGCTAAAGGGTCTTGAAAATAATGCCTCACAAATCAATGTCTATACAAGCTCTTGTTGTGCATAATAAAAAATCAACGAAACTTATTACCTTGTGGATTCAAACAATAATTTTTTAAATAATGATGCTCGTGAATCTAAAGATTTAGAAATAATCCAGAAGGTCATTTTATCTGTCAGTAGTTTTGATACCATATAGCTCGCATCTAAAATTATTTTTTAGCTTTTCTTATGACAAATTAAAAGCCTAAATATGTGTTTCTGATGTTCATTTCAGTGCTGTGCTCATTCAGTGCTGTACATATGTATTTTGTGGCAGTGCAGTTATACACTGAAATAAATAAAATATTGTTTTTATTTAAAAATTACTGTTAATAAATCATAATGTTTTAATGATTAATTTTAAAACTCAGAGGTAATTTTTCACTTCAGAGATACAGTGATGAGTGATATACTTTACCCAAAATTGTTATTGTACATGAGGCTGCTTCAAAGTACATTTTAATTAAATATGTGTTGGTTGATTCCTATATTATGTTATAAGTACATTATCATATTAGAAGAGTTAGCAAAATGTGTAGTGCCTGCCCTGGGTAAATAATTAATTTTATTATTTGAAGAGCTAGATTGATAAAGGTGTTAAGTGATACTTTCAGAAAATCAACTAATAAATTGGATAATTACAATGTTTTTACTGTCAAATGCCTCTTTTATCAATTAAAATCTCTGTGAGTATTGTTTTTTTTTTGTTTTGTTTTTTTTCAAATAGTAATTTAACAGATGGTAGAGGATCATTGATTATCTTCAATCACATGATCAACTCTTTTCCTTTTTTTTTTTTAAATGTCATACACTGCTTTTATCATCTAAGCTCTTCAGTTATTAGCACTCTATAAAAATAATCAGGCTGTATTAATACCCTGTGTTAGAGGCAAATAATTTGATTGGCGATGAAACTGATATTTAGACATAATGGATATTTCTCATATTATATCATTACTACAATTAAAATTATCCAATGTAGGTACACATCTACTTTTTGTATGTAAAAAAAGAACTTCACAGAAAAAGGGCAAAATAAATTATAGATAACCATAATAAATATTTAAAATTGTAAATTTTACTTTATAATTTTACATTAGGGGTCAATGGCAGTTTTTGTTTTTCTTTCTTGTGTTGGTACCCGTTTTTTTTTATTATAGATTTGAGAAAAATAAACTTTTGTAACAAAAAATCTGGCATTTAAAATTCCTTTGCCCTCCCCCTCTTTCTGAAGTTTACTTTTCTTGTGAGTTTGTTTTGTTTACAAATTACCCACATCTTAAATCCTTACAATTTTTTCCGTATAGTTTGAAGTCACTTTTATGGAAAATAATTTTGTGAAGAGTTTCTGTTTTTATTTAGGAGAATTTTGTGAAGGAGTCACAATGTTTGCCTTGAGCAATTCCCTGGTTCTGTCAGTAGGTCATAAAAAGGATACTTCAATGTTAGTTGGGTGTAAATCTTGCAATATATTTTCCTTTCAGCAATAGAACCTTTTATTTTTCATTTGTGTGACTTATAAACAACGCCTTGATGCTGAAATACTCCGATGCTGTTTGTTGTATTTAATTTATTCTTTTTTTTTTTTTTTAATGAAATGAATGAAAATTTTATATTTCAAAAGAAATTAATAATTCCTGTAGGAACGATATTTAACGATTTATCTGATGTGCTTGGCTGACATAAAGTGCCCAAAAGTGTTGTGAATTTAAACAACAGGATCAAACGGCATAACAAGAATTACACTATTAAATATCTCTCCATCCATAACATGCAAATAAAACACATTCTATTATCTCTCAGCTAATTTAAAAATTAAAATATGAAAAAAGTTGTTGCATTGTTACTGGACAAGTATAAAAGTAAAAATAGGGTACTTGTGTTTATTTGGGCCAGGATATTTATTTATCTGGGCCAGGTAAAGAGATTTCCAAAAATTGTTGTCAATTGCCAGTTTTGTTTATCATTGTGAATTGTCCATGTTGCTCAAAATGGTAATTTAATACAAAATATCGTTAAAAAGAATAAATAACATAAAAGCAAACTGGAATAATACAAAACAGCAATTTAGTATACATCTATTAAATACATAACATCAAAATGATGGCTTTTAGCAATAAATGATATTAACGATGGTAGTTTTATTTTGAGCGATTAATTATGCTCACCAGAATGAATATAATATATTATGTCTATATATGTATATATATAGTATGCTATATCATATTATATAGTAATATGTATATAATATATTATGTCTATATATGTATATATATAGTATGCTATATCATATTATATAGTAATATGTATATAATATATTATGTATATATATAGTATGCTATATCATATTATCTAGTTATATGTATATAAATATTTCTGTCATCGCCTTTAATAGGGCAACTATATAATATGCACTTAAAATGAAAAAAAAGTATATAATAACAAGGGGTTACTGTAATATTTTTGGCACAGTGAGTATGACCTGGACCGAATAATACACAAGTATCAAAAATAGTTTTTTTTTTCTTTAACCACCACCCCTAAAGCATTCAATATTTATAAAAATCATGTCTAATTTCAAGACTGCAAATCATGTTGGTCCAAAAAACTTGTTACAATACATGAATTTGGCATGACTCTAATTATTGAAAATTCACCGGTTTGATTTACACTTGATAAGAAAGCATGAATTGCCGAATTTATTAAAAAAAATTACACTTGCTCTATAATTTTTTTTTTCAGATATGACAACAGGAAAGGGGAAAAATGCATTTTAAAAACTATGTATTCAGAATCTTTAAATTGCTTTCTTAACTTATAATTTACTTAATATTAAGCTATTAATTGATAAAAGCAGATTTATAAAAATACATATTACTCATTATTTTTTATTTACATTTTATTTTCTACAATTAAGAGTTTTAAAATATTTTGTTGTTACTATTTCACAGCCAGTTGGCATATTTTGTTGGTGTGTTGTTTGGAGCATAATTAACTCTGTTGTTATTGTAACTTGTAACTATAAAGAATGTTTGGTGATTTATCACCTGTGGCTAACTCAAAAATGCCGTAAAATTCATTTCTTATATTACAATAAAGTTCCTTAAAATATTATCGTCAGAAGCACACTTGTGTAGATATTTTTTATAATTCTGGACTATCAAGAAGTGAGTAAAAAATCTATTATATAATTCTAGCTTGACATATTTACAAGTTAAATAAAATAGTGTAAAAAGATTAATAGTTAAATAAGTTAATTAATAATTAAAAGACAAATTCACAGTTTAATGATAATACAGCTCACACTTCTTAAAAAAATACAAATGAATTCCACTAAAGTAAACAGTGGATTTAACAAGAAAAAGATATTGAATTGGGTTCAGCAGTGACCCGGAGCTGAACAATTTTTGATGCTCCAGCTCTGCTCCTGGATAAAATACTGTGGCTCCGGCAACTGCTCCAACTCGGCTCCGCACTTTTGAGTTACAGATTTTAATTTACACATTTAATTTTTTGCTCGCAAATTCTTTCTTCCTTCTTTACCTTCATTAAAGATCTGACAAAATGCATTTTTCTTCTCATCAAACTTGAAATGCTTGTTCAGAAAATATGACATCTTTTAGCTTTTACTTTTAAACTAGAAAGTTTGGTGGAATTTTAAACACAAAAATCTTAAAATTCTTCCACACTTTTCAAACAACCAAAATTGTACAACTACACTGGTAAACAACAGGCGGCCATATTTGTTTTCAAATAGTTTTGTCACTTAGCTCAAGTAGAAAGAAGAAGTGAAGTAGTGTTACTATGTTTTTGTGAGAAGTTTTCCATCTCTAATAAAACAAAAAGCTCAAAAAATGATATAATTAAAATACTGAATAACGATGTAATTAAAATATTTTAAGACTGAAAAAAAAAAGATTTAAAGGAATATTAAAAACTAAAGGAGCGTGGGGCAGGGGAAAATTTAGAGCTCCAGCTCCAGGGAAAACACAGCTCCGGAGCGCTCCGGGTTGTGTTTTCCCTGTGCTCCAGCTCCAGGTCCCTGGGGTTCGGTGATATATATCTTGATGTATACATGATATATATCTGATATTTATTTTCAAAATATCATGAAGTTTGATATTTTCATATATCTGACTGACACTAATTTTCAAAATATTGCATATGATATTTTCAGTCAAAACAAGTGTCAATGAATTTTTTGATATTTTCAGTCAAAAAAAGTGTAAATGAATTTTTTAACTGTTATTGATTGTGTCATTCTGTAGTTAAGAACTTTTGCTTTGGCAGGCTGTTTTTAGCTTCCCCACCTTCTGTAAAAAAGTCTTTTCCAAGCTTTATATTTCAAGCTGAATTTTTAAATCTAGAATGTAGAACTGATAATTATGTGAGACAATATTTACTATAAAAGCTATTTAAAGATAAACTGTAAAATTTAGAGAAGTTATTTATAGCTTCATTAGAATCTTTTCTGCTTTTGGTTTTCTTTAGTTTAAGGCTGTTCTTAACTGCTCTGCTCAACAAGCGCAAAACATTTTGACATAGTTAAAAATTCATTTTTTAACGGAAACATATAAAATTGGAAAGCCTGGCCATGGAAATGATTTGGAATAGAACTGTTTTTCCATTTTTGGATCCATCCATTACCTATTGAGTTATAAGCGAATTCGATCACGTGACAAACCCATTTTTCACCCGCTCTTGAGTGCTCTTTCTCCCTTCACATGGAAATTCGGTTCAAAACGCCCACTTTGACACTCATTTCTGAAAGATCTATTGCGTTTGCAAAAAAATTGGAAAAAACAGCTCAATGAAATAGTTTGTACATAACAACATGCTACAGTATATAAAATTCAAAATAATGCTAAAATCAATTAAGAGATGGTAGCACTGTACAACACTGGTATCATTCATACTTGGAAAAATATCTCACCTGCATCAGAAGAGAAAAATTTGCTAGAAGCAGGGCATAGCTTTTTTTTTTTTTTTTTTTTTCATGAGGGAGGGGAGGGAGTGTATTCTAAACATTTTATGAATCTAAGGAGAAGAGGAATTAAAAGGTATTTCCTCATTCATTGGTTTTGTGAATAATGGAAAACATAATAATATAGTACTTTTGTATTTGCTTGTCTTCTAGATTATAAAAAGGAATTTTTTTTTTAATGTAAAAATAATATACTTCCTCTTCGAAGAAGAGGATGTCTTCGATCTAAAGAAACATGTTATGATAATTTAGATATCTATATATGTATTATTCTTATTTATAAAATACTATAATATGAAAATATTTTAAATGGTATGAAAAATAAATACTGTAATGAAAGAAATGTTTTAATTCTACATTCAAGGAAATTTTTCTAGAAGAGTATAGTCTTGTTTTAAAAAAATTCAGTTCTTAAAAATATGCAAAAAAGACTTTGCACTCCATCCATTTCTTTTTAAATTATTAAGAGTTGCAAAATTTAATTTCATTCTTCTTAGTTTTTTTAATTCATCAGTATGATCAATAGGTTAAGGCTTCCATCTTTTCATGCAAAGACACTCACAAGCTAATGTTAAACCTATGGGAAGATTCTTTAAAAAAATATTATTTACATTTCAATATATATATATATATATATATATTTTTTTTGTCATCAGATAGCTGTAAATTTCTACATTCGATTTTTATTTTTTTAATTTTGCTTGCAGTTTTTTTTTTTTTTTTTTTTTTTTTAATGAGGACATTTTTACGTTTAGAACAGGTTCCTAAAGTGAAAGAAAATTAATTAAAAAATCTGCAACCAAAAGTAAAAAATGGTGAATGCATGATATATTAATATATTGTACAGCCATTTATACATGTCTGCAAATTCTGAGCCAACATTTACATTCAGCGCAAAGTGGTATCCATCTAAAGGAAAATAACAGAATATTTCTGTCAATGCCACATGCTTTTATGATTTGTTTTCACCTCCACATTATTTATAATTATTCTGTTCTATTTGAGTAATCTAATAAAAAGATGCTTTAATTTTTTTTTTTTTTTTTTTTTAATGCTTGCTTATATTAGCATGTTTTCTTAAACAATAATCGGTTAGCCAGGTGCCAGTGTTATATATGCATAATATATATATGTGTGTATATATACAACATATGCATATATGTATATATAACACTGGCGCTGCGGCTAACCAAAAAATACCCAATAATCTAATTTTATATTAAAGTCTTTATTTTAATCTAAGCGATTGTTCTAATTTACGTAATTGATAATTACTAAATCCCTTAAAAATTAATGTTTTGAATCAGAAAACATTAAATTGAATTTACTCTTACATTGCAGTACATAATAGAACATAAAAAAAAATTTAAGCAAAAAGTGACTTACTTTTCATAAAGATAGGCAATAAAGCAAAATATAGGTAATCTTCAGCAAAATAAAAAAGAAGCGTAGCTTCCACATCCATGCAGAATATAAAATGTGTTTTAGCCTGCAAGTTTGCATCCAAAGGACTAAAGATTATTTCTAACCTAATAGTCTCCCAGGCACATTCCAACGGGCCAACACAGAAGTAAGGAACCAACAAGCTGCAACTCTACTAGAAATTAGTTGACTTTGCTGCTTTCTGTACCGATCGTCAAAATGTTAATGACAATAACTGATGCTGCTGATGAACAGATAATACTGCTTAACATCTATTCACACCATCCTTGTTGCATTTCTATCAACTGTAGCAGCTAAAGCAACTAGCAAATTAAAAGAGAAAATAATGTAATACATGCATACATATAATATTTAAAAAATGAAAGACAAAATGTAATAAAACAAATATTTGATTCAAACGTTAAATGTTGATTTTTTGTTAAAGTACTACTCAAAATCAGACATGGGAAACTGAAAACAGCTGACTATATATGTATTTGTTAAAATAGTATAGGGTGTAACATTAACGAAAACCTCATAAAAGAATTTTATCCTAAGCAATGATTTAGTATAAAATTACACATGCTTTCACTTAGATTAGGCCTAAATTCCATCAACTGTCATGAGACTTTAAACTACATTTAAATACAAAAACAGTTATATTAATCCTTTAAAAGTTGATTGTCCGGTATAGATGTCATATTCGCCCCATATTGGCGCGATCTTTTTCGGTTGCCAATTTGGCGAAAACATCAACAGCATAAACAACATAATCCAGGTTACCACATCAAGAAAAATAACGACACTTTGGCATTGGCGTCAGAAAAAATTGCGCCAATATGGGGCGAATATGACATCTGTACCGATTGTCCTACCTGCACATACTTAAAATTGTTTTGGTGGACTTTAAAATCTTTCTGCAAAAGATTAAACTTATAAAACATACCTCTAATTATAAAAATCTTTGTCAACATAATTTTAATTTATGAAAGATTACCTTACCTCCATTAATTTTTTTTAATATTATTTGAAACATACCAGTTTATTTAGATACCTTATACAATGTGACAGTATTTTTATTTAGGTTTTTTTTTTTCTTTTGCAAATAACATGCTTTAAAAATCCCTGCTTTCAATCTAAGTTTTAAAATTTTCCTAAAGATAAACAAAGGCTTCACATTTAAATTTTTCTTTTTTTCTGCATTTATAATTATTAACAAAACAATAACACTACAAAGCAATTGAAGAATCAAAATTTAACAACCCTTGTTTATAATTTTAAGCTACTTTCTAATTGACCAATCAAAGTGTATAATTACAAATTCAATCGTATAACTTTCAGATTCATTAGCACACTTGGAGAATATCAAACAATTTCAAAAAAAAGTTAAGGGAGCATTAATTCTGATCAAAGTTACAGGATTTATGGGTAAACTCTAGTGGAATAAAACTTAAATGCCTATCATACTATGCCTACATACGAAAACATTGCTCAATTAGCAACAAACCACACATGAAAATGCATACAAATTCTTAGAAATACCCAGACAAAAAAAAAGCTATACATGATTTCAATTGATTTAAAACCTCATACAAAGTTATAATCCTTCATAGAATTTTCAGCATGAATCCAAGAACAAGAAGTAAGATGGCACATCTGTGGGGGAAATGCATTAAAAATAAAATAAAAAGTAGAACAGTCAGAGTTTTCTTTGTATGACAATGTTCACAAGTAAATCTCAGTAAATGGGTAAAGAGCAAACTCATTTGCAATTGAATCTTTCTTTCTTAAAAGAGAATAGGAGAATACAAAATACAGAGGCTTATTTATTTTAAAGTTTATAAGCTTTTCTACATCCTTGCATAAATATGCATAATCAAGGACTATTAACAAAACTGAATTGGAGCTTGCCTTTAACTAATTTTCCATTTAAAAACCGATATGAGCTACAGTAACAAATAATTCTTAACACAATTATTTTAAGTGAGCAAAGAGATATTTAATTCGAAATTGATTAGAAATAGTCTATCAAATAACCAATTATAATTAATGAAGCATGTAATTAAATTTAAGAAACAAATATTCATATAAAAAAAATACTTTTATTCTTTGTACTGTTAACTTTCAATAAAATTTTGAGAACAGCGTATTATATCTTCTTTATTACCCGAAATAAAATCCATAAACGAACTATATAATTAGTATTTTAATTTTAATAAAATGCATCTGAATAATTACCAAAGACAGATAGATATGTATCCTTCTACAAAGGAGCAACATTTCAACAATCCTTACCGATTACTATTTGTTAAACGAAAACACATTAATAAAAGATGGTATATCCAACACAATTTAATAAAACGTACCATATTTCTCGAATCACAGAACATAGATTCTTGTTTGATGCAAAAACAAGAGTAATTCTAAATAAAAACACCGATGTGAAATATAAATATTATTTTTAATACCATATTAAACCACCGCCATATTTAGCGAAAATCTCTTTTCTAATTGGCTGAGCTTAGGTTAGCCGTGCTTAGGATTGAACAGAGAGTATTTCTTCAAAATCACGTTCTAACGACCTAAAATCTTGTGCTTAGGTAAAAAGTTAGCTAAGTTAGACCTTGGGTAGACCAGTGAAAACGCACCTTTACAGGGTCGGTTGTACGAGATTACACCCCATTGAGAGACCCCTCGATGGCGGTAGCCTGTCTTTCTCGTTAGCCTCGCTAGTGACGTCAATGCAAGCCGTCTATAAGGCACCTTAGTCTTTTCTGAGCTCAATGGTCACCTATTATGGCGCATATTTTCCACAGCTGAGTGATTGTTCATTGATGGTGCAGAATAATCACTCCTAAAGCCTGTGGATTCATATTGTTTAAAATGATATGAACGTAGATAAATTTAAAGTCTTTTGTTATTATTATCTAAACCTAAATGAGCGATTCATTTAGCATGATCTTTATCCGAAACCTCAACCCTTGTTTTACAGTGATGTAAAACTAATTTCCATGAAAATATGGGAACTGAACAAAGCGTCCATAGAAATCGAACAGGTAACACGGAAAAAATAGTAATTACTAATTTTCTTAAATAAATATTCTTATATTTTTCATTAAGTGTATTGCGTGATTTATTAATCTAGTTGATTTTCACTGAAGCATTGTGGTTTAGTTTTTTTCAATTCTGTTTACATTAGTGTCTGTCATTGGTTTTGAAGTAAACACAAACAGAGTAGATGTGCCAGTAAAGGGCACCCTAAGCCCGATTAGGGTTGTCTGGCCTCTCTGCACCAAAATAATATTTTTTTTTTTTTTTTTTTTTTTTTTCCCGCGGGAGTATTTGAGGGGGGTTATCAATACAATAATCATCATACGGTTATCAATTTAACCAAAATCATTTTTGGATTTTGAGGAAATAATTGCAGGATTCAATTTCAAGAATTCTTTTTTTCCCAAAATCATTTTATTAAATTTGGTCCCCCCTCAGCAGTGGGCCCAAGGCCACGTTCTAGTTGGCCTGTGTGGTAATCAGGCCCTGTGGACACCCTTCAGTGTTGGTTTACAAGAAGATAACCAGAAAAAATTTAGCTTTTATTATATTTTTCGTAACTCTGTTGCATATTTTATAGTCTTGTATTATTGTACTCTTAATCAAACCAATCGGGAAGCAGAAAATAATGTTTCGAAGTTCCTCTGTTTTTCAGTGAAAATCTTAATGAACATGCTAATAGCTGGCTTTATTTAATAAATTTTTATATTCTTTATTTTATTGCAAAATTTGCAGCTTTTTGTTTTTGTAGCAATAGAAAAGTTTGAATTTTACATACTAATAGCAATTTCTAAAATTTAATTTATTTTTAAGGTTTTAAAAGGGATGTCCATTACTGGGAGGCTTAATTAGTCATTTTCCAGTAATAGACACCCCCACATAGACATTGCTAAAAGTACAATTTCAGTAATGTTTATAGTACATAAAATATTTTAATCAAATGTAATTTTTAAATTACACTTACCAAAATGTAATAACGCCAAAACTTTTTTAAATAACTGCTTTTAAGTTATTTTATTTGGTCAATAAAATTTCAAAATTTTCTTTTTTTTAATGTATGTAACTCTGCCTTGCATATTTAATAATCTGGCAATCAAACCAGTCCGGAAGCAGAAAATATTGTTTAAGGGCACAGTCAAAGAAGGGTTCATGGGGCTTAATCCCTCCCCATTTAAATAAAAACACTTAAGTTACAGAAGTTGTTAAAAATCTATTTTTTGTCTTAAATGTTGGCTTATTCATCTCCAATGTAAAAAAAAATATATATTGTAATATTAATGAAAGTTATAGTATTAATGAAACTAGCAAATCTGCAGATCGGTGGCCTCAAATATCAGTTCTACAGTTTTATTTTGAAATTATTTTATTTAATATTTAAAATATCCAACTCAAAGTATCATTTCTTTCACATTTGTAATATTAATTATTACAAGTAATAGGGTAGATGTGCCAGTAATGGACACCCTTAAGGAATTTCTTTTAAAATTATTTTTTTTATTAATAGTTATACTTATTATATTCCAGTTTTTTCAATATTATACTATTAATCTGTCAACAATATTTAACCATTCTTATAGTCTCATTTCCCAACATGAATAGAAATTTAATTTTAAATAACAGAAATATATCGAAAGCCCAGTAATGGACACCCCATAAAAAGTATAATTGTTTTTATGACTGTATTTAGAACCAGAATTTAATGAAAGCATACTAATGAAACAAAATAGTTATTTTCAAATAAATTTAACAATTAGGATACCAGTAATTAATAAAATATTTGTGATAATCATTTACTGTTTGCATCAGTTATTGTAGTTATCAGAAGATCAATGGGCTTAATCCCAATACAGCCGAGACACTTGGCATCGTTAAATTTGGCGAGGCGATAAATGGATCTTTGTTGTTACCAGTTTGTTTCGTAAATTCTTTCCACGCCTACAGTGGTCTGATCTTGAATTTGGATTGGTTGATTTCTTGTGTATTGGATGGCTACGCCTACCTTTGACAACTCAACTCCGCATTATTTTGTAATTTGTGTACAACGGGGTGTAGAAGGAAGACTTTTTGTAATTGTAAAATTAAATGACGGTAAGGGAAGAATTTGTTATTGTTAATATTTTTTGCTATTTTTAGTTGTAAAATTTGAAAGTTAAATTACCTGTGTAATTTAGTTTGAAATTGGGAGTATTTGTTCATTTTTTTTGCTGGAAAGTTAAATGACGACAAGTTTATCGACGACTAGAAATTTACGAAATTATACCAGTTCAACATTTTATGGAGTTGGTTTTCAAGAAAGGAGATGTTTGTTAAGGTATGTTAATAATTTTATGGATTTTTTATTATAGTGTTTTATATTAGCCGTTTATTGTATATTTCTCATGTATGCTGACCTTACGAGTTTTGTACATTTTGATATTGCTACGCAGCGTGAACGGCTGAATTTTGATATTGCTACGCACTACGCAGCGAGAACTGCTGAATTTTTAGATTGCTACGCAACGAGAACTGCTGAATTTTGAGATTGCTACACACCGAGAACTGCTGAATACAGTGATGTTTTTTTCAGTTAATGAACGCGAAGCGTTCATACATGTTCACTGATTGCTGCTTTAACGAGTTTCCTGCATTTTTCAGATTGCTGCAGAACTACGTTGCTGTATTCAGTGATATATATTATTTTTTTATGAACGTGAAGCATTCATACTTCTTTAAATTAGAAATGAATTGTTTAGTGTTTACTCTAATATAGGCACGTACTTACAATATTAAATAATGCCATGATTTTTTCTTAAAGTTGTTGAGAAATGAAAATTTTAATCAATAAATTGTTACTCTGATTTGGAAAGGTACTTTAAAAATTTCACATTTTCAATAAACTTATGTTGAAATCATTTGTTTTATTTTGAATCTCATAAAAATCAGCTTTCCTATGTTTTCTAATACGTCGTTATTTATAAGTGTTATATTTCGCATGATTCCAGGATGATGACGTAGTAAAAAACAGTCTGGAAGCATTCAGGAAAGTGGACCAATCACGTTAGTTTTCAGGTTGCTACATTTTAGATTGGCGTATGTGGGGTATTTGGCACTTGTCAGAAAAGTCGCCATGAACGGGATATCTCGGCTGTTCTGGGAATCTGCCAATCAATGTTTTAATTATTTTAGATGGATAGTTTAAAATACTAAACATCAGATAATTACAGCTATCAAATTACTGAAACAGTGGGGGATTTAAAAGGTAATTAAAAAAAAAAAGTTTTGAAATTTTAGTATTTAGTTTTGTCTCACTATTTTTAACAATTAATCTTCCAGAGATTACTTGGTGTATCATTTGTAATAATTAATATTGCAAATATGAAAGAAATGATATTCTGAGTTGAATATCCTAAATAATAAATAAAATAATTTCAAAATAAAACTGTAGAACTGATGTTTGAGGCCACTGATCTGCAGATTTTACTAGTTTCATGAACCTAAAGTAGATGTGTTGGCAGAATCCCAAAACAGGCGAGACATCCCATTTGGCGACTTTTCTGACATACGCCAACCAAAAATCCGGCAACCTGAAAACTAATGTGATTAGTCCACATTCCTGAATGCTTCCAGACTGTTTTTTACTACGTCATCACCCTGGAATCATGGGAAATACAACATTTATAAATAAGGACATATTAGAAAACACAGGAAAGCTGATTTTTATGAGATTCAAAATAAAACAAACGGTTTAAACATAAGTATGTTGAAAAATGTGAAATTTTTAAAGTACCTTTTCAAATCAGAGTAACGATTTAATGATTTAAATTTTCATTTCTCGACAACTTTCAGAAAAAATCATGGCGTCATTTAATATTTTAAAGTACGTGCCTATATCAGAGTAAACATTGAACAAATCATTTCTAATTTACGGAAGTTTGAACGCTTCGCGTTCATAAAAAAATAATATATATCACTGAATACAGCAGTTCTCGCTCTGTAGCAATCTCAAAATGTATAAAACTCGTTAAAGCGGCAATCAGTAATCGTCGTATGAACGCTTATGTGTTCATTAACCGAAAAAAAAAATCACTGGATTCAGCAGTTCTCGCTCTGTAGCAATCTCAAAATATACAAAACTCGTAAGGGCAGCATACGTGAGAAATATACAATAAACGGCTAATATAAAACGCTACAACAAAAAGTGCATAAAATTATTAACATACCTTAACTGAAATCTCCGTTCTTGAAAACCAACTCTAAAAAATGTTGAATTGACATAATTTCCTAAATTTCCAGCAAAAAAAATGAACAAATACTCACAATTTCAAATTAAATTACACAGGTACTTTAACTTTCATATTTTACAACTAAAAACAGCATATTAACAAATATTAACAATAACAAACTTTTGACTTGCTGACATTCAATTTTTACAAATGCGGAGTTGAGTTGTCAAAACACTGCTGAGCTAATTGTGAATAAAAGTTTTCAGGTAGGTGTAACAATCCAATACACAACAAATCAACCAATCCCAATTCAAGATCAGACCGCTGTAGGCGTGGAAAGAATTTACGAAACGAACTAGTAACAACAAAAATCCATTTATCCCCTCGCCAAATTGAATGATGCCAAGTGTCTCGGCTGTTTTGGGATTCAGCCGATGTGCCAGTAATGGACACCGTTAAAGAATTTCTTTAAAAATTATTTTTTTATTAATAGTTATTATATTCCAGTTTTTTCAATATTATATTAACCTATCAACAATATTTAACCTTTCTTATAGTCTCATTCCCCAATATGAATCGAAATTTAATTTTAAATAACAGAAATATATCAAAAGTCCAGTAATGGACACCCCATAAAAAGTAATGAATATAATTGTTTTATGACTGTATTGAGAACCAGAATTTAATGAATATATACTAATGAAACAAAATAGTTATTTTCAAATAAATTTAACAATTAGGATACCAGTAATTAATAAAATATTTGTGATAATCATTTAGTGTTTGCATCAATTATTGCAATTATTAGAAGGTCGATGTTTTAATTATTTTAGATGGATAGTTTAAAATATTAAATGTCAGGCAATTACAGCTATCAAATTATTGAAACAGTGAGGATTTAAAGGGTATAGGTCAAAATTAACATTTTTACCCACTAGCCAGTACGCTGATTTTTTTCACTGGCCAATTTTTTTTAACCACTGGCCAGTAACAAAGTTATGTACGCTCCATACAAAATTGTGTTTTTTCTAACTATCAACATTGTAATTTACTAATATATATTACTTAGCATTTGATATGATTACACTCAACTGAAAAATTTTACTTTTACTATTAATTGCAATGAAATAAATTCACAGGAAATTTTCAGAAAGGTTACAGCAGAGGGGACCCCCCCCCCCCTCCCCCCCTTCGGCACTAACTGATATGCATTTTTTTGCAACTATTTAACGAATTTCGCGATCTTTTGACAAAATTCGCGTTTTTTCGTGCCCTTTTGCAAAATCTGCGTTTTTCGCGATCTTTTCACAAAATTGCGTTATTTTGTAATCTTTTAACAAAATTTGTGGGATTTTCTGCCATTCTTTGAGAATATTTGCATTTTTTCAAGATTTTTTGACGAAATTCACGTTTTTAGGTGATCTTTTGATGAAATTTGCATTTTTCCGCAATCTTTTGACAAAATTTGCATTTTTTCCGCAATCTTTTTGTGAAATTGGCATTTTTTTCACGATCTTTTGATGAAATTTGTGTTTTTTCCACAATCTTTTGACGAAATTTGCATTTTCTCCGCGATCTTTTCACGAATTTTACGTTTTTTTCGCGATCTTTTCACGAAATTTGCGTTTTTTCCCGCGATAGTTTCTCGAAATTTGTGTTTTTCCACAATCTTTTGACGAGATTTGCGTTTTTTTTTTCGTGATTTTGTCACGAAAGTTGCGTTTTCTGTGCGATCTTTTCACGAATTTTATGTTTTTTCTGCGATCTTTTCACGAATTTTGTGTTTTTTCCGCGATCTTTTCACGAATTTTGTGTTTTTTTCTGCGATCTTTTCACGAATTTTGCGTTTATCTGCGATACTTTGAAGAATTTTGGGATTCTTTTTCGCAATTCTTTGTCGAAATCAGCGTTTTTCCGCGATCTTTTCACAAAATTTGCGTTTTCCCGCAATACTTTGAAGAATTTTGTGATTCTTTTTCGCGATTCTTTGTTGAAATTTGTGTTTTTTCCGTGATCTTTTCACGAAATTTGTGTTTTTTCCGCGATTTTTTGATGAAATTTGTGTTTTTCCACGATCTTGTCACGAAAGTTGTTTTCTCCACAATCTTTTCACGAAATTTGCTTTTTTTCTGCAATGTTTTGACGTAATTCGTGTTTTTTACATGGTCATTGGGCGAATTTCTCGTTCTTTTGACTGAATTGGTGATTTTTTTTCTACGAACGATTGACGAAATTGATTTTTTCCGCGACTATATCGAATTTAGCAATATTGTTATGTCCGAATTTTCTGACTGATGACCTTTTTTTTTTTTTTTTTTTTTTTTGGAACCAAATGCCTTAAATTTTCGGAAATCAAGACAGAATCACCCCTGCTACTTTCTTTTCTTACGTTCGGGAGAACGAATTTCACACCTTTCCTCCCTGGCATCGATCTTTCAACCATCGTGTTTGGCGAGTGGTGCCCATTGAGTTTGGCGAGTGAGGACAATAAAGTTAATCGCCACGTTTTAAGTGTTACTTGACGCCTGGCGAGTGGCGAGTGCTAATTTTGTGCTATATTAAAGGGTAATTAAAAAATAGTTTTGGAATATTTAGTGTTTAGTTTTGTCTCACTATTTTTAACAGTTAATCTTCCAGAGACTACTTGATATATCATTTATAATAATTAATATTACAAATATGAAAGAAATGATATTGTGAGTTGAATATTTTAAATATTAAATAATTTCAAAATAAAACTCAAGTATTGATGTTTGAGGCCACTGATCTGCAGATTTACTAGTTTCATGAATATTACCTATAACTTTCATGAATATTACATTTTTATTTTATTTATTTATTATTTTATGTCAGAGGTGAATAAGGAAACATTTAAGACAGAAAATAGATTTTTAATAGCTTCTGTAACTTAATTGTTTTTATTTAAACAGAGGGATTAAACCCTATGAGTCCCTCTTTGACTGTGCTCTTAAACAATATTTTCTGCTTCCTGGCTTGTTTGATTGCTAGATTGTAAAATATGCAAGGTACATATACATTTAAAATAAATATATAAAATACTGAAATTTTATTAATCACATAAAATAACTTAAAAGCAGCTATTTATAAAAGTTTTGGTGTTATTACATTTTGGTAAGCATAATTTAAAAATTAAATTTGATTATTTAGGTTTGCAGTTAAGTCAAAATATTTTATGCACTATAAACATTACAGAAATTGCATTTTTAGCAATGTCTGCATGGGGTGTCCATTACGGGAAAATGACTAATTAACCATCCTAGTAATGGACACCCCCTCTTAAAACCTTAAAAATAAATGAAATTTTGTAAATGGCCGTTAGTATATAAAATTTGTTTTCTATTGCTACTCAAACAAAAACATTCAAATTTTGCAAGAAAATAAATAATATATAAAATAATTAAACGAAGCCAGCACTTAGTCTCTTCATTAAGATTTTCACAGAAAACAGCGAAACTTTGAAACATTATTTTTGCTTCCTGATTGATTTGATTAAAAGTGTCAACAATAGCCCAGTTTTATAAAACATGCAAGGGGGAATTAGGAAAAAAAATAATTAAAGCTATATATATTTTTTTATGAACCAAAAACATCAAGGGGTGTCCATTACTGGCATATCTACCCTATAACTTTCATTAATGTTACATTTTTATTTTATTTATTTATTATTTTTTGCCAGAGGTGAATAAGGAAACATTTAAGACAAAAAATAGATTTTTAATAGCTTTTGTAACTTGTTTTTATTTAAACAGAGAGGGATTAAGCCTTATGAGCCCCGCTTTGACTGTGCTCTTAAACAACATTTTCTTCTTCCTGGCTGGTTTGATTGCCAGATTATAAAATATGCAAGGTTACATTATATACATAAAAAAAAGAGAAAAATATTGAAATTTTATTAATCACTTAAAATAACTTAAAAGCTGCTATTTATAAAAGTTTTGGTGCTATTGCATTTTGGTAAGTATAATTTAAAAATTAAATTTGATTATTTAGGTCTGCAGTTAAGCCAAAATATTTTATGCACTATAAACATTACTGAAATTGCATTTTTAGCAATGTCTACATGGGGTGTCCATTACTGGAAAATGACTAATTGATCATCCCAGTAATGGACATCCCCTCTTAAAACCTTAAAAATAAATGAAATTTTGTAAATGGTCGTTAGTATATAAAATTTAAGTTTTCTATTGCTACTCAAACAAAAACATTCAAATTTTGCTAGAAAATAAATAATATATAAATTAAACGAAGCCAGCTCTTAGCCTCTTTATTAAAATTTTCATAGAAAAATGGTGAAACTTTAAAGCATTATTTTCTGCTTCCTGATTGGTTTGATTAAAAGTGTCAACAATAACCCAGTTTTATAAAACATGCAAGGGGGAATTCTAAAAAAAATAATTAAAGCTAAATATTTATTAGTTATTTTTTTATGAACCAAAAACATCAAGGGCTGTCTATTACTGGCACATCTACCCTGTATCAAGTAG